>JADLZK010009584.1:0-577565 GCA_015847255.1 Hyparrhenia diplandra | reverse complement strand
AGTTTATTACATATATACTTACTGTCGGACCACCTTACCAGTCTCACATCACTCTTCATCACTATCCTCTGATGGATGGAGTCATACAACAAGTCCAGACGAACATGACTACACAGTCTTTTGCAACATGGGTTAACAAACCACAGTATGGGAGTACTCAACAAGACTTACCCGACTAAAGAAAATAGGAGAAAACTTCGGGAATCTTTGGTCCTAATAAGTTCCAAGGTAAGGCTTTAAGCAAGAATCAAGGACTCTTTTTGCGGAAAAGCTTTTCTAGTAGTGAATCCTTACTTTCAATATTTTAGCTAATTAAGTGTCTCACTACTCTAGGTGATCTTATACTAAACGCACACACTTCTTAGATATTCTATCATATTCCATCTCTTCACTTAGTTTCATAATTAAACTACGATAAATTGAGCGAGGTCTCCATATCGGAGATAAACACGGCGATTAGATCGATTAACCCGGGGGAGTTCTTTCCTACGACATATGTAGCACTTAAGCTTGCATATATCAACCCTTTCTTGGATATACTCAAAACGGAACCGCGTCCTCGCCACCCAATCTGCAGTACACCTCTGTCCGGGACTTTAACCCACGAGGGTAACATGTACTCAGCCATCTCTCCACTCCCTGAGTGCGCGGTTGGCGTTCCGATTTGACACCCCAAGATTGGAAAACTACTTGAAGTATGAGGTTGGAACTAGTTTCGTCACGGGGCGGCGCCCGAACGAGCGTGCCATTGGTCAAAAGACCTCGGTAGCGGTGCGTTCCATAGTCGATTTACCTGGGCCTGCACGCTCGGTCCTTAATCGACAAGTAGAAATACTACAGCTGAGGCTCCATTCTCAATGCAAATTACGACCAGGTCTCAAATTCAACACCATATCGATATGGTTCCATCATATAACATCCTTGTTCATCAAATGCCCATTCGAGGGCTATCATAAAAGACTTGTCATATTTTGACTCAAAAAGTCTAACTAGTTTAGCATGGCTAAGCATTTCTAGGTATTTTTACCAAAATAGGTTATCAGGTAGATATTGAAATTAATCAAGGATGGATAATGCATCAATTAGGTTGTTACTCAACTCCTATCACCTAATGCAAAAGATTAAGTAAAGGTGATATAAAGCTTTTGTAAAAACACAGGAATGTTTAAATGAGCGGGGCTTGCCTTGATTGTGAAATATCAGGCTACGGCGACGGATCGTAGTATTGAGAACTTCGGTCGACAAGATAGCCCTCTTCGGAGGCGATCAGCGACTTCGGTCACCTTCGTTCACTATATGAAAGAATAACATATGCTTTACATGATCATAGTGTATATAAACATGATGCTTGAGAGTGCATGAAATGATAAACACTTGAGTACAACTTTCCTTCACGATAAAGTTACAACTCAACAAAACTAACTTGTTGAACTACACTCGAGATATCATCACCGTTGCCTGGGAGTTCTCGAGGACCATCTACTTAATGGTGTGGTTTAAGGTTCACAAACAACCCAAAATTCACCCAAAACCCTAAATTATAAAGCGCTAAACAATTTGTTTAGCACATAAAATAATAGGGCATGAAATAATAAATATTTTAACTTTCTTTAAAGCGAGGCTCAAAATTTTGTACAGGTAGATCATGTCATAAAGCAGTGTCAAAATAATTTTCATGATTTTTCGATAAATAAAAATAATTATTAAAAATCAAGGAAGATGCATTTTTCAATTAAAATTTGTATTTTTAAATCATGTCAAAAGTATTCAAAAATTCAAGTTTTCATATTTTTCATGGATAGACATTCCCATGGGAAGGATACACAAAAATTTTCAGAATTTTGAGCTAGTATTTGAATTTATACAAAATTTGGAAAATCGAGACTATTGAATAAAAGAAATTGAATAAAACATTTCAAAATTTGGAAAAGAGTTTGGGTTGAATCTTGGCACATTCTTGTGCACGGCCCGGGGCGGTACATGGCGTTACTTGTTCAAGATGGGCGGCTGGGATGAATAGTGGCGGCCGGCTCGGTGGAAACGATGTTGGCGACCCAGTAGCTCTGATGTTTGGTAAAACCTTTATTCACGTGTCATCGGGCGCGTGCTCCGCCGTGACCGGCGCGCTTGACCCACGTTCGGCTGGCCGGTGATGGGTTAAAGAAATCGGAGGGGCGGGGAGGCGGCGGGGCTCACCGGTGAGCTTGGGGCGGAGGCTCGATTCGGACGGGGCTAGAGGCGGAATGGGGCGTGTTGGGGAAGCGTGGTGGCGATTACTAGCGTCGATTCAGCGAAATTTTCCGCAGTCACGGGAAAAAAAAGCGGCGATCCGCGACTACATCATCTAGAGGAAGGAAAAACTCAAGGAGAACAAGCAAAGCTCAAGCAGTATCGGCGGCGGTCGGCCTTGGCGGTCCGGCCGGCGGGGAGGCGGTGGCGTGAGCGGTCCGGCAAAGAAGATCGCGGCGGGTTCGAAGGAAAAGGAAGTTGTGAAGACGGTAGGAAAAGTTTAGTAAAGATGATGGCTCGATAGCGACAAGCGGCGGCGGGCGGGTGGTAATTCGGCGACGGTTTGGAAGAAAGAGGAAGAAAGCAATGAAATAGAGGGGGCTATTATAGGGAGGAGGATGGGGAGTGGCGAGAGGTCGTGAACCTCTCAGGTGGTCGGTTCCCGAGAGAGAGCCGGTGGATTAGGCAATGACGTGAAGCTTAGCTTGTGGCGGTGTAGGCGCGAGGAGAAGTCGAGTTCTTGTAGATCGTAAACCCTAACTTAATTTTCAAATTACTCCCAAGTTTTTTGAACTAAACTCAAAATTTCCAAAAGTAACTTGCCTTAATTTTTAAGATCTACAACTTTCTGGTGGAAGATTTTCAAATTCCTGACTAAATATGACTTTTTGAAATGGGGTCAAAATTTTGAAATTTGAATTCAAAATTACTTTTAAATCATGTAGAAACTTGAAAAACTTTGTACATGACTTTGTTCATCTCAACAAGATCTACAAACTAGCTTTTGGAAATTTTCTCAAATTTTGCTTAGATTTTGAAATATAGAAAAAGGGGTGATTAGGGTTTTGTCGAATTCAAAATTGCTTCAAAAGTTTGAACTAAACTTTGAAAACTCAAAATACCAACTTTGTTCAACTTTGAAAAATCTACCTTTTTTGCTTTAATAACCATACCCAAATTCTTGAAATTTTGAATAAAAGAAAAGGGGACAAACTAGGTTTAAAACTAGAGGGTTTAAAAACGGGATAACTAGATACGATTCTTCTTGCGTCTTTCGGCCAAACAAGCGTAACCAAACATAATATAAACTTATTTTAGTTCAATGCAAGCATGGTGGACTAAACATGCATGCTTGCAATGATCATGATGACATGTCATGTTTTGGTAAGTAACACCGAGGGTGTTCTGACCCTTCCCCCCTAAAGAAATCTACGTCCAGGATTTAAAAGCCTAGGGATTCGATAGCGGCAAGGAAATGTGTCAAGCAAACACATCTCAAACTATTTCATAAAACAAGAAGAGGTCTTACATTTACAAGGATTATGAAAGTGAGAATTTGGGAAGTTTTTCGTTTAGAAAGTCTTAGATTCCCAAGTAGCTTCTTCTTAGAGTGTTGACTCCATTGGATCTTGTACCATTTGATAGTTTACGCCGGGTGACTCGAGCTTTACGATCTAGGATCGAATAGGATATTAGTAAGTAGGTCAGATCGGTTCTAAATAACGTCTTCAAAATCAACCACACGATCACGGTACTTTCGTAGGCATTTCTTCAAGCGAGATACATGAAAGACATCATGCCGCTTGATAATCTTTAACGGCAATCTAAGTCGATAGGCAAGCTGGTCCCTGTTTTCCAAGATTTGAAATGGACCAATGTCTCGAGGGTGCGGTTACCTTTAATTCCAAAGCGATTTCTTTCCTTTCATGACACTTTTAAGTACACATAATCCCTAGCACAAATTTAAAATCTACGCCTTTTATGCATAACTCTTTTGTAGGTGTGCCTCTTTTTAATTTATCTTGCACAAATCTCACTTTTTTCTTCGGCTTCATTTACTAGATCTACTCAGTAGAACCATCTTTCTCAGGGTTACGACCAATCACGATGAGGTTCTACATCTGCGACCATGCGAGCTTCAAATGGTGTCATTTGAATACTTTCTTGATGCTTTGTTATTATAAGCAAATTACCAGCTAATGATAAAGCGGTCATCCCACTACAGTAATTGAGAACATACACTCTCAACATATCTTCTAAAAATCT
Source organism: Hyparrhenia diplandra (assembly GCA_015847255.1). Taxonomy (NCBI): domain Eukaryota; kingdom Viridiplantae; phylum Streptophyta; class Magnoliopsida; order Poales; family Poaceae; genus Hyparrhenia; species Hyparrhenia diplandra. Next base: position 573,290 of record JADLZK010009584.1, on the reverse strand, counting down.
GATTAACTCTTTTCAGTTTGTCTGTATGCGGGGATGATAGCAGAACTATGATTTAATTTGGTACCAAATGACTTTTGCATTTGTTTCGAATTTGGACATAAACAAGGAACCTCTATACATTACAATATGCTTAGGGGGCTCCATGTGGCTGAAGATTAGATGGACATATAGCTTGGCATAATCTATTGTTTTATATCCATCTTTTCTTGGCAAGAAATGAGCTATTTTGGTAAGTCGATCAACTATAACCGGATAGAGTTGAGTCCTTTTCTTTACGAGGTAACTTAACAATAAAAGTCCATGCGATTTCTTCCACTTCCAAGAATGACGAAAGATGCAATTGCCTGCGACTTTCTTACTTACGGCTTTTACTCGTTGACAAGTGTCACATTCGATACGTGTCGGGCAATCTCCATTTTTCATTTTTGTCCACCAAAATCTCACGTTTCAAATCTGATACATCTTGGTACTTAGGGATGAATAGAATATACAGTCAAATGAGCCTCATCCGGAGATTTGTTGGCGTAACTTCGAGGATTCTTTGGTACCACCAAGCTTGATGCAGCAAACCATAACACATCGCCTCATCTGATACGGCGGTGGGTTTTCCACTTCTAACTTTTTCTTTGATATATTGCTATGCCTTTACTTATCGCCGAGCATCAATAATCTGATGCTTGATAGTTGACTCTATAGTAGCATTGGTTACCATACCATGTTCAACAATTCCAATATTCGAGTTTTCTCGGTTTCGACACTTAGAGTTCTATCCCTTATATGTAGCCATAAAGAGCGATTCAGCGGGATTCGGTGGTAGGTGCATCGGCAGCAACATTTGCCTTTCGGGATGGTAATGCACTTCTATGTCGTAGTCCTTAATTAACTCTAGCCATCTTCTTTGGCGCATATTCAAATCCCGGCCGGGTAAAGATATACTTGAGACTTTTATGGTGCAGTATATACATAACAAGTATTACCCAACGATAATGGCCTTGATTTTTAGAGCATGAACCAACTGGCGCTGGCTCTAGATCATGGGTTGGATAATGCTCTTCATAGCGCTTTAGTTGAAGGCGTGATGCATAGGCAATAGCGCCTGCTGCATTAACACACCCGTCGCCAATACCGGCAGTCGTCACAATAGGCGTCAAATGGCTTTTCAATGTCTGGTTGAGCTAAAAGCGGGGCGTGGTTAGCTTTTCTTCAATGTCAAAAGCTGCTCCTTTCGGTGACCATACAAACTTAATGCGATTCTTTTGCAACTCAGATGATAGGCTGCTATTCTAGAAAAGTCGGGAATGAATCGACGGTAATATCGCCATTCAAAAAAACTCACGAACTTCATGAAACACGATCGTTGGGGGTTTTCCGTTCTTGAGGATATCTTTCACTTTGCTTGGGTCAGCGGCAACTCCTTCGATGATAGCATGACCTAGGAATTGTACTTCTTTTACGACCAAAGGCACACTTGCTAAATTTAGCATATAGTTGATGGTCTCTTAATCATTTTAAAACTGTTCACGAGATGCTCTTACATGCTCTTCTTCATTCTTGAAATAAACAAGAATATCATCAATAAATACCACGAACTTGTCAATTCGACATAAATCTTTGGATTCATCAAGTACATGAAATGGCCAGGGGCATTTGTTAAACCAAAAGACATAACAAATATTCATAAAGGAAATTTGTATGCGGTGGTAAAATGCGGTCTTACGAATATCTTGGGTTTAATCGGTTGATGATATCTCGAGATCAATCTTGGAAAAGACTTTTGCTCAGGCTAATTGATCAAAGTAAATCAATCGAAATGAAGTGCTGTTTTTAATGGAATCACTTCATTAAGTGGGCGATAATCTATACATTCTCAAGTCGATCCTTCTTTTTTCACAAAAATAGTGGGCATCCCAAGGTGAAAAGAACTTGGTCTAATAAATCCTTTTCTACTAACTCTTGTGGCAGGTTTTCATTTCGGCTAATTCCTTTGGTGCCATTCTATAAGCTCTTCGAGATGGGAAGGAGTTCAGTTTCAATTCAATCTTGGCCCGAACATCTCTCTCGGTGGTAATCGGGTAAATCATCTGAAAATACATCCAGGAAACTCATACTATTTGGGATGTCTTTTGATCTCTTTAACCACCAGTTTGCACATACTTTTTCGCCCTCTTTGTTGGAAGTTGAATAAGGGATTCGAAATTTTCCTCGGGTAACTTTACTTTTGTGATTCATTGTGGTATCTATAATAGTATCATCTTGGTGCGGTGATTCATACCAAGGATCACGTCTATATCTTGATCCTTTAGAACTTCAATATCATATTGGTGAAATCATATCCACCTAATGTTTATGGGGATTTGATATACCACTTCTTTAGTACTCATCGTCCCGGGTGGCGTGTATAATGAATTCATCTTTCATTTCGGATGGCTATCTCATTTTTCTACAAATGTTTCTTGATAAATGTATGCGATCTGCAGGAATCAAATAATAATCTTTACTTGGTGTTTAGCGACGGGGAACATACCCATCATGATTGGTTCCCCAGCGGGTATTTCTTCCACATTAGTGCGGTACACCTTTCAGTTTTCTTTTCACCCTTTCCTTAGAGCATTGCGATTATTATTTCTTGTTAACATTGCGGTGACTTCGAAGCTACGATAACACAGGTTATACCTTACCGGATTAGGGCATTCTTCGAGAATAATGACGGTTTTCCACAATTATAACAAATAGAAGTGTGGCTTTGTGGAGTAGGGTTCTGAATAGCGGGGGCATTCGGGCGCGTGAGTAAGGAAGGTTGCGGCCAGTCCGGACAAATGGCTACTTTATCTAGAAAGGTGCAGGCGTATGGTGGGCAATAAGAAGGGCGAAAATGATTAACGGGATGGTAAATCACTCTCGACGTTTTGAATTACCGAAGAATATCAGGAGGGTAAATTCTTCTTTTCTTGTCTTCCTTTTGCTCATATTCCATAAGAACACGATTCTTTTCCTCACAAGATATTGCCATGTTTACCATCATGATAAGAATCCGTATCCGCGGATATTCATCTAGCATGGAAGCTTTGGATGGAGCCTCGGATGAACCACTCCTTCTTCTTTTCATCCCGAATTCACAAGTCTTTGTAGCATCTTGTGGTGGTTAACTTGCCAACATCTTGAAGTCACCAGAACTCCTTTGCTTTAAAGCTAGAACTCATCTAGCTTCTTGGCAATAACTCTATTTGGAATGAAATGAGCACGAAAGGCATGCTTAAATTCATCCCAAGTGATTTGATGTCGGTGTTTGCTCAACTTGAAATTATTCCCGCAAACTCGGCGTGTCCGAAGGTTTGTTGTGCGACAAGGGGCTTCGATGATCAGTACAAGTCATTAACTCAAACTTTGCTCCATAGCGAAGCCAATCATTTGCCTCTATGGCTCATCGGCTCTCTTAAAGATTGGAGGTTTTGTGCGGTGAACTCTGGATAAGAAGTGTGCGTCTTCTTCATCATATGCGACCCTTGTTTACCATGGCGATTGTTGTACGATTTTGTTGGGCCATTTCACCATACCAGCAGAAAATTTACTACGTAGTAACTTTGAAGCAACATCACGAGAATTTTACCGAGAAGTGCGGACTAAGGCGCAATAGCCTGCGGCGGTTGGTTGGAATTTGGTGGAGGATCGGAGCATGCGACCAACAACTGCTAGCATTTGATTGAGGCATACGTTTTTAAAAACAAAACTATATAACACCCAACGGTTTATTAAACTTCAAAAGAAACAAAAGAAACAACACATATATCTTATTCTTAAAGCGGGGTTCCCATTCTCGTCTACCCGGGGCTCATCTAAGTAATACTATTAAACAAAGCTATGTTACATATTCTACAAAATCACAGTTCCTACTCAAGGTCGTTCTCGACTCATTGTCACTAACGTGAAATCCATTTCTTACGGATTCTCCCTCTTCTTCCACATCCTCTTGGATCACCATACCCAAATCATCTTATCTTGCACAGGGTTGGTGATTTGGGTTGAAGATCATTCATGGCTGAATTTGCATATTGATTGACTTCTTGAGCTTCGGTTGAATTGCATAAGCCACGGTTGATTATCTTGAATTAGATGATCCCGCGATGCCCTGAAGTGTTGTCTTCTAGTGGACGTCTCAATCAATGCGACTACACTTTTCGTAATTTTTTGGCGTCGATCGGTCGACTTCGCGGTTTTCAATTTGGATTGCATCACGGCACCTATCTCACGGTAGCTTGATCAATTCTTTTGGTCGAGCTCAATCTCTTCTCGAAAGATCTTTCTTGTGCTTCCTAGCGCTTCCTTCATGAGTTGTAGTTTGACTAGTGCTTGCTTGGGATCATTTCTTCTTTGCAAAGGCGGTGATGAGGGACGCCTTTTGGTCTGTCTTCTTCTAGGGAGTCATTTTGAGTACGGGCCATCTGTAGAATGGTTATGATTAGATTACGAAGATTCGGGTAGGAGGATCTAAAGGTTAGCAAAGAATAGGGTTGATACTACTTAACCCAAACCACATTAAAGGGAAGGTAAACATTAACAAATGATTTAAACATGATGCATATGAATCGAACCTACGTAACAATCAATAAAGACTTTGACAATAAAGAGTTTATATAAGTAGGACAATATATAATACTACTCCACTTATCCTTTTAAAAATTAGATAGAAAAGTTTTTCAATAGAATAAGATAAGAGGATAAACAATTTGGACAAAGTAAGAATAAATTAGTTTGATCCAAATCATTTTGAAGTTTTGTAAGTAATGCTTTCTGATAGCGCTAGTAGCGGAGGCCTCACGATGTGGTAGCCATGAACCTTCCAATTACTGGGGCCCACATGTACTAATTATCGGTACAATGACCTTTATGGTCACATATGCAATTATACAACTTGCGAAAAGTACTATTAACTATTCAACCCGAGGTCAGATTCTACGAGGTCATTTAGAGTATTATTACAGGTTTTTCATAATCGAGGTAAAGCAACGGAAGACTTATACTACAATAATTTTACAACCATTTATTTAAAACAAGTTTTACAATATACAAGTAAGCAGAAGAAGTTTATTACATATATCACACTATCAAACCACCTTTACACGGGTCTCACATCTCACTCTTCATCACTATCCTCTGATGGATAGTGCATACAACAAGGTCGAAGCGGAGACATGACTACACATCACGCAACATGGGTTAACAAACCACGAGTGCGAGTACTCAACAAGACTTACGACTAAAGAAAATGGGAGAAAACTTCGGGAATCACTAGTAGTAATATGATCATCGGTGACGATTTTTCTGCATTGGCGATAATTTGGTCACGAGAAATGGTAGATATCTATGACCAAATATGTATCTTCTTCACGTAATATAGTGTTAGCCGAAGGAGAATTGGCTAAGTAATATGGCAGTGGAGTAAGCGACACGGATAGAGACATAACATTTTGGTCCTGAAATATGTTTTGGTAGTTAGGTTAAGCTCGATTGATCACTTGATGAGTTTTTAGATTAAATTTCTTGGGAAACTATTTTTTTACAAACGCTGCTGCAGAAGAGCAGGCGGGCCGTTTCAGTGGCTGCACAAGAGCAGGCTCTGGAGCTATATTTTTTTCTGAGGAGATGGCCTTGCCGACGAGGCCCTGGGCTATATTTTTTTTCTGAGAAGGCCTTGCCGATAGTTGGGCCAGTGGCCGCAACAGACCCACGGTGGTGTGCGTTACATTTACATCTAAGGATTTATTCCTTCTAATTGGCAAAAATTTGCTCTGGTAAAGCCTTTGAACCGCGACCAAAGGATGGATGGGTAGGAGTGTTACCCGCGGGTAAGTTGTCTTAGTTGTTAAAAGTTTATTGTTTTATTCTTTTTGTACATTTGAAACATGTTTGTTTGAATGAATACCCCTTAATTAAAGATGGATCAAGGCGATGGCCCACAGTACTGCGATCGCAGCACGACCTCAACCTACCGTGGCGTGGGGAGGCAGGCTGCGGTTGTCACGGGACGGCAGGGACGATCATCGAAGGCGGATCGGCGGCTTTAGCGGCGGCGAAGGCCTCCGAGGCTGATCGGCGACGGCGAAGAGCAGCGCCCGGCGGCCAGCGTAGGAGGCGACAACGCATCATCGGAGAGCAAGCGAGGCACGCGTCGTGCGTCGTAGTGACAGGTACACCTCGATCCGAGGTGCCCGGTGGCGTCGTGCAGAAGGCACAACATCAATCGGCTACAGAGGTTTTGGTTTGAACTTTTGTGCGTAATATGCATGTGTTGGTTGGTTTTCAATTTTTATCCTTTTATGACCCACGGATGGATAGAAGTTGGGTTTTGAAGCAATTCACACCACATCGTGAAAAGGTGGAATCGTTCATGGAATTTGTTAGTGGGGAGATACAGAAAGGCGCACACATTAGATTGTCAGTGCGAGAATTATGCATGTCGGTGATGCATCATCCCGGCCCGAAGTAGAAAACCATATACGTTTATGGAATGTCACCTACATACACGGGGTGGATTCATCACGGGAGCGGCGGTTAATGAAGTTGAGGAATAGGAGGAGGTGGAGGGGTTTATGATCATGACTTTGGGGTTCGTGGGTGTGGGCGATCTTTGTAATGATGATGGTCATGGGTACCGAGAGATGTTAGGAGAACTATCGTGAAGTGAGGCGGATGGAGAAAGCAAGGTTTGCAAGGTTCTTGAAGATGCAAAGAAAGCGAGCCACAGTTCCTAAACATTCAAAATTTTCTTTATAATTTGAGGATGTTGTATATGAAGTCTGGATTGCTCGAATGCAATAATCTGACATTACCACAATGATAGTGATGATCTCGATTCATACCACGAGAATGATTGCCAAAATCATATGATGACGGAAAGATACTGAATGAATTGGGGCTTGGATCACGAAAACATCCATGTGTGCAAGAACAATTGTGTGTTGTTTAGGGACTCGAAAACATCAAGAGTATGCTAAAGTTGAATCGTGCCGATGATGCAAAAAGGTCTAGATGGAAAGATGGCTGGGAAGAAGCGGGTTCATAAGGTTACGAGGCATTTTCCACTCTTGCCAAGGTTGAAAAATTTTTCATGCAAAAGCAGGACTTACGAGCAAACACAATGCACAAGAAAGTGAAAAAGGAAACGGTCGACAATGTGATGAGCCATCCGGTACGATGAGGAAGCATGGCGGGATTTTGACAAGGCGTTTCTAGATTTTTGCCGCGAGATCAGGAGGGAACACGAGGCTTTCTTTAGCTTCTGAGATGGCTGTCCATTTGGCAACATGAGTAGCGATCGATTATGTGGCGATTAGCTTGCACCCTTTGAATCTCCCACCATGGGAGTGCGTGAATCGACAAAGCGCTTTATGGCATTACTCATCGAGGTCCAAAATCTCCGGAAAGGATTTTGATGTGTTCCTTGAGCCCCTAATTGAAGAACTTCTCGAGCTATGGAAGGGTGTCGGTTACCTACGATGCATGTCTTGGTAAAGTTCACCCTTCGTCTTCATTTGTTCTACGGGTATACATGATTATCCGCCACCTCCCCACATTATACGGGGCGAACAACAAAGGAATATTATGCATGTATTCATTTGGAGACAAGAGCGTCTCGATACCGAATAAGGGTAAGATTTGTTATAGTGGACATAGTTGCTACCTCGCTATGACATGAGTGGCGGAAAAGCAGCTTTCGTGGTAGGATTGAAAAAGAGATAAGCCGGGCAAGTTTCTTGTGAAGGAGGTCTGGAGCAGCTAGAAAAGGTGAAAGATGTCAAAGCGGGCAAGTCTAACATTCTTTGGAAATAAAAAGGAAGCGAGCGGCGGTCCTGGTTATAACGCAAATGGATTGGAGATTCTGCGTATTGGGCAATATTTGAAGCTTCCATAATCTCGATGTGATGCACATGGAAAACCATGTGAAAATATTCTTTGCACCCTACTTCATATACTAGAGCAAGACCAAGGACACACATAATGCAAGGCTAGATTTGTATGATAGGGCATAAGACTTTGGTACACTTGCAACCCAATGGTAACAAAGCACGCCAAGGCTCCACACTCCATATGTGCTTGGGAAGGATGAGAAAGTGCGGTTTTTGCAAGTTCCTGAGATATCAAGTTCACACGATGGATATGCGGCTAACCTAGCAAGATACATAAGTGAAGATGGTGCAACGGTGGTTGGAAAGATGAAAACACATTCTTGCCACATACTCCCTCAAAGAATCATACCCATGTGGCCTTAGAGGGACTGGTGAGGAAGGATGTATATGAAAGCAATTGCGAGCTTGGGGCCTTCTTCGGGGGAACTATGCATTAGAAATCTTAGGAAAGATGTTGTCAAGCGGCGAAAGGAGAAATTCCATTCATCTATGCAAGCTTGAGAAAATCTTTCCACCGGCCTTCTTTGATGTCATGGTGCACTTGTGTGTCCATCTTCTGATGAGGCATTGCTTAGAGGACACATGCAGTATGGATGGATGTACCCAATAGAGAAAAGCGACTAGGCACTGCGAAGAATTTTGTAGGAACGAGGGCTAGGCCAGGAAGGATCAATTCTTGAGGCATATGTGACAGCGACACATTGACCTTTTTGTTCTAGGTACATGGAGGATATTGAGACTAGATTTAACGAGGTTGATGATAGAGGTATAGAGATGTAGTTTGCGGATAGCGTCTACGTGTTCAAGCGCGATGCTAGTCTTGTTGGGCTGTTACAACCCGGTACATTGATGATCTTTGTCATGAGAAAGTTAATTTGGTATGTGCTCAATAATCTTGGTGAAGCGAGATGAATATAGAGGGTAAGTATGATGACTTGTTTGAGATTCTGTTTTTCATTCCTTTTTAATATATCTTTTCTTTGTAATGATTAGAGTTTGACATCTGCAGTTGTATAAGGCCGAGCTCCTCCGGCCAAGGTGCATGTGCAAAAGCTGATAAGGAATGGTTGAGCGAGGATTTGCAAATTGGTTTGAGCCATGTAAGTCACCACACATTTTTATTTATTTGCTTTTGTAAGCATTAGTATGGATACAATTGTAGTGACTACTTTTTGAGCAGTTGAGATGAGCGCCAAGGAGGATCGAATCGGTTAGCGAGAAGGACTCGAAGCTGCATCATGTAAGCCCGACTAAGCGAGTTAAGATAAAATCTTTGCTTGCAAGATTAATGGAGTCGATGCAGCCGCGGTTGGATAGTGAAAAAGTTTACTGCTTGAACACAAAATAGTGGTGTCATGGCGAAAGTTCACATGATGGGAAGAAAACAGATTTTTATGGTGTCCTTAAAGGTAATTGAGTTGCAATATAACTTCGAATCATCAAGTTAAATCCGATTTTTGTGTTGTTTACGTGCGATTGGTTCAACCAAGTAGGCAAAGGCGTGGGCCTTCGAGTTGACAAACATTTCAAATCCATCAATGTTCATTCATTTTTTTTGGTACAAGAATGATCCTTTCATCTTAGCGAGCAATCGAAAAGGTCTTTTACCGCAAGACACAACTCCACAAGGTAAAGATTGGCGAGTTGTGCGAAATTTGAACATAGAAATTTGTATATGATGTGGGCTGAGGCCAGGATGAGAGCGATCATGAGGTGCACCGAGGATGACTATGGATCGAGATCTTTGAGCATACGTAGAAGAAGGTGATGCTAATGAGGTCTTTGCCAAATCTTGAAGGTGGAGAAGCAACTATAGTGAAGGCGATTTAGATGAACTTATAAGAAACAAGAAGATTGACTTCAATCTAGAAGATAACAGTGATGATGAAGAGGAGGATGATACAATATCTTTACTTGATATTGTAGTGATGATGGCGATGATAACAATGATGATATGGGCGATGAAGATTTCTAGGATGGAATAGTAGTCTTTTTATTTATTTGAGTTCATTTTTTCAAATAATTGTGGCCGACATTACGCCATCCGAGAAATTAAACTTGAGTACAAGTTATGTCATCACAGATTTTTAGTTTAGATGAGTTTTATTTTCCATCACAGATTTGTGTATGTCATCATAGTTTTTAAAAATTTGAGTTGAGTTTTGTTTCCGCAATTTCTAGTTCGGTTTATTTGGCATCACGAAATAACCTTGAGTACAAATTATGTCATCACAGTTTTTAGTTTAAAGATGAGTTTATTTTCCATCACAGTTTTGTGTATGTCATCATAGTTTTTAAAAAAATTTGAGTTGATTTTGTTTCCTGATTTCTAGTTCGGTTTATTTTTCATCACGAAATAACCATATGTTCAAATTATGTCATCACAGTTTCGGGTTTTTTTCCATCAGAGACATGATTAGGCGAGGATTCATACATACAACTATCATAGCGAAGATATATTTCACATGACACCATATATATGTCATCACTCTTGGGTTCACGATTTCACGTGTTTTTCCATCATGCATGGGATTACGCGATTCATACATAGAAATATCATAACAGCATATATTTCACATGACACCATATATATGTCATTACGCCAAGGTTATTCACAGATTTCCGCGGGTTTTTCCATCACAGACAGGATTACACAGGATTCATACATAGAAATATCATAACAGCATATATTTCACATGACACCATATATATGTCATCCTGCCAAGGTTCCAGATTTCACGGGTTTTTCCATCACAGACAGGATTACAGCACGAGGATTCATACATAGAAATATCATAACAGCATGACACCATATATATGTCATCACCGCCAAGGTTCAAAAGTCATCACTAGATGTTCATTGGTGCCACCAGCTAGTTCTAATAGATGTTCCACCTACCATGGTTCAAAAAGTGCCACAGGTGGCATAACTAAGCATTCTACTATATATTCAACAACTTGCCAAAGTTCCACATGTCACCAGCTATATACTATTTCTACATATATATGCTTCTGCTCCAGCTTTCTACTATATCTATATATATATGCTTCGGCGCCAGCTTTCTACTTGGTCAGCTCCTTCACCCGAAGCTTTCAGCTTTGGATGACCTTGTCCTTCTTCGCCAAAGTGGTACGCGTTGCTTCCATCTCGTCCTTTTTTTGCTGCACACAGACTGCAAGGCTGAAAACATGGAAAAACATTTCAGTCAGTTGGAAGAAATTTCGGGCTAATTCCTTTGCCACATACTCCACATTGGTCTCCACCTTTCCTAGTCTTTGCAGGATCTGAAATTTCATACAATGCAGCAAGTCAGCTGGAAGAATAATATAGATATATCATACCAACTTATGCAATACAGTGGCTTCTAGATAGATAAATCTGTAGCAATTGTCTTAAACCAGTGCCAAAACAATTTGGCTGAAAAGGAAATGAATTCTAACACCTAAACTGAGCACTGCCACTCTAAGCTGATAAGGTATTCAAATTGCCACATAAGCTGAATCATTGCAGGCCAACCTATCCCAGATTATGTACTATGTTGATTCAACCCATTATTCTAACCACATTTCTAAATCAACTACAAACCCGGAAAAAAATCACAAACCCATCCTAAACCATCACCTCATCTTGTTTATTGCCTTGTGCCACTGCTGCATTGTATCAGGGACTGGTTGGTTTTGTGACACAATTTGATTTGCAAGCAAAATGAAGCTCTGATATTACATCAAACCAAGATCACACATGCTACCACTAGAGTATCAGTTCACTTGACATTTATTTGCATGCTATCAAATAAGGCTACCATGCTTAACGGTAGTTAAGGGAATGCTTCTCATAATTCATAAATCCAATTGTGATGCCTATTTCGGTAAAATGCCTAAGTACTATTCAGTCATAGGTACCTTCAACATGAGTTTGACATATATAGCTAGCTACATTTTCCTACGTATTTGTATATATCGACAACTGTGTTGGCCTGGATGTAATCAAGAGTGTACACAAATATTAAGTGCTCTGAGCAGATATTGTCAAATGGAGTATTAAGCCAATTCCCCACTTTGGGCCGGTTGTAACATTGACCTTTACGGAATCAATTTTAAGATCCGGTGGAGATATTGACATTATCGGATTGCATTAGCGGAACATTATCCGGAGCAGTTCACTAGGTTTAGTGAGGGAGGAAAGGGTGGAGTTACATATGCATCGGTACTATAATCATACCCTAATGATACCTAACCACATTTCATCAGACCCTAATGGTACCCTAAACGTACCTCGAGAGGGTAGTGGATGCATGCAGATACGGCGGGGTCGCACAACCTTCGGCACCTTAGGTCAGTGGCGGCGTTCGCGTCGTCTTGATGCCTTCATAGCGTCCCCGTCGACTGTGTCATGTCGCTCGGCGGGGTGGGAGTCGGCGGCCTTGTGTGGCCAATCCTCGTCAGTGCGAGGCGTGGGAGTGCAGCGACAACGTGGGCGGCCGGACGGAATCTGACGAATGGGGATTAGGATTTAGGAGGAATTAGTAGGGTTTAGTAGGGATAGTACACTGTTAAATAGAATGGCGGTCAACTTGTGTCGAACATCACTCTGAGGCGCAATAGTACTTCACTCGTTGTCAACACAACTCTTAGGGTTCGAACCACTTTCGGGAGGCAATTTTTAAAAAAATTTCACCTTTTTGATCCTTTTTTTAACTTATTGCCATTATTAAAATGGTTGTTTACAAAAAGTTACAAAATTTGTTTTACCTCTCTTTTTCTAAACTTAGCACTTGTTCCAACTATGCTTGACTTTAATTTTTTTAGACCAAGTTAAAGAATAAATTATTTCAAATTTTTGAGAGATGATGAACCTTGAGAGAGATGTAAACTACCACATGCTCCAAGTCTTTCCAAATTTTTTTTTGGAGTGTCAATGGAGGTCTCACGTATCATAGCGGTCCCAAGCAGGGTAAAGGAGGAGGGTTGCGTTAGGTTTGGCGAACCCGGCGTAAAAACCGACCACTCTAATGGATATGAAACCCATAAGAAATTCGTTGGGCGTAACCCTCTTAGCGGCTGCTACATCGAACCCGGTGTGGTGTCAAATGGGCAAGGGCCGGTCGCCATCCCCCTTAGTGGCGCGTCGTGTCGTGATCCGTGCGATGAATAGTGAGCAAGGGGTCGGGTCGTCGCAACCTTAGTGGCGCTACATCTCTGCCGGGTGTAGTGAAAAAATGAGCAAGGGTCTTTGCACTTTCCTCGACGGTCTGCGAAGGGTAAGGAAGCTAGCCCGAACCAACTAGGATTCGTCTAGGTAGGCTGGGCGTAGGGGTCCCTAACGGGTAAAGTTAAGAGAGCTAATCGTCGCGGCAACTAGAAGGCGTGTAAATATTCTATGCGTTCGGGAGACCAAATGGAAGGGCGAGGAAAGGCGAAAGAGGTGGAGGGCAGCGGCTTCAAGCTTTGGTACACGGGGACAACATCGGGTAGGAATGGTGTAGGTATCTTGATAGATAGGAGCCTTAAGGATGGAGTAGTGGGCGTTAGGAGGCAAGGTGATCGGATTATCCTAGTCCGATTGGTCGTTGGAGACTCGGTCTTGAATGTGATCGGTGCCTATGCCCCTCGGTAGGTCTTAGTGAGACGCCAAGAGTCGGGTTTTGGGAGGACCTAGATAGCATGGTTAATCTTGTGCCTATCGGTGAAAACTCTTCATAGGAGGAGACCTCAATGGCCATGTGGGTGCAACAAATGTAGGGTTTGAGCGAGTACACGGGGGTTTCGAGTGCAGGTAGTAAAGCGAAGAGGGGGAGGATGTTTTGAATTTTTGCTTTGGCCTATGACTTGTTGTTAGCGAATACCCTCTTTATAAAGAGGGAATCCCATTTAGTGACCTTCCATAGTGGACAACACTTTCGAGCCGGTCGACTTTATCCTTGCAAGAAGGGAGGATAGGGACTGCTTGCCCTGGGTTGTAGGTGATACACGGGGGTGTCGCGGTCCCTCAACACAAGCTTGTAGTGGCGGACTTTTCGTTTTGGTGCGTGCCCACCGACAAACGTGTCAAGATTACGAGGACGAAGTGGTGGAAGCTTAGAGGGGCGGCACAATCGTTTAAGGAGGATGCTAGGCGAGGGCCTTGGGAAGAAGGAGGAAGATGCCGACGACATGTGGTGAAGATGGCAACATGTGTGCACGGAAGGTGGCCTCGAAGTGTTGGGTGTGAGTAGGGGAGGCAAGAAGGAAGCGAAGGACACACGGTGGTGGAGCGACGAGGTACAAAGGGCTATTAAGGAGAAGAAGGAGTGCTTCAGCGCCTCCATCTCGACAAGTCACGAGCCAACATCGAGGGCTATAGGATAGCGAAGAGGGCAAAAAGCGGTATGAGGAGTGTAGCAAAGGGTCGAGGCTTTTGATGACCTTTACCAACGGCTAGGCACGAAGGAAGGGGAGAAGGACATTTATAGGATCGCTAGGATCGTGAGAGGAAGACAAGGGACATAAACCAAATCAAATGCATCAAGGATGGGACGGATCGGCTAGCTGGCGGAAGGACGAGGAGATCAGGACGGATGGCGAGAGTACTTCGATAAGTTGTTCAATGGGGAGAATGATAGTCCTACCTTTGAGTTGGACGACTCATTTGGCGATACTTGTAGACGCTTTGTGAGGAGGATTCGGGGGCGAGAGATCGGGGAGGCTTTGAAGAGGGATGAAGGGAGGTAAAGCGATGGGCCCCGATGGCATCCCCATTGAGGTGTGGAGATGTATGGGGAGGCGAGAGCGGTAGTATGGTGACTAAGCTTTTTAACCTCATTTTTCGATCGAACAAGATGCACGAAGAATGGAGGCAGTATATTAGTACCAATCTTCAAGAATAAGGGAGATGTTCAAAGTTGTACTAACTCTCGGGGATTAGGCGATGAGCCATACGATGAAGGCGTGGGAGGAGGGTTATCGAGCACCGCCTACGAAGGGCGACAAGTGTGACCCAAAACCAATTTGGGTTCATGCGGGGAGGTCGACCATGGAGCGATTTTCTTAGTGCGGCGGTTGATGGAGAGATTTAGGGAGGCGAAGAAGGACTTGCACATGGTCTTTATTGACCTCGAGAAGGCGTATGACAAAGTACCGGAAACGTCATGTGGTGGGCCTTAGAAAAACACAAAGTCCCAACTAAAGTACATTACCCTCATTAAGGATATGTACAAGGATGCGGCGACATGTGTTCGAACATGTGATGGCGATACCGGTGACTTTCAATTAACATAGGACTACATCAAGGGTCAGAAGCGAGCCCCCTTATTTATTTACTACGGTGATGGATGAGGTCACAAAGGGATATACGGGGTGATATCCCTTGGTGTATGCTCTTTGCTTGATGATGATGTGGTGTTAGTGGATGAGAGTAGAGCGAGGGGTAAATAGGAAGTTGGAGCTGTGGAGGCACACGCTAGAGTCGAAAGGGTTCAGATTGAGTAGGACCAAGGCCGGAGGTATATGATGTGCGACTTTAGCCCGGACTAGGCACGAGGATGAGGATGTCACCACTGGATGGACAAGTGGTGGCCAAGAAGGATACTTTTCGGTATTTAGGATCTATGCTCTGAAAGGATGGCGACATTGATGAAGATGTTAGACATAGAATCGCAAAATAAAGTTGGCTAAAGTGGCGTCAAGCTTCTGGCATCCTATGTGACAAGAGGGTACCACACAAGCTAAAAGGGAAGTTTTATAGGACGGCGGTCGCCGATCTTTGTATGGTCTTTGAATGTTGGCCTATAAAAAGGCGACATGTCCAACGGCTAAGTGTGGCGAGATGCGTATGTTGCGTTGGTTTTGCGGGCATACTGGAAGGGATAGAGTTCAGAATGAAGATATTCGGGATACGGTCGGGGTGGCTCCTATCGAGGAGAAATTGATTCAACATCGGTTGAGATGGTTTGGACATGTTCAACGGAGGCCTCCCGAGGCGCCGGTGCGTAGTGGAGTTCTAGGCGGGTAGATAATGTAAAGAGAGTGAGGTCGACCTAGGCCGACTTGGGACGAGAGGCGGTTAAAGCGAGACCTTAAAGTGGAATATCTCCCAGGATTTAGCTTTGGACGGGGCGCTTGGAGGCTAGCTGCGTGCGAACCATGACTTTGTTTCCTTTTCTATCTACCCTATCTTTTATCCTTACGTCTTGTGTCTTTCTACGTTCTTTTGTCTTGTTTCATATGGGTTTCATCTCTAGCCTACCCCCAACTAGCTTGGGACTAAAGGCTATGTTGTTGTTGTTGTTGTTGTTGTCAATGGAGGTCTGATGATGATGTGTGTGTTTTTCAAATTTTTAGACCCGATTTTCCATTTATTGCAATTATTTCTTCGTTTACTAAAAGAATAATTGATATAAAACCCTATGGTACCTAGAAAATTCCAAAACCTTGCACGAGCACTTCATTTTGGTTTACAATGGTGTGAAAAAAAATTCAATTCATTTAGAGGAAGTTGATGATACCCATCATCATACACTCACCCATCACTCACACATGTCCATATCACTTTGTCGAGATGATGAACCTTGTGAGAGATGTATACTACCAAATGCTTTCGAAATTATATCAATTTTTTTTTGGAGGTGTCAATGGAGGTCTACAATTATGATGTGTGCATTTTTCAAATTTTTGGACCAAGTTTTCATATTATTGTAATTATTTGTTCGTTTACTACATACTAAATGTTATAAAACCATATGGTAACTATAAAAATCAAAAAACTTGCACAAGCACTTCATTTTGGTTAACAATGGTGTGAAAAAAAAATCAAAATGATTACGAGAAAGTTTGTGATGCCCATCATCATACACTCACCCATCACTCACACATGTCCGTATCACTTTATGAGAGATGTGGAACCTTGTGAGAGATGTATGTTACCACATTCTCAAAATCATTTGAAACTTTTTGGGGGTGTAAATGGAGGTCTACAATGATGATGTGTGCATTTTTCAAATTTTTAGACCAAGTTTTCCATTTATTGTAACTATTTGTTCTTTTACTAAAGAATAAATGTTATAAAACCTTATGGTAGCTAAAAAAATCCAAAAACTTGCACAGGCACTTCATTTTGGTTAACAATGGTGTGAAAAAAAAAATTTGAACTGTTTTTCGAGAAAGTTTGTGATGCATATGCTCGAGAAGGCATTCCTCTCTCGAGAGATGTTCGTGTCACTTAGTGAGAGGCACTCATCCGTTCTTGGGCGTGTAGTACGACATTCTCAAAATCTTGTGAAACTTTTTGGGGTGTTCATGGAGCTCAACAAATATAGGCGTGTGCATCGCACAATTTTTAGACCAAGCTTTCCATTCTTGTAGTTATTTCTTGTTTTACTCGCGAATAAATGTAAAAATACCATACGGTACCTAGAAAATTCTGAAAACGGCAAGGACACTTGATTTTGCTTCTTAATGTTGTGAAAAAAATTTGAACTTGTTTCCAAGAAAGTTTGTGATGCATATCCTAACAAATTTGTACTACCTCTTTATACTAAACACCAATAACAAATTATCAATTTTATTTAAGCGCATTTCAATTGGTTGTGAAAAAAAGCGCCAAAAAGTGGCGCCATCCGAAAAAAAAAGAAAAAAGAGGCAAAAACTTCGCCTATTCGAAAACACTTTGCAATTTATCCTTGACCCCGGTCAAACCCACCCCTCCTTTCTTTCTCGGCCCTCCCCCCTCTTTCTCCCCCATTTCTCCAACCCTAGCCGCGGGGGGCAAACCCGCCCGTCGAGGATCTCCTTCGGTCGACCACGCCGCAGGCCAGTACCTCATCGCCCACCTCCTTCGTCGACCACGCCGTGGACCGGCTTCTGCGCCACGCTACGCGTGTGGCGTCTTGGCGTGCGGCGCTGCGGCGGCGGCGGCGAAGGTGGGAAGGTGGGAAGGAGGAGATCGGTGGTTCTTGGCGCCCGGAGGAGGGCGGCTGCGGCCGGCCCGGTAAAAGGAGGCGTGTGGCGGAGGAGGAAAGGGGATCGGGGGTACGGATTGGGTGGATTTGGGTGGTTTTGTGGGTCGGGGCGATGGTGAAGCACGGGAATGGTCACCGTGGTGGGGGTGGATCACGGAGGACGGAGGCGGCCGCCGTGGTGGCGGAGAGGATGGGTCTTTGTCGCGGGATGGGAGAGAGGGGCGGCCGCCGTGGTGGGCGCTGAGGTTGAAGGATGGAGTCTTTGTCGCGGGATGAGGAGAGGCGGCGGCCGGCGTGGTGGCGGCGGGCTGGGCGACCATCCGGGAAGGCGGCGGCCTTGGCGGCGCCCGTGCTAAGCCAGCTCACCGGGTGGATTGGGTGGAGTAGAGGATCCATGCAAGGGCTACTCATCGGCATCGTCATTTCGCTTCGCCCCAATCACCGTTCGTGCCTTTCTCTTTCTCTCTACTAACCTAACTCATTACGGTTGCACCGGGTCTTGATCCTCTTTTGGCGGCGTCGATGGTGGCAACAAGGGGGGCAAAGAAGTAAGCAAACTGCACAAGAAGAAGAAGGTACAAGCCACATCCTCTTTAAAGTGTCCTGGCGTCCCAATGCATCTTTTTCTTTTTAGTGCCTTTTTCTTGTAATTGTTTGAAGTTGCTTGTCACCTGGCATTCCCTGATAATTTTATTATAGCAGTAATACATAGCCACAATGTTACACCCATTACAAATCAAAATAGGATAACTACATGATGATGACTGCTTAACTGCCGAAGCAGCTAAATTATGAGCAGAAGAGTTTTGCTCTCTATCTATTTTCCGTATCTTTGAAAACATCTTGGAGTCCTGGGTTAAAGAGATCTAGTTTCCAGTCTGGGCATTCCTCTGTTACTGGGTTGTGGCAATAGGTTTATGAAGGTATGCTGCTGTGTAATTAATTACCTCTAATTTGGAGTTCAAGCCACCAAGGCATTCATTTGTGTACATAACCTGTTGTCGGTGAGCTTGAGTTAAGAGTTACCTGCATGCTTGGCCAGCCTACTAGGTGGGCATGTTTATCTTTTTGGTTACCATTGACCAGTAATAAAGCACATAGGTACTAGAATTGATTAATAAAAAAAAAAAAAAAAGTACATGCATACAGCTTAATAAAAAAAAATGAAACTGAGATCTTTGCGGTGGTCTGATCTGAAACTAATCGGAGCATTAGATAGAGACCGGCTAATCGGAGCATCAACCATATGTGAACCAACTGTTTTATGATCCTTGATGTGTTGGACATTCACTATTTGTTCTCTGGACCTTTGTTAAATAATTCATTTTAGATGCATGCTTAAAACTGAACTGACCTCTTCTCTTTCTCAGCTAAAAACTTTACCCTATCACCTCTTACCTATTTCCTCTATTTATCTTGCAAGTACCACAACCTCCAATAACCAATTATGAGAGACTCCGGGATAAACGTGTGGCGGAGAATAATGAGAAGCTGCAAGCAATGGGACTAAAGAAAATAGCTACTGAATTTAATAACTCTTTACCGCCACCGACAAAGGGGAAAAAATCAGGAAACAAGAACACAAGTAGTTCAGATTCAGAAACATCTGAGTATCTCCTTGAAGAAGATGATCAATAGCAATGAAGGTAGTGGATGGGAATTGATTGCACTGCATTTAGGTTTGATCTATAATTAGTGATGCTGCTTTTAGATTCATCTTTCTTATTTCATACCTCTAATTCTGTTATTTAACATATGGTATTGCTTACTATTTATCATTGCTTCATTTTTTTGTGAACAGGTTCCAGGAGGTACGAAGAAAACCATCCTTTCAAAGAAGAGTAGGAGTACTAAGATGGCTCCAGTAGGTAGAGGCAAGAGAGTGAGGGCATCTGAAGAAGCAAAGGAGCAGCCTGCTGCAGCCCCACTAAGAGCTTCAAAAAGGCTTCAAACTCAAGACAAAGGTGGGGACAATAATGAGCATCCTGAAGCTGCTGATTCTGCCATACCAGCCCAAGTTCAGGAAAACAATTCATCTGCTGCTCATGACAATGCCCAAGCAGACTCAATAGGTGTTGGCCATGGCGGTGCGGCGGCGGGGGAAAGACAGTGGACTTGGTGGCAATCTTGTAGTAGAGATGTTGATGATGACAATGTAACTGCAGAGGAAGGCAAGTTATAGTTTTTGTTGTAATTTCAATTAGCATACATCTTTTGCTGATCTTGCATGAAACTAAACCATTAATTCATACAATCTGAGTTTTGTAGGTCTTGCGGAGCGAGCACCAAGGAAACCTAGGTGTCCAACTAAGGAAAACAACTTGGACAAGATGACTAAAAAAGCATGCGAAGGAGGTTGCCCATACAAGTTCAAGAAGGCAACAAAAGGCCACATGATCTGTCAAGCTGCCAAGTTTTCATCGAGAAAATGGCGTCATCATTCGAGGAAAAGATGCCTCTCCTTACTCATTGGAAGGAATACAAGAAAGACACTAAGAAGTACTCACGACACCTTTGTGGGAGAGCTCTAAGTGCATTATTGTTTGTATGTTCAAATATTGCAGTGCTTAAACTGAATTGACTATCTAACTATGGATTCACATGTACCTAGGGCCGCTTGCCGTCAAAAAAACACAAAGCCAACAGCGGCAGCTTGCACCGATGTGATGCGCACTATCATAAAAAACCAGCGTTACGAGGCTAAAAAACAATACTTCAATGGTGTACACAATGAGATCGGGACAACTTCTCTGTGGATTTCATGGTGATAAAGAGTGGAGGGAACTAGTTGCAAAGTGGTGCGATCCAAAAGAACATGGTATGTTCTCTTTTCATATACCCTTCTTTCTCTAATAGTTTGCAAATGATCTCATATTGAACATTGTATGGTTTGATTTTGGGAATCTTGTTATTATTGTAGGCAACGTGTGAAAAGAACAAGCTGAACCGCATGCAGGTCCAGTACCATCGGGCTACAGGTTCTCGCTCATATGTGGCACATCTACATGCATATGTAAGTGTAAATTCCCCTCTTCTACCTGAACATTTCAATCGACTTCTCATATTCAATGTCTTTGTCCTTGTATATCCAAAAGCGAACGGCGAAGAGAACGCGAGGGAAGAACCCGGCTTAGAAGAGGATGATGAATTAGATGCGGTGGAGGCCTTCAAGACCTGCCATACCAGCTCAAAAATGGCCTGAGTGACCAAGCAAAAAGCTCTTGTAAGATCATTTTCTTTGCCTTCGCCTTTGGTCTCCTTAAATTGTGTCTGATTCTGTTTTGTTCAGTCCAGGGGCATTTTTTTATTTTGGGGATATTTTCTTGGTCAAGGAAAAAAGAGCATTGTGTGCTGAAATGCTGATCTTTGAGATTGTACAAACATGATAATCTACGATATTTTGAATCTTATCCCCTATAGGCTGTAGCAAATGCCAGTTACAATTATCTGATGTGCTCTCTATGCTGCCAAGTTGGGTTGGTGGTACACATCTTTGGAATCATTTGCTAACCAAATGTGACTACATGTCCATAGATGCTAGAACACTACAATATCTGTCCTTTTGCCATGATTTGTGCAGCAATGAATTTATGTCATGTTCAGTTTTTTGGTCATATCCAGAGATGTTTTAACTGAACTATGCATGTGCCCCATCATGCAATTTCATGGTTTCAAAACTGTCACTATGCAATATGCATGTCCAGAGATATTTTGATTATAAATTGTTCAGAATAAAACTATGGATATGATAGTCCTTTTTATTTGCTATAATCTTGAAGTTATATTCTATAGCAGTTTTTAGACAAAACTCATGTAAGCTTTTTTACGCCCATATTTTTTTCGGACCGAAATGGAAGCTATTAGCACGGACCTTAACGATGCGGGTTATACAACACGAGAAAGTGTATGTGATCTGCTGTCAGTGTGCTCCCCAAGGGCAGCTCGAACAATTCCTCAAGAGTGTTGGCCTCACAACACCGACATCGTCAAGTCAACATCACCAAATGAAAACGAGCCGGGAACAACTTGCGGGTGAAGCAAAAGCTGTTTGTTCAAGGTGAAGTTGACGAGCTCAAGAAGAAAAAGTGAACATGGAGAGGCAACAAAAAGAGCTGGAGGAGTACAAGAAGGCGGTAGAGAGGAACACCCGGGAGTAGGAGGAGAACAAGGTGCTTCTCGGGGGCTTACGAAGATCTATGCTCCTTCTTCGACATGAAGTGTCTTCTTGAGTTTGTCATGGTTTATTTTGGCTGCCCGAAACTTAAGTTGCATGTGCACGGCAACTTTTTCGTATTTGTTACGTGAACTAAGTTGTATGCTCTAGTGGTGGTCTTTGTGCTCGAGTTGTATGCTTCAGTTGAATCTTGTTTTTATTTTTGAACATGGAATTATGTGGTCATGCTACTATCAATTGCAATTACATCTTTTACTTGATTTTTGTGTGACCAAATTATGTTATATTTGTTGACGATTCGACATTTCATCGTGACCAAAAAATGTGAGTTATTGTTGACGATTTTGTAACCACAATCGGTGACCAAATTTGTGAAGCCACGTGGCGGATGGTAACTGGTCCACGTGGGGCTCACGAAAACAAGCGACAAAGCGCCCGTCAAGCGCCACGTCACAAGCCCGCGTCACGCGCCATGTCAAGCGCCACGTCGGGCACAAAACGCCGTTAACGGCGCCCGTGAACTTCGCGCAAGGCGGACTCTTCGGCGAAAATAGGGGCATAGCCATGACCAATGCCATTGGTCATAGAAGGAGACCAATTCTGTGACCACAAACGTTTGGTCATGGATGGGGAAGCAATTCTGTGACTAAAATTACCGCCGTCACACATTACCAAATGTGGCGACCTCGATGGCGATTTCAATTTAGTCAAAAAATTCGTCAAAGATTTCGGTGCATGACCAATTTAGCATCTTCGGTGACGAAGGATGAAGGTCATCAATGAGCACATCCCTAGTAGTGAATCTTTGGTCTAATAGGATTCAAGGTAAGGCTTTAAGCAAGAATCAAGGACTCTTTTTGCGAAAAAGCTTACTAGTAGTGAATCCTTACTTTCAATATTTTAACCCCAATTAAGTGTCTCACCTACTCTAGGTGATCTTATACTAGAGCACACACTTCTTAGATATTCCATCACTTATTCCATCTCTTCATAGTTTCATAATTAAACTACGATATAAGTCGGAAACCGGAGTCTCCATATCAGAAGCACGGCGATTTGAAATCGATTAACCCGGTGGGGAGTTCTTTCCACACGATATATGTAGCACTTAAGCTTGCATATATCAACCCTTTCTTGGATACTCAAAAGCGGAACCGCGTCCTCGCCACCCAGAAGTACCGTACACCTCCAATCAGGGACTTTAACCCATGAGGGTAACATGTACTCCCGCCATCTCTCCACTCCCGGTCTTGTGATTTATGCGTTTCGATTTGACACCCCAAGATTAGGCTTACGAAGTATGAGGTTGGAACTAGTTTTCGGCCGTCTGGGGGGCCCGACGAGGCGTGCCATTGGTCAAAAGACCTCGAGGCACGGTGCGTTCCATAGTCTCCGTTACACAGGCCTACACGCTTAGGTCCTTAATCGACAAGCCGAAATACTACACTTGAGGCTCCATTCTCAATGCAAATTACCCGACCGGTCTCAAATTCAACACCATATCCCGGTATGGTTCCATCATATAACATCCTTGTTCATCAAATGCCCATTCGGGCTATCATAAGAGACTTGTCATATTTTGACTCAAAAGTCTAACTAGTTTAGCATGGCTAAGCATTTCTAGGTATTTTTACCAAAAAAGGGTTATCAAGGTAGATATTGAAATAATCAAGGATGGATAATGCATCAATTAGGTTGTCACTCAACTCCTATCACCTAATGCAAAAAAGATTAAGCAAAGGTGATATAAAGCTTTGTAAAACACAAGGAATGTTTAAATGAGCCGGGGCTTGCCTTGATTGGCGAAATATCCGACTCGACGGCGAATCGTAGTATTCGGAACTTCGGGTCAACAAGATAGCCCTCTTCGGAGGCTTGATCAACGAATTCTCGGTCACCTTCGTTCACTATACGAAAGAATAACATATGCTTTACATGATGCGTGTATATAAACATGATGCGCGAGAGTGCATGAAATGATAAACACTTGAGTACAACTTTCCTTCACGATAAAGTTGCAACCCAACAAAACCAACTTGTTGAACTACACTACGAGATATCATCACCATTGCCTAAGGAGTTCTCAAGGACCATCTAACAGTGGTGTGGTTTAGGGTTCACAAAACAACCCAAAATTCACCCAAAACCTAAATTATAAAGCGCTAAACAATTTGTTTAACACATAAAATAATAGGGCATGAAATAATAAATATTTTAACTTTCTTTAAAACAGGCTCAAAATTTTTGTACAGGTAGATCATGTCATAAAACAGTGTCAAAATAATTTTCATGATTTTGGATAAATAAAATAATTATTAAAAATCAAGGAAGATGCATTTTCAATTAAAATTTGTATTTTTAAATCATGTCAAAAGTATTCAAAATTCAAGTTTCATATTTTTCATGGATAGACATACCCATGGGAAGGATACACAAAAATTTTCAGAATTTTTGAGCTAGTATTTGAATTTATACAAAATTTGGAAAATTAGACACTATTCAAATAAAAGAAATTGAATAAAACATTTCAAAATTGGAAAAGAGTTTCGGGTTGAATGTTGGCCTGTTATTCGGCCCAGGGCGTGCATGGCCCATTACTGTTCAAGATGGGCCGGCTGGGATGAATAGTGGCGGCGGCTCGGTGAGCAGTGTTGGGCCGGCCCGGTAGCTCCTGTGTTTGGCCCGACCACCGTTCACGTGTCATCGGGCGCGTGCTCACCGGCGGCAGGCGCGTGGGCGGCAGCGTTCGGCGCCGGTGATGGGTTAAAAAAAATCACGGAGGGGGCAAGAGGGCGACCGGGAGCTCACCGTGAGCTTGGGATGGGGCTCGATTGCGGGCGGGGCTAGGCGGGAGATAGGTCGTCGGCGAGCGTGGCGGCGGCGGCGAGTACAACGTCGTTCGACGAGTGGAGTCACGGTACGGGAAAAAGAAACGAGCCGATCACGACTACATCATCTAGAGGAAGGGAAAACTCGAGAAAAAAGCAAGCAAAAAGCTCACCACTTCGAAATGGCGACGAGGTCGGTCGCGGCGGCATTCCGTGGCGGCCCGGGGGAGAAGGCGGCGGCCTGGGCGATCCGGACGAAAAGGGTCGCGGCGGGTTCTAGAGGGTGGTAAGGAAGTTCTGCGGCGGCTGGGGAAATTGGTTTAGTGGAAGATGGCTCGGCGGGCGGCGAGCGGCGGCGGCGGGTGGCGGCGAATCGTGGCGGCGGATTTGGAAAAAGAGGAAAACGCCGGCGATGGAGGGCTATTTATAGGGAAGAAGGGGATGGGGAGGTAGCTGGAGGAGTCATGAACCTCTCCGGTGGCGGTTTCAAGAGAGGGCCGCCGGTGGGCGGCGACATGAAGCTTGGCCCGGCGGTGGCGCGAGGGGAGAGGTCGGGTTCTTGTAGATCACAAACCCTAACTTCGAATTTTCAAATTACTCCCAAATTTTAACTAAACTCAAAAATTTCCAAAAAACAACTTGCCTTAATTTTTTCAAGATCTACAACTTTCACAATTGGAAGATTTTCAAATTCGACCTCTAAATATGACTTTTGAAATGGGGTCAAAAATTTTGAAATTTGAATTCAAAATTACTTTTAAAATCATGTAGAAACTTAAAAAACTTTGTACATGACTTTTGTTCATCTCAACAAGATCTACAAACTAGCTTTTAGAAATTTTCTCAAATTTTGCTTAGATTTTGAAATATAGAAAAGGGGGGGTGATTAGGGTTTTGTCGAAATTCAAAATTGCTTCAAAATTTTGAACTAAACTTTGAAAACTCAAAATACCAACTTTGTTCAACTTTGAAAAATCTACCTTTTTGCTTTAATAACCATACCCAAATTCTTGATAAATTTTGAATAAAAAAGAAAAGGGGACAAACTAGGTTTTTAAAAACTAGGGTTTCCGGCGAGGGGTGTAACTTCCGAATCTAATTCTTCTTGCGTCTTTTCGGCCGACAACGTAACCAAACATAATATAAACTTATTTTAGTTCAATGCAAGACATGGTGGACTAAACATGCATGCTTTGCAATGATCATAATGACATGTCATGTTTTAGTGAAAGTAACACCGGGGGGTGTTCTGGCGACTGGTGGGCGGGCGGCGGGCCGACCAGCTAATAACCGTGGCGAGCAAAATGTGTGCCCGCCACGACTGATTTGGGGGTGTGTCACGCAAAATAAATCCTATACTAGTCCTTGTTAGAGTGCATAGATGAGCCAAAGGTAGAGCTACTCGATCGGGAGCATTATCTAATGAGGCCTTAAATTTCCAGTTCATATACCTATTTGTTTATTTTCCATTTATTCCATTTCGGTTGCCTACACTTGGCCGGACATCCACCCAGTCAGTAATAATGGGCTGACGTGTGTTGCCCAATTCGTTTTTTTTACAACAAACATAATTATATTAGCAGCATCTAGCTGCAAGCAGTCTAACAGACCACAGTTGTACATGTGGCAGTGTCACAAGGACAGGACACTGAAGAGGGTGGTGCTCAGAATTTGAGCAAGACTGTTCATCAGCTAAATTGAGTGGTGGCGCAGCACCCAAAGATTGCCTAACTAGAATATGAGCTGTAGAGTTGAAGGACCTATTAATATGAAGAAGCTTTGCATTTTGACAAATGATGATATTTCTGGAAGTTTGTGTGAAGGTCTTCGCTCTCCAATCCGGGGGTTCTCTGCAAGTTGAGTGTTGATCGTTTGTACTAGCACCTGTGAGTCGGAGAGGTAAGTAACGTGGCTCATATCTAGGGAGTCCGCTGCCAAGGTCGCTAGAGCTAGAGCAGCTGCTTCAGCCATGAAGACCGAAGTTATGCCAGACGCTTGAGCTTTGATGTAGATAGTCATCTCTTGGTTACCCTGCGGTTTGACAAAGAAAATTCTGATACCTGCTGTTCTCGGCGTTGGATGGTGCTGGTCCGGAGTGATTGCAGCATCGGTGTAACATCTGATGCCTTCAATGAGGGCCGGGTTCCTGGAGAGAGTGGTGCCTGGCTGCAATATTGGACGTGGCGAAGTAGAGGTGCTACCTTGAGTTGTAGGGGGATGGTGTGATGTTTGAAGCGTAGTGGTTGCAAGGCCGGCGTTGGAGTAGCCATGCTGTTCGGATTGTTGAGGCTGCATCTGATTGTGGGTCGTCGTATCTGCAATGTTAGTAATAGTGATGGTGTTGATGAAGGCAGCAACAGCATGATTAACTTGTGTGGGGCTCCAAGATTTACCCTGAAAATGTTTGTCATTCCTTGCTTTCCAGATGTACAATAAAGTGATAAGAATTTTAGCAAAATCATATTTGGTTAAAGAATTAGGCATGACATGAGGCAAAATAAGTTGTATACCATCAGGGTCAGAGGGTAGGTTATGCAAGTTAATGGTGGGTACAAAAGTTGCCCAAACAGCTCGGGAAGGTCACAGTGGAAAAAGAGGTGGGCATCATCTTCAATAAGACCGCAAGAAGCACAATTAGGTTCAATGTTAGGGGGAGTACCTGGAGGCTCTTTTGGCGGTCGCTAGGGCTCTTCTGATGAGTCGCCATGTGAAAGTCTTGATCAATGGTGGTAGTTGTTTCATTTCCCAGGCTGTTTTTGAGTATGTGACTAGAGTGTTGGTTGATTCTTCGGGACCCTTGGCTTGGTAGCTGAATAGTTTCCTAGGACACCAGATGCTTGTAGATGGCTTTGGTGGAGCAAACGCCGTTTGCCGCCGGGTCCATCTAAGTACATCTGGGTGGTCAGTAGGAACTGGGTGGATTGCCTGGATCACCTGCGTGGTATTGTCATCAAAAATCTCATTTATTAGATCAGTGTCCCACTCCTGAGTATAGGGGGAGCCATAGGTCAGAAACTTTGGATGGTAGGGGTTGACTGACACAGGAAGATTGAGATGGTCATGGACAGTTTTCCAGTTGGGGAACCAAGGAGTCGACCAAATAGAAGAATTCCCGGCTTGGGTTGATAGGCGACGTTGTTGCTGAGTTCCGTTCTAACCTGCATTATGGAGGACCAAAAAATGGATCTAGGTCCATTGCTGTTAGCCGTCCAGAAAGATTTGTTATGAAAATATTTAGCTTTGATTACATCAGTAAGGAGAGTATTTTTTGCAGTGGCAATATTGTAGGCCGCTTGGATGATGAGACTTTTATTGACTGTTTCTAGATCCCTGATACCTAGGCCACCATTGTCGTTAGACTGACAGATGTCATCCCATGATCTGTAGGGTGTGGGGTTGATAGGGTCGTCCTCTTGGATGCCAGTCCACCAGAATTTCCTAATGTAAAGGGCTCCCGCTTGGTCAATTGGTGGTCCACAGCCATGCGACATTATTGGGTACGTAGCATTTTGATTTGGCCGTCCACATCATGCTCGTGCGTGCTCCACTACTACTCAAATGATTTTACGTGGCGGTTTTTTTTTTATTTTCCGTGGCGGTTTTTAGAACCGCCACGCAGCTAAAGTCATGGTTAATCGAAGGATTTTCCGTGGCGGTCATTTTGGTGCACAATAAACGCCATGGTAAATCTACAAAAAAAAAAAAAAAAAAAAAAAAAAAATAATAATAAAAATCTTGATCAGGCCCATCTGGGCCCGGATCTGGGCCAGATCCACGCCCGGGGCTCAGCGCCGCCGTGGAGGTCGTCGCCCCGTGGGAAGCGCCGTGGGAGGCCGTCCTGGCGGATCCGCCGTCGGGAGGCCAACCTCGCCCGGATCCGCCGCGGCGCGAGAAGCCAACCTCGCGGATCCGCCGCGGGGGGAGCCGTCCGCGGCCCGGAAAGCGCCAGCGGGGAGGCCGTCGGCGGATCCGCCCCGCCCGGGGGAGGCCAACCTCGCGGATCCGCCCGCGGGCGAGGCAACCTCGCGGATCCGCCGCGGGGAGGTCGTCGTCGCCCGGAACGCGCCCGCGGGGGGCCGTCGTCGCAGATCCGTCGTCGTCGCCAGCGGGCCCCAGATCCGCGAACGGGCGCCCGCCTCGCGTCGCCCAGCGTCGCGCCTCCGCAGCGTCGCCGCCGCCCCGGGCCTCCGCGACGCCGCCGTCGGGAGGAAGGGGTGGGGAGCGCGCGCCCGGGAGGGAGGGGGTGGGGGCGTCGGGGGCCGGAGGGAGGGGTGGGGGTGCCGGGTGCGGCGAGAGAAGTGAGAGAGAAGAGAGTGGGTCTGTTAGGGTTTGCTCGCGATATATATCTTGGGACCTCGATATTGGGCCTGAGATGGACTTTGCTGGCCCGGGTGTTTCAAGTTTTTGGGCCTTATTTACCGTGGCGGTTTTTTAAAAAAAACCGCCAAGGTTAATCGATTTTGCGTGGCGGTTTTCCCCCTGGCCAGGGGGTGCCCAGGCCACTTATTTTCCGTGGCGGTTTCCCAAATGCCCGCCACGGAAAATAAAATCCGAACACCTTGTAAAATCAATCATGTAGTAGTGCTCCTCACGAGTCATGACGCATGCTACAACAACGCCGGGTGATTCGGTGAATCATTCAACGGAGGCTGATCATGAGTCGTCCACAAAACGTTCACAAGACTCTGAGCACTGACTGGCGACTACAAATGGGGAGAGCTTTACCTTTACCCAACGATTGGTCAGTCATCAAGTCCAGATGATAAACGACTTGACCGTCAAGACATGAAGTTTTGAGAACATGGATTTCAGCCAACTTCGGCCCTACTACCACCTATCCGTTTGCCACAAGACATGTCCTTAACTAGCTAATAAGGAAAACATTGAGAAATGCTATAGAGCATCCGGTTGTTTTTTACGAGCCTGTAACAACTAGATTTTGGACCCTATGATCTGGTATGTGGAGCGTTTTCTGCCGTCGATCCAGCTGACCCCTCTATCACCCTCCCCGAGTCCGCCCCCCTCAGCGCGTCCGCGTGGAGCTCCTCCCTCCTCCGCCGCCGCTCCCACTCCCACGGCACTGGCCCCCTCCAACGGCGCACCACCCCCCTCTTCCACCGCGTCGGCTCTGCCTCCCTTTGCCGCCTCCGGTGGCCCCGGGCCGAGCGCTGCCGCCGCCCCTAGGCTGCTCCCTCTGTCGCCGCTTCCCCAGGCTGCCCTAGGCGTGGAGCACCTTCGCCGCGGATGCCAGCACCACCCCAGGGCAGCCGGCTGCTGCAATGCGCCCCCAGGCCGGACCGCCGCTGGTGTGCGGCCCCTCGTGCCGCCGCTGTCGGGATGGAGCTCCGTGCTCCCAGTTCTCCTCTCTCTCTCTCTCTCTCTCTCTCTCTCTCTCTCTCTCTCTCTCTGAGATTTGCATTTTTTCTGAAATTTGAAGAATTTGTGAAGAATTTGGTATATATTTCTTTGATATCTGCCTTCCATAGAAATAGTTTGTAAATTTTTATCTGAAAAATTTGTTAGATTTGTTTGCAATCCATAGAAATACCTAAATTACATTGCTATGTTTAACAAATTACAATGAAGAAATCATTGTAAATATTGTAATAAGATGGTGTAAATTTACCTATAAGACAGTGTAAGTGAATGTGAAAAATCTGGTTGTTTGCAAGTGCTAAAACAACCGGTTATTTGTTAGACAGATCCAAAACATTTTGCCGAATCGTAAAAAATACTAATATTAATAGTTATTATTACACCATTTTATTTGAAACACATGTAAATTGTGTGTGTAGATTTGTAATCAAAATACTTACAAAATCTCTTTAAAACTCGATGATTTAAAGGATACACACACTTAAAGAAATCAGTGGCCAAGATAGCAAAATCAAATGTGTTAAAGTATTTTGCTCTCAATACGTATAATACAGTTGGGGATCCATTTTGCGTCAAAAGCATCTAAACAAATTAAACTAGAGTTGGCATGAGCGCTACTTGCGGCTCTTCCATAAACGTATAAGAGAGGAAGACTGCACCAGCCGATTGAGACGTAGCAGGAATACATACATGGTTGGGAAATTAGCCAATGATATATCAATAATTGTCCATATATATAACACATGAGAAATTACTTACTGTTTCTTTCACAATGGCATTGTGAATATAATTTTACAGAGAGAGAGAGAGCAGCTCCACCAGGTTCCCTTTTACTTAAAACCAAGTATATGAGGTTGGGAATGAGTTTGTGGCTTTAGGGGACTAGTGCTGCACCAGATGGAGAAAATTCACCCCTTTTATTTTGCTGGTAGTGATGGGCTGACAGGACCGTGTGTTTTGTAGTGAATTGCGAAACATTGCATATTGTGACTGTGAGTATAAAATAGAAAATTTAGAGTTTTACAAGTCTAGAACCAAAACTAGAGGCCTTGAAACAACAATGAAACACTACTCTAGCAAGGTTCCAAACATACTGTACTGACATGTTTAGTTGGAGGTTGTTGAAAAAAAATAGGGAATGAAAAACTTTGGAGGTAGGAGTTTAAAAATATTTTGTTTATTTTATTGGAATGGAGATTTGGTGAGAATGAAATGGGAGTTTAGAGGGCCAACTCCCACTAACCAACTCTATTGGTAAGGGCAAAATTAAATCGGGGACTGAAGGAGGATTATGTTTTTTTAATAAAAAGTTAAATATATCCTCACAATCCATTATGACTTGTCCTGCCGTTTCTCACTGAAACCCCCCAAACAATAGGTAATATGAATTCTCTGTTGAAGATTCAAGAAACTACTAGTAACTACTACTACCACAGAAGAACCAACTGGGGATTGTTGCCACCAAAGAGCTCACACTATGTCGGACTCTGCTCGCTGTTGCTGAAACTTTATCTAGTCATGCGTGGTTAGATTGCATGCATGATCTAACTTTCCTAATACGTATCATGACATGATTACTGTAAGTAATTTAACGTATGTACCTAATGTAAAATGACACTGGTGTAACATTGTTTCGTAACTAAAAATGTAAAATTTGACTCATAAAAATTATTTTATTTGTTGGAACGTGACGAGAAATTGGAATTCATTTTATTTTCAACATGAAAAAAATAAAGCTTATTCAATTCATGGTGAGATTGTATTGTACCATTTTTTTTTTGTTGTAGTAACGTGACCATGCCCAATTAAGAAAAACGTAAAATAGCATGTCATGGAAAGTTTGATTTCGGACTCCGAAATTATCTCTTGCCCGATGGGCCTTTCCATGAAGTGTGTATCCGTTAGTTGCAATAAAAGGAAACAAATTGCATGTACACATGCAAATAAAAGGAAGCAATTCGTGATTTATTTTTTCTTTTTATTAATTATTTTATATCTCCTAATATTCAAGGGCTAGGATTTATTTGAACTCTTACCTCTTAGCAGGTAACGAGAGTACTGTAGCAAAGCCCGAGCCAAATGTTGTGAGGACTAACAAATATACAACAATATATTTGCACACATTTATAGACTACATGAACGGCATCATGTCTATTACTTCTGCGCATTGGTAAAATATACTGAAAGGTAAAGAACAGAAATAGAAAATGACACTGGGCGTAAGTTGATGGAGCAGCTTGCAGGGAATATCGGGGGCCATTTTAGAATCTTGCTTTCGGGTATCATGTCATATAGCTCACAACCATGACTCACCTTCGAAAACCTGATCCTTCATTGGGCATTTGAGCTTAATGGCATATTGACGAAGTTAGGTGAAAGGAGATACATTTACCTAGGCTTCACGATACGCCAAAAACATCAAGAATGGCATAGGATTTATCAGCATTAAATTTCTAGGATGAGTACTAATTGTCAAATCTTTCAAATGCAACACTACGGCTCCCTCGCATTTATATGGGAGATATTAGATACTGACAAATCCTCCCTTCGGGGCTATTTTTCGATACATGTGTTGTTATATCTTCCACTGTACAGTACACACTTTGAAATGCTTGACACAACATAGATGAACTCACACTTATTATTCGATTATTTCTTCAGGTGTATGTGCATGAGAAGGTGAGACAGAAAGTGGCTTGTAGAGAGCCAATTTTCAAATAGACGTCCTGCATTTATGGCCTGAGCCGTGAGCTGTGAAAAAGCTATTGCGAACTATGGAAAAGCTGCACTGAGCTATGTGTAGTGAAGAAGTTGTAAGTTGTTTGGTTAAAATAAGTATAAAACTTACCTCCTCTCTCTATCTCCCTTGAAACAACAATGTAAGAGCTCTTCATTTCCACCCATTTCAAAAAGCCAAATGCTAAAAGCCAAAAGCAGGATGGGTGCTTCTGAAACTATACTAAAAGCAGCTACTTATGAATAAGTAGCTTTAGAGTTCACCCCTTTGGTTGGCTTTTGACCTTTTGGAAGCAGAAGCACCTAGCAAAAGCCCAACCAAACATACTCTGAATCCTAATCCCCACACGAGCCCAAGGTTGACCGCCAGCCACATTGACATACACAATGGCACATGTATGATGGCATGGTGGCGTGCAGCTAGTGGTAAACGGTTTTGGTTTGGGAGTACCCAACTTTAAAATCCTATGTCCACCATTATTATGAGTGGGTGCGTGTTTACTATTGTTATCTAAGCATGCTATTAAATACTAGCTTTTTAGTTGTTAACCTAAAATTATTAGACCGTACAACAAAAAGGTTTCTTAAGATAAATAAAACCATGAAGAGATTGCTAGGTTAATTCAATCAAAATGGATACCATATTTTGGATTCCTAAATATGTATTGTGATAATTCAATGAAAAGTATTACCAAAAACACATATTGTATGGCACCACCATCACATCATAATATTTTTCATCAGGGATACAAATTAACACTGAAGTTAAGTACGAGCTCAAATATTTACTACAAGATCCAGGAGCTCCACAAGTTATTTAATATGGTCCAACAGCTAAGCAAACTACGAATACAATCCAAGAGAACATTTTCCCAAATAACCGAATGACCACGGGGTCATTTACCCATATGGCATCTTAAGAGGGAAACTGTAGTATGGGCATCTGTAAGCATCATGAGCACCTCATTCGGCAGGGTAAAAGTAACCAACGACTTGCTCCTCGCCTAAAATTTTCATATAAAAGCTACGTGAGGATGAACATTCACGGAAGATTTACTCCGCAAAAATATACTGAAGAATATGAATGGTAGATTTGAGTATGAAAGCTACAAGTTTGAATTTGTACATCTAGCATAAATAATTTAATCATCATAATATCAAAAAGGACAAATGAGTTAGTATTGCTCCAAACAAAACCATGCAAATGTCAAATTAGGAACAAGTACACCTTAATACAGTTATGTAACTAAGAGGACGGTCCATGCAATTGCACTAGTATCAACAAGAAAAATAACACATGTACATTTATTAAATTATCATCTTTATAATCATTTTGTGCTTTACATTAACATTGATATGGTCTTTATTGTTGCTATGAATACTCCATTGTAGAAATTACTCGATCTTGGGGCCCATAAAAATAATATTTTCATCTATTTAGTACAATTGTCAGCACTTATTCTCATTTTATAATGGATAGAGTTCTGATATTTTTTATAACTCCTCCAGTAGAACAACTTATGCTTGTATTATTACATCACCATCAAGATATATAACAAGTTTGTACTCATTCCTTCTAAGTTATTTATGTCTTAGGCAACATGATTTTATTTTATTTCTAGAGTTGACATAACTAGGTCTAAGTAAGGTATCACTTTTATTTTAATATTTTAGGCTCCCTATCTAACTACCCAGGTTTCATGAAGTGTGGACTACCAATAACAAGCAAAGGGAAGGTGCAACAAGATAAGTCCCGTCATACATTGGCATAGCCAAAACATATATAACTACAATATCGATGTACACACAAACACAATAGCCTAGGGCATCCAACATGACAATACAACAACATATGCAACATGACACAATGCAATAGAAGAGATTGCTAGATGTTACTTGCCTTGTTCAATATCTTGAGCGCCCTGTTGGTGCTCCTGAGTGACAAGTTCCTCTATGGGCCCAACCACATCACCCTTGATTGCTTCATAATCTAAGCATGTTTGCACAACATTATATTTATTTTCATTAATTTTTTATATACTAGTAGTTATAGAAATGGATGATCTAGGAACAATAAAGGCGCAATATATGGCAATTTTAACTTTTCATAAAAGTACATGTTTGTAATTTATAGGTAGATTTGAGCAGATATTTTGGCTTTCTTTTAGTAATAGTAGAAGCAGTAAATTTTTCATGCAAATTTGTAGGGTTACTTAAATTAATTATCATGATGGCAATGCCAGTAATTTAATTAGATATGCAAATTTTAGAAGCTACTTTATATTATATTTCATAATAATGGTAGGGTTATTACCTTGTGTTGTTTCACATAATATCATAGAATAGATGCAATGGTGATGATGATTAGAGTCTATTGAATATGGGATCATTCTGATATTTTTTAGCTTATATCATAAAAAGTATCATGAATGGATAATTAGATCCCTCTAGTTATAAGAATTAATATTAAAATAAGATACATGAAAAAGAGTGAAATTAATAGAAAAAAGGAGAAGAGAAAAAATGAGACATATTTATAGGACGAAGAGAATGTAGAGTGGATATATACTAAAAGGGTCTTATGAGACTAGTTTTTATTTACAAAGGCGGGCAATTGATCATCTGCCTCTAGAAATCATATAGGTCCCAAATAGAGAAAAATCGCCTATAAAATGATTTACTAGCTAGAGAGACATCTTAATAGGGCCGCATCTTAAAATAGGCCCTATTCTCAGAAGCGGCACGATTACGAGGTCCACCTAAAAGTCCATAAAAGCCAAACCCTAGATGTCCACCTCCCCCACACTTCTCTTCTTCCCCAGCTGTCACCTCCTTCTCCCACTCTATGACTCTATCACACATCCACGAGCACTCGTGACTCCCTTTTCTATCTCAATTTCGCTCGTGCCATCTCCTCCTAGTCCCGTCTTAGCCCTTTTGCCCAGATCTATATACACTTTAGGGGATGTAGGCACACCCATGCAGAAATACAAAAAATGTTAGTATTGCCAAATTTTCTCCATGAATGCACCCCATGGCACAAATCCATGCACTCACAACGCAAACGCAAGCACACCCATTTCGATTTTTTGTAGCTCTGCCCTAGCATGATGCAGAGACAGCATGTTGAAGTGTGAGGAGGTGGCGGAGTGCGGTGCTGCCCAAAGGCGAGCACGGTGTAAGGGAGGCAGCGCATGGCCTAGTAGCAGAGTGCGGCATGAGGAGCTTGGGCCGTCTCGTACTAGCCTTCTCCGCCTTCCTCCGTACCGCTATCGCCTATGCGCTGATTAATAGCTCAGATGGGCATGGGTTGTCTCTTGTGTTTTTGATTAATACACGACCCCTTGGCTAAGACGAGCTTTGCTTAACTGTCTTAATTCCTATCTTTCGCCTGTCTCTAGAGTAGATTTTGTAGTAGTGATATGAGCTGCTCAATATTGGTCATGTTCAGGCCTGGTTGGTAAGGCTCCTCCCTGACTCAAGCTCTGGCTCCTCTGGAGGTGCTCCACCAAACGTTTTGTAGGAGAAACTGTTTTTCAGTGAAAAAAACAGAGGAGCCCCTAGGAAGGAGTCTTGCCTAACACCCCCAGCGGCGGTAGTGTAATAAATAACCAGCTATAGACATTTATTAGTGGCTGGGTTTTCATGAGGCTAAAACGGGCTAAAACAGCTAAACTCAACGTGAGTACAAACAGAGGCATGCCTAAAACAGCTATAGCTTACCATTGCCGTCGGTCTAGCGGAAGATTGTGGGGTAGGGATGCTGAAATTAAGAACAAATGGAACAGCTACTTACTGTTGCATCCGATTTCATCATCGTAGGGATTGCCCTCGAAGCCTTGCTTGCATCTGCAGAAGTAACCAGGCCCATTGAGGGAGTCGACGCACTCGCTATTCGGACTCTCGCAGGCGTTCGCCGAGCTATCTTTGACGCCGGCGCACGACGACAGGTCGCCGTCCTCGCGGCCCATGGCCCAGTCCAGCCACACGGGCATCGTACTGCTCCGGCTCACGTCCATGCGCAGGTGGGACGCCCGGAACTCGTAGCTGTCCTTGCTGACGAGGAAGGCGATGTCGCAGGGGCTGTGCTCCATGCCGTCGTGCGGCCAGCTCTCGAAGTGGACGGCGTTGCTGGTGAGGCCCGGCGGGATGTCGACGTGGCAGCAGCCGACGCTGGCGCACCTGCCGTCCTTGGGGCTCCCGGAGCCGCTGCAGTAGGTGAAGCAGCCCATGTAGTACTGATGGTCGTAGCGGCCGCCGCCATTGCCATCTCCAGAGTTCATGGTGAAGGCTCCGGTGTTGCAGCCGAGCACCACGAACATGTTCCGGGCGTCGGAGATGCGGAAGATGCGGTGTGACCACAGGGCCACGTGCCCGTCGGACGCTCTGACGGGGTGGCCGTCCGGGTTGTAGCACTTGTAAGCCACGGGAAGCATCACCTTGGCCAATGGTGGCACCACGGACAGGCTCGTCACCTGCAACTTATGCGAATGCGTCTGGAGCACCGGCGTGCTGCCGTTGTTGATGCACGAGATCTCGAAGTCCTTGCCCCAGGAGCAGCCGGGGCCGATGCCAGAACGGGTAGGGGATGTCGACGTTGCCGCATCTCGTTGGGCATGCAGGCTCCGCAGTGCCTGCTGTTGCCGCCAGGATTAGCAAAGCAGGCAGAACGGGTAGGGGTTGTCAACTTTTGCTTGTGTTATTAGTTATATCACCATCCGGATCTCTAACAAGTTTGTACTTATTCCTTCTAGGTTATTTATGTCTTATCACTACCAGAATCTGGAATAGCCTTGGCGGCGAAATTTCCTTGAGTGCCAAAATGAAACCGCCAAGGAAAGGGTAGTTTCCTTGGCGGTGGTGACCTGCACACAAGGAAATATATATTTCTTGGCGGTTGTGGTAAACCGCCAAGGTATTCAGAGTTTCCTTGGCGGATTACAACTACTGCCAAGGAAAGTACCTATTTCCTTGAGTGCACTTTGAAAAGCCACCAAAGAAATGGCTCTTTCCTTGGATCAGAATTGTGACCGCCAAAAAATTGTCAATTTCCTTGGGTTTTCTTCCAAACCGCCAAGTAAATTATAATTTCCTTGAGGGTTACTTAATTTTCTTGGAGGTTAGCACCCAATGAAATAATTATAAGTTTTTGGAGACTCCTACTTAAAAATAATAATAATATCGTAATGGTCTCTAAAAATCGTAAAATTTGGCATGAGATCATAATTTGGTTGTATTAACTTACCATAAAAGTTTCAACTCATATTAACAAACTTGAACTATACATTGTTCACAAAGGGATATATCTCTCATCTAGTTACATAACTATGTGAGAGATGCAATTTGTTAACAATGTATAGGACCATTAGTTTACATCCTTTGAAATTTTTTATGCAAAGATTATACACAAAAACCATGTTGTGTTATGCAAGTTTATAGATTTACCTAGCAAAGTTTAGATATTATTATAATTATCTTATGTTAATTTCGAGTTAAAAACCCTAGGAAGCACGCAAAGTTTGGCGCCGCGGCGATCCTCTCCCCTTTGGCGACATGATGGACAGCCCGCCTCCCTCCAGTGCCATGCACTGTCTAATTAGGCGCCCCTCCAACCCAAGACATGTTTTGTGTCGATATGCCCATTGGGAATGAGATCCTCTCAAAATCGGCAAAATGACTTGTCTCTACAATCGGCATCTCAACCATTCAATTCACATCCGACCGTGAGCAAGCAAATTAACTCGGACTCCTCGGGTTGCTAGGCTTTGGCCCAACATCGGCCACGATGCTCGGCCGGCCGACCGCTCATCGCCGCCTCTTGCGCTTCGCCCGCACCGGCGATAGCTCTCTAGCAACGCGAGTGCCCACCCACGCCACCGTAACGCAGCTTGCTGCGCTATCGGTCTCGCGGCGGTCTTGCCGCCACCACCACGCGCCGCCGTGGCCCTGATGTCGCCCGAGACGCTGCGAACACGGACAAACTAACAAGCATGAGCAGGCCACCATTTGGGAAATGACGCGGCGAACACGGACAAGCTAACAAGCATAATGGGCGGGCCGCCGCCCTCCATGGCACTTTGTCTAATGAGGCGCCCCTCCAACCCTAGACATGCTTCGTGTCGATATGCCCATTGTAGTAGTGAAGGTGTAAAGAGTTAAAAGAGAACTTTGAAATCAATTGCTTCAATGGCATATCTATTTACTGAATGTCGAAATCAATTACTTCAATCGCGTATCTATTTAGTTCGTTACATTAGTCCTATATTATTTGCACTAGCTGCCGGTTATAATTTTTTTTAACAATTTTATATAAATAATGTTAATAATTATTGAGAAAAGTAAAAAGAGGAAATTAGCTAGTAGTTAGAATCAAACATCACCTAAATATATAAAATATTATAGAAATGACATATATAAATTTTGTTGTCCAAAGTAATTTTATTTTTTATATTTATATTGAGGACCACATTTTTATTTTTATATTAAATACAAAGTAGTTTATTTTTATATTTATATATCACCCAAATGAGTCAAATTTTTTTGGTTCGTAGCAAAATTTAGGAGGCTCCCGCGCGGCCCAACCGTGCGCGGGAGACTACGCGCCCAAGCAAAACGAAAACGCTGCACTTTGCCAGTGCCAAACCCAGTCCCTCCCCAATTATTGAGCTCAGGACTCAGGGGACTCACGCGTGAGAGCCGAGAGGGGGAAAAACTGTGTGCGCCGCCGGGCGAACTCCGCTGCCGGGCGAACTCCGCCGCCGGGCGCCGCTGCCGGAGGCGCAGCCGGCACGGCCGCAGCTACGCCGGCCGCCCGGACCGCCGCCGCTCCGACGCCCAGCAGCTCTCAGGCGGGCATCCTCGGGGGAGGGATCCGTGCCCATCCGCCTCGCCCTCTGCTTCCCGGTGGCGCTGGGGAAAGGGCGGCGTGGCTCCCCGGCGGCCTCCGTGCGGTGATATGCACCCAGCGGGTTAGTATCTTCTCATCCCCGTCCCCCTTCCCCTCGCGCTGCACATCTGCATCTAGCCAAGTCAAGTCCACATCTATGTGCATCTTAATTTTGTTTCCCCCACTGGTGATTCATGGATTGGTGTTCTGCTTTCTGATGAGATGCTTTTCATAGATCAGTCTAGTCAAGTCAAGTATCAGGACGTGTTAGCAATAGCATCAATTCTTTGTTTCTTCAGTAAATAAGCTTTGTTTAGTTTCAGTAATTCTATATGGACAAGCTTCATTACATGCTTGCAGGAGCAGTGCTGCCGCTGCATCCCCATTCCCCTCCGTGCTAGGATTTCAGCAGTCAGCACTACAATCTCCTGTTTTTTTTCTTGGTTGCAGAAAGGAGTTGACGCCATCTCTTTCCCTCTTCACCTCTTGGTTGCAGAAAGGAACAGAAAGGCTAGAAAGATTTAAGGTTTGGGTTACTTTGCTTGCCAAACTTTCATTCAGTCTAGATCTGCCATCTCTTCAGTTCAGATTTGCCATCTCTTCTTCATTGCAGCAAGGAGCAGAAAGGCTTAGAAGGAAGCACTAAAGGGTTCAACTCTTCCATCCACCTTTCTTCTTGTTGCCATATATCAGGTCACTAGACAGAGGTAAAAATGCCATCTTCTATCTTAACTCTTGTAAGCTTGCTGTTGTGTGACCAGATTTGGGTTGTAGTTCTGTGAACAATAAACTACGTTATTAGCTTGTTGAATATCTCAATTCATTCACTACTTAAAGTTATATTTTTGGATGTTTAGCTAAAGAGCAAATTGAGATTATTGATATAGATTCCTGAAGCAGTAAGGTGGTTTGCTATGCTTTGCTAACCTCTGAGGCTTCTAATTCTTCTATTCTATAGAGCAGTAGTGCAGTAGTGTATATCAGGTGCCATGCTATGGCTGCTTGTTACTTGTTTTCTTCACTTTTGAATTTATTTTAGTAATGACTAGTATCTAAATGTTTACCATTGTTTCTGGGTTTAGTTACAATATTTAAGTACAACTATAAGTTATTAATTAACTGATTTGGTGTTGGTTCTTTATATATATTACAGAGAAGTGAACAGGTTAAGGCTAACAAGATCTAGAGATTGAAGAAAGACAAATAAACAAAGGTATCTCAACTTGCATCTTTATCTGTCTTAAATCATATCTTCCCGACAATTTAGTGTGATGCATATGCATACCTATGTAGTGTTTGCTGAGATTATTCAGTTTGTAACTAATGTCTGCACTTGTCTGGTGTGAGCAAAGGAACAATTATGAATTTGTATGGCATGTGGGCTAACTGTTGTCCAGAATGCATGGCCTATTGTGTTCCCTTTCGATCCTGTGTGCTTGATAAATTATATTATGCATGTATGATGTTACTGCCTCACTGGAACTAATGCACTTTCCTGTCATTGTTTATGGCTACAGGTTAAAGATTCTCGTGATCTGGTCAAGTAGCAATCATGATTGATCTTTTGTTTTGCTGAAAAATGAATTTATGTATGTAATATCTTGTTCCACTAAGCTATTTTATATATTGTTTTTATTGATTTGTATGGATGTATCATGAAACATTGTAATGGATACAGTCTTATAATCTGTGCTATGTATTAATAAATAAATGTATATATATAAGCATGCGTCACTTGAGTTTAGTGCCTAGAACCTTTGAATTTAGTTATTATTGTAATTTTTTTTTTTTTGTTTCTAGTATGCATTTCCTTGAGGGCCAGCAGTCAAGGAAATCATGATTACCTTGGCGGTCAATAGCAGTCAAGGAAAGTTACAATTTCCTTGGAGGTCAATGGTCGACAAAGGAAACAACTATTACCTTGGCGGTGTAGATAATTTTCTTGGAGGTTGTTGGCCCTCAAGTAAACATCTTTCCTTGGCGGTTCTACTATTTCCTTGACCATTTGGCAAATTAAGTCGGATCATGATATCCTTGGCGGCTAACCTCCAAGGAAATCATCCTTGAGTGTCGAAACCGCCAAAAGGAAACTAATTTCCCTTGCCCTCTATTCTTGAGTGTGTTTGCTTGACGGTTTTTGGTCAAGGATTGTTTCCTTGGCGGTTTTCCCCTTTCCTTGGCGGTTTTCGACCCTCAAGGCAATTCAGGATTCGGTAGTGTATGCTACATGATTTTATTTTATTTGTAGAGTTGACATAAATAGGTCTAAGTAAGGTATCACTTTCATTTTAGTTTTGTTATGTTCCCTATCTAACTACGCACGTTTCATGGAGTGTGGATTACCAACAAGCCAAGGGAGGGTGCAACAAGATAAGTCCCATCGGTATAGCCAAATCGTATACAATTAACTACAATATGGATGTACATACATAGCATATGGCATCCAACATGACACTACAAAAACATATGCAACATGACACAATGCAATATAAGGGATTGCTCTGTTAGATGTTGCTTGCCTTGTTCAAGATCTTGAGGGCCCTGTTGGTGGTCCTGAGTGACAAGTTCTTCTGTGGACCCAACCACATCACTCCTGTTTGCTTCATAATCTAATGCATGATTGCACATCATTATATTTATTTTAAATTAATTTTTTATATATTAATAGTTACAGAAATGGATAATCTAGGAACACACAAAGGCATAGTGGGTCTGTTTGGTATAGCTTATAAGCTGGTTATGCCCAAAGTAAGCTGAAATTATCAGCCTAACGCCACGCTTTTCTGCAGCTTATCCTCGCCATGCTTATTCCCACCGCTCCCATTTGTACTAAAAAGCAGAAGCTGGATCAGACCAGCTTATTTTGACCGCCAGTTATACTCTATTTGTGCAGCTTATCTGGGAAGCGCTTCCCATATAAGCTGTACGAAACAGGGCTAATATGTGGCAATTTTAACTTTTTCATGATAGTACATGTTTGTAATTTATATGTATATTTGAGCAGATATTTTGGTTTACTTATAGTAATGGTAGAAGCAGTAAATATTTTATGCGAATTTATGGAGTTACTTAAATTATTTATCATGATGGCAAAGCTAGTAATAATTTAATTAGATGCAAATGTTAGGAGCTACTTTAGATTATATTTCATAATAATGGTAACTTATGCTGTTTTTCATAATATCATAGAATAGATGCAATGGTTATTATTATCAATGGTGACTAGAGTCTACTAAACGGACACTCAGATCATTCTCATTTTTAGCATATATCATGAAAAGTAATGTGAATGGACAATCGGAGCCCTCTAGTTATTAGTATCAATATTAAAATAAGATAGATGAAAAAGTGTGAAATTAACAGAAAATAGAGAGGAGAAAAATAAGACATATATATAGGTGAAGAGAATGCAAAATGAATAGATACTTAAAGATCTTATAAGACTAGTTTTTATTTACAGAGGTGGGTTACTGATGAACCGCCTCTAGAAATCTTATAGGTTCCAAAAAGACAAGGATCACCGAAAAAATAATTTACTAGAGAGACTTCTTAAGAGCATCTCCAACTTCTTATCAATAACTCATCCCCAGTAGGATGGTATTGGTGGCCACCAATACTGGGAGAGATGCTCTCTAACAGATCACCAACAATCTCACCCAAAACGTGAGACCCACATGTTAGATTCTAATTTATTGTTTTTTATTTGCTTTTAATCTCTCCAGTCATCTTCTCCCCGTAGAGGTGCTCGCGCGTCTGCCGCCAAAGCAAATCTGCGGCCGGCCTTGGCCACCACCACAGCCCCAGCCATCGCTAGGCCCA
The DNA here is from genome assembly GCA_015847255.1 of Hyparrhenia diplandra. Classification (NCBI taxonomy): domain Eukaryota; kingdom Viridiplantae; phylum Streptophyta; class Magnoliopsida; order Poales; family Poaceae; genus Hyparrhenia; species Hyparrhenia diplandra. The sequence continues at coordinate 529,632 of JADLZK010009584.1, read as the reverse complement.
ACCACACATAGCGCCGCCCACCCGTCCTCCGACCACAACTGGCCAGCCACCAGTGCCACCCGCCCGAGCGCCCGCCCTCTGGAGCGATGCCCGCTCGCCGGCACTGCCCACCCGCGCAGATGCAAGCGACCTTTGACACGGACATGGCCTCCGCGGATGCAAGCGAGATGCGGCGGCCATGCCCCCCGCACACCCTTTTCCGGCGACCACGGCTAGGCCCGCCGCGGGCCCCGGCAACTTCGGCCATGTCCTCCACATGGCCTCCAGCGACCCAGCGGCTACGTTTGTGCTCGCTCGGTGGATAAGAAGAGGCAGTTAGTCATGGGGCCCACCGGATTGCGGGAGATGCAACTCCTCCTTCATTTGAGGGGAGATGAGTAAGATATTGGTGGCCACCAAAAAAAAGCGAGGGTTATTAGGGGACTATTGGAGAAGAAAAAGTGACCCATCTGCCCCAATATAACAGTTTTACGAGGATGAGAGGTGGGATTGGGGGATTGTTGGAGATGCTCTAATAGGGCCACCTCTTAAAATAGGCCCTATCTCAGAGGCGGCACAATTAAGAGCTCTGCCAAAAGTCCATAAAAGCGAAACCCTAGACGTCCACGTCTCCCACATTTCTCTCCTTCCCCAGCTGTCAGCCCATCTCCCCCTCTATGGCTCTATCTCACATCCACGAGCAGTTCTCTCTGAATTCCACCCTTGGCATCTCCTCCTGGTTCCCTATCAGCCCTCTTTCCCGAATCTATGTACACTTTAGGTGGTGTAGGCACACCCATGCAGAAATGCAAAAACTATTACTAGAGCCAATATTCTCCATAAATGCACCCCATGGCACAAATCCACGCACTCACACAATGCAAGCACACCCATTTTGATTTGTTGTAGATCCACGCTACCATGATGTGAGGCAGCGTGCTGTGGTGTGAGGAGGTGGCGGAGTGCGGTGCAGCGCAACCCGAGGGCCGTGCAAGGAGGCAGTGCATCACCCAGAGGCAGAGCGCGGTCCCTTTTTTTTTTTTTTTTTTTTTTTTTTGTGCTGGATCGATCGAGTAGAGAGATGCTGCTAGCTCTCCCTCTCTCAGGTCAACCAGGTTGCCGTGAGCCCGCGACCCAGTGGTGTGTTGCATGATGTGAAGAGCAGAAGCGGGGTGAGGAGGATGACCGTGGCAACGGTGATCTAAAGCTCCCCGGTGGCTACTGTTTCTTTTTTACGTCATTAGTAGATAGACGGGCATTTGGGTTGTCTCTTGTGTTTTGGATTAATACAGACCCCTTGACTAAGACGGGCTCTGCTTAACTGCCTCAATTCTTATGTTTCGCCCATCTCTAGCGTTGATTTCTGTAGTAGTGGTATGAGCTGCTCGACATAGGTCATGTTCAGTTGCATATCGGGTGTAATAAATAGCCAGCTATATACATCTAGTGGCTGGGTTTTCATCATGAGGCCAAAATCCTGCTATAGCGGGCTAAAACCGTCAAACTTGACGTGAGTATACAAATAGCGGCATACTGCCTAACAGAGCTATAGCTTAACATGCTTGTCAGTGTAGCGGAAGATTGTGGGGGTAGGAAGAAGCCTGAAATTAAGAAGAAATGGAACAGCTACTTACTGTTGCATCCGATTTCATCATCGTAGGGATTGCCCTCGAACCCTTGCTTGCATCTGCAGAAGTAACCAGGCCCGTTGAGGGAGTCGACGCACTCGCTATTCGGACTCTCGCAGGCGTCCGCCGAGCTATCTTTGACGCCGGCGCACGACGACAGGTCGCCGTCCTCGCGGCCCATGGCCCAGTCCAGCCACACGGGCATCGTACTGCTCCGGCTCACGTCCATGCGCAGGTGGGACGCCCGGAACTCGTAGCTGTCCTTGCTGACGAGGAAGGCGATGTCGCAGGGGCTGTGCTCCATGCCGTCGTGCGGCCAGCTCTCGAAGTGGACGGCGTTGCTGGTGAGGCCCGGCGGGATGTCGACGTGGCAGCAGCCGACGCTGGCGCACCTGCCGTCCTTGGGGCTCCCGGAGCCGCTGCAGTAGGTGAAGCAGCCCATGTAGTACTGGTGGTCGTAGCGGCCGCCGCCATTGCCGTCGCCGGAGTTCATGGTGAAAGCTCCGGTGTTGCAGCCGAGCACCACGAACATGTTCCGGGCGTCGGAGATGCGGAAGATGCGGTGTGACCACAGGGCCACGTGCCCGTCGGACGCTCTGACGGGGTAGCCGTCCGGGTTGTAGCACTTGTAAGCCACGGGAAGCATCACCTTGGCCAACGGTGGCACCACGGACAGGCTCGTCACCTGCAACTTATGCGAATGCGTCTGGAGCACCGGCGTGCTGCCGTTGTTGATGCACGAGATCTCGAAGTCCTTGCCCTGGGAGCAGCCGGGGCCGATGCCGAATGGGTAGGGGATGTCGACGTCGCCGCATTTGGTAGGGCATTTGGGATCGGCTGTGGCGGCTATTGCCGCCAGGATTAGCAGAGCAGGCAGCAGGGAGGACGACCTCGCCGCCGGCGACATTGGTTAATTAGTTGGCTTGTTCAGTGCTCAATGAGCTGAGCTTTGTCTCTAGTTCACACGAACTACCAGTGGCCTGGGTTTCCCTCGTTTAAATAGATAGACAGAGTAAAAAGAATTGCTACATCGATGAAATCCGTTTCTTCCAAAAGGATGTCTACAAAGCCTGTCAGCGTCACAGTGAGTTAATTACCCTGCTAGTTAAACCCCTGCGTTTGGCATTGTACGTGCCCTTTATTTGGTTAGTACAAGCGGCGTGCAGCACAATGTTGCATTGATTGTATCGCCAATTTGCCGGCTGGCCGGCTGGCCGGCTGGGCAAACTGCTAGCCAGTTTTGTGTAAGATAAGTTTTACCTAAGTACTTGCTGATACTAGGCTGCCAAAAATATTGTCTTTGGTTAGAGCATATAAATCACATTGTAGAACCTTACATGATCACAATTTCACCTAGAAATATGGTATTGGCGACACTGATGGAATTGTTGAATCCAAACCCAAGACCGAATCAAAGATAATACCAATTGTTAGTAGCGAGGAGCGGGATGAAGCGAAGTTTAGTAGATCGGAAGAGAAACGTGAGAAATTGGGAAGGCATAAGAATACTAGAAGAATATATTTGAGAATAAGAAGTGCGGCAAGTACTTCTACTTGGGTCGGGCCGGATGAAAACCCTAGAGGCGCCCACGGCGGCCACCCCCGATCCGCCGGCACTGCCGTTGGCCATCCGGCGTCGGCGGCCGCCCACCTCCACCTTCCCTCCCTTCCCCTCCCCTCCACTCTTCCTCTCCCCCCCTTCAACACCCGATTCGGGCCCGACCTCTGCCCATTTGGATGTGCCACGAGGCGCCGCCACTTGCCGCCCGAATCCCAGTCGCCGCCAGCCTCTCCTTCTCCATCGTTCGAGAGTGCGAGGCACGCCCCATGCAAGTGGGTGCACGGCTGCTTGTGAAGGCGTAGAGAAGAAGTCGACGCCGCAAGCGGAGGGGACCGAATTCCGCACGGATGAACACTAGGCGGGTGGGTCCGCCACCTCCGGTGCTGGGGAGCCAACACAGGCCTTCCGGCTACCATCGCGCCGGGGATGCCTGAGGCAGTGAACTCGGTCGAACTCACCCGCTGTGGCCTTCTCCGTCGTCGGCGTGATCAACATATTTCTCGTCCACGGCTCGGCAGGCTCGACTTTGTCCTTTCACCTGCATGCCACCGGCCGGTGGAGGCAGCGTCCCATAGCCGAAGGTCAATGCACAGCCTCCGCCAACCACGCCTATGCGGCACATGGCCTCTGATGCCTACACCCCCTTGTTGGCATTTTGTAGCGAATGCAGAAGAATCCGTAAGCGTACGGAAATACCATTGTAGCTTTCACCCGGAAGTATTCAGGGTATCGTATTTTCCACAGGGAACGGAGGTACTTTCTCCTAGCTAGTTCATCCAAGGACAACCCAAGGGTAGAGATGGAAAGGATTTAGAGATGGTTTCACAGTTTGGGGGTAAAGTAGACCACTCTCGATAGGTTGGGGGGTTAAGTAGAATTTTTCCTTTTTTTAATAAGGGAACAAAGTTCCGGCCCCTGACACCCGCAGACTATACATAGCTGAAGTAGAAAATATATTTGATTTTTTTGCGAATAAAATATATTTGATTTTTTGTGATTCATAATTAATCCTCTCCTTCCTCACTCGCTTGAATAAGTACTAGCGGGTCGGTCAGGCAGACACGACTCCGCTCCTATTTAGGCTTGATCCACACCACACGCCAACCAAAGCCTTTGTTTGATACATTTGTATCCAACTTAATCCAAGTGTGTTGGAGTGCAACTTACTTTAATTTTCACCCAGTGTACTCCATCATAGATAGATTCAGATAGATTTTTTTTTTTGAGCAATAGATAGATTGAGATAGATTTTTTAAGCAACAGATAGATTGGGATAGTTTTTTCCTTTTTTTTGAGCAACAGATGGGTCAAGATAGATATGAGTGCATCCAAACAAGATCTAATTAATGCATGTGTTGATCCATGCCAGCCAAACACGACTTAGCCCGATAATGCGTGAGTTGGGCCACCTAGCTAGTGCGACTTCCTTGCCCTGGCCGGCTTCACGTTCATTTGCTGAACTCTGATATATATATATCGGATTAGGATCATCCTTTTGAGCAATGTTAACACAACTCCTGCAGTCGAAGAAGAGCAGGAAGTCAGGAAGTCAGAGCACCAAGTCGTGATATTTTGACTCTAGCTGTTTTCGAGTACTACCTTTTGTTTGTTTATGGGAGTGGGAGATTTGGTGGGAAGGAATGTGAGTTCAAACTCCAGTAATCACTTTACTGGGGAGGGGTAGGAATTGGATATGAATTGTGCTTTTAGTGAAAGATAATGCATTCTCACCGTCCATCATGATTTGTCCTACAATTTCTCGCTCAAAATCCCTACACCAAAACGATATTAATTCTCTCTTTAACTTCCCCTCTTATTTCTCTGTACAAACCAAATATGGGATTGAAACTAAAAATCAATTTCTCACTCTAATTATGTCCAACTCTTACCACTAATTCTCATGTCTCTTTTCCTGTATTGCCAAACGCATCCTACAGGCCATAGACAAACTATCATAATGCTAACTTAGACCCTGTTTGCCATGGCTCTAATTAACTTCGGTTCTTTCCTACAGTGCATGAAGCAGCCAAAGCTAATGAAGTAAAAAAATACTAGCTTCACGGGCTCCAGATTCGTGTTATTTTCCATTTATTCCATTTCGGTTGCCTACACTTGGCCGGACATCCACCACCCAGTCAGTAATAATGGGCTGACGTGTGTTGCCCAATTCGTTAAAGGGCTCACGCTTGGTCAATTGGTGGTCCACAACCATGCGACGTTATTGGGTAGCATTTTGATTTGGCCGTCCACATCATGCTCGTGCGTGCTCCTCACGAGTCATGACGCATGCTACAACAGCGCAGGGTGATTCGGTGAATCATTCACCGGAGGCTGATCATGAGTCGTCCACAAAACGTTGACAAGACTCTGAGCACTGACTGGCGACTACAAATGGGGAGAGCTTTACCTTTACCCAACGATTGGTCAGTCATCAAGTCCAGATGATAAACGACTTGACCGTCAAGACATGAAGTTTTGAGAACATGGATTTCAGCCAACTTCGGCCCTACTACCACCTATCCGTTTGCCACAAGACATGTCCATAACTAGCTAATAAGGAAAACATTTTGCCGAATCTTAAAAAATACTAATATTAATAGTTATTATTACACCATTTTATTTGAAACACATGTAAATTGTGTGTGTAGATTTGTAATCAAAATACTTACAAAATCACTTTAAAACTGAATGATTTAAAGGATATGCACACTTAAAGAAATCAGTGGCCAAGATAGCAAAATCAAATGTGTTAAAGTATTTTGCTCTCAATACGTATAATACAGTTGGGGATCCATTTTGCGTCAAAGCATCTAAGCAAATTACGTTGGCTTGAGCGCTACTTGCGGCTCTTCCATAACCGTATAAGAGAGGAAGAGTGCACCAGCCGACTGAGACGTAGCAGGAATACATACATGGTTGGGAAATTAGCCAATGATATATCAATAATTGTCCATATATATATACATACAGTATACGGCAGGCCTAAAATGCAACCGGGTGCATTCGCTGTACAAAATGCACCCAACCTGTTCCCACAGCCCAGCACCCCGCGCGCATGCTAGCTAAGCACCTGGACCACGCCTCTCCCTGCCTCTTTCCCGCAACAAGGCACCAATTGCAACTGATAGTGTATTCGGTTTTGCAACTCTGTCGTGTTCCAGTTACAATCTCTCATAGACTCTGCTAGCTAATCTCTCTCTCCACCTGTCCATCCCGCATGCAGGGAATCTTTTTTGTTTCGGATCGAAAAATGCAATATCTCCTAAACCGTAGCTCTGATTTTAGATCCGTTTGCACCAGGTTGTTGAAAAAAATGTGCTTAACAAAATGAGATCCAACATGACTATATTTGAACTTTTTTTTTTCAAGTATGTAATTGCAACTTCAACGTACTATGAGTTGCCATCGTGACTACAACACAATTGCAACTTGGTCGTAGCGTAGTTAGTGCTTGTTGTAACCACTTAGAACGTAATTTTTACAACCTAGTTGCAAGCACAGCTAGTTGCAACTTAGTTACATGCAACCGTAGCGCTTGTTGCTACTACATGCAACTAGTTACAACCTAGTTGCAAGCCTAGCTAGTGAACGTGTATTTTATACGAGACTAGACCAATCACAACTATAACACCATACCGATTGCAACTTGACGGAACTAATTCCAACAAATTTGATCCAATGCAATTGGACTGGACGTAATTGTAACCTGATGCGGTCCAATTACGACTAGAGTCGAGCTAGTTGCAACTAGACAAGGGCCGATTACAAACGGACGCGATCAATTACAACTAGAGTCGGGCCGGTTGCAACTAGGCAAGAACCGATTGCAACCCGACGCAGTCAAGTACAACTAGAGTCGGGCCAGTTGCAAATGGACAAGAACCAGTTGCAACCTGACGCGATCCAATTACAACTAGAGTCGAGCCAGTTGCAACTAGGCAAGAACCATTGCAACTGGCGATCCAATTACAACCCGGTTGTGTGTTGTGTTTGTAACATGAGATGTGTTACGGTTGCAAATGCCACGAACCCTAAACTCGGCAACCGCCATGAACCCTAAACTTCGGCAAACACCATGAACCCTAAACTCGGCAAACACCATGAACCCTAAACTCAGGCAAACGCCATGAACCCTAAACTTCGGCAAATGCCATTAAAAGTGTCTCCCGAAAACCTTGCACGGGAGGGGGGGGGGCGCATGCTTAACGGCATTGTTAATAGCCATTTGCAACATGGTGATGACCCATAGTTACACAAAGGGGCTGGTAAATTACCATTTGCAACAAAAGAGTGTCTCTAGTTGCAACGCCGAAAAGTTAGACGATTGCAACCAGGTTAACAACCATTTGCAAACAAGGGTGATAAACACAGTTGTGACTGCAAACGCAGGTAAAAACTCCATTTACAACATTGGAGTGTCCATAATTGCAACAATGGAAATAACACGATTGCAACATGCTCCATTTCTGTTTTACAAATCTTTCCTCCTTGCGTAGTCTCAATCAGTATTTGCAAAAAAACCTGTTGCAACACAAAAATGCAAATTGCAACCTTGTTAATAGCCAATTGCAGGTTGATGACCACAGTTGCAACACCAGGCGGCTGGTAAGTTACCATTTGCAACAATGGACTGTCTCCGTTGCAACACCGCAAGTGACACAATCACAACATGTTGATGATCCATGTTGCAAACACACAAAAGGGCGGTAAACTATCATTTGCAACAATGGAGTGTCTCCAATTTGCACCGCAAGTGACACAATTACAAGAAATCAAAAAAATATCAATAGCAAAAATATATACAGGATAACCAGCGCATGGGGTACAAAAACACTATGATCTCACCAATAGCAAAAATATACAAGTTTGCAATGGGAGCACAGATCTAGTTACAAGCTGGACTGGCCGTTGAGCCAGGCTGTGCCCCACCGTGTCGGGGAAGGGAGGAACAGGGGGCGCACTGATCAGAGGGGGGGGGCTGCGTCGGGCGGGGGCGCCGTCTCCAGCGGGCTGAGATGGCCTCCTGCGGCGTCACTCCGCGCTCGCCCGTGCAGGGAGGAGAGGGCCACGTCGGGCGCTCGGACACCACGTTGACGTCAGGCCGGGCAGCGTCGAGGTAGGGTGATGTCGGACTGGCATGGCGTCGAGGTCAGCGTCGAGTCCACGGGAAGGGTGGGGCAGCGTCCACCGAGCAGGCCCGTTGGATACTCCATGCACTTTCATTCAATCTGCTACCATTATCTACAAGCAACATGGATCCATCAAGCAAAACAAACACTCATTCCAATCAAATAAATTTGTTTAACACATTTCTTATTTTATTTTGATATTCACGCATTAAGGTGCATATAGATCATACATCTAGGTGCACAATAAATTCAACAAAAATTACAGTGGCTATCACATGCCACCAGGAGGCTACTATAAAAATTTCATAGCAATATGAGCACAGATTTAGATGTGCAAAAGAAAAGACATAACTAGCATTAAAAACCTAACTGCATAAACCTAATTTTACAGCAAAAACATTAAACTAAACCATGACATATTACAGATCCACTGCATAGAGAACTTCACAAGGATTCCAAAAAGACCTCATTTGCTATTTTACGATTATCCTATGAATTTATATGAATTTCTAAAGTTCAGACACAACATGCATAAAAGAAAACGAAAATCCATATAAGACAAGCAGTTTTCGTCGGGACCCCTAAACTTTACCGAAATCCACCAAGCCCAGATCCGAGAAAGCTTGTCTCCGGAATTATTGCATCGGGAACCCGAGTGAAATAAAATTCCGTAGGGCGCCCTTCTTCTTCATTTTTTGACGGAATCGAGCGGGGGGACGAGAAGGACGGGGTCGAGGGTCGGCCGGCTTCCACGGGGGACCGACTTAGCCGTCGGGGTCGGCCTCGGGCGACGCGATCGCGGCTGCGGGCTTCGCTCCGGGAGCGCCGTGGAAGATGCCGCCGTGCCGTGGATCGGCTGCGCCGCCTTTACCGAGCACTGCTCTACGGGCCATGGCGCCGTTGAGGGCAGCCGCCGTGCAAACGAGGAGCGTGGAGGAGGCCGGCCGGCCAGCGGCGGTCTGATCCAAATGGGGAGGGGGAGGGGCGCCGGCGATGGAATTGACGGGGGTGGGGGCGGACCACGGACGCGGTGGCCCGTCACGTCGAGGAGTCACGACTGTTTTGGGAGAAGAAACAATCTGGCTGGTCGGTGTGGTCGGGTGGGTGGGATGGATCGGGTCTTGCCGCTTGGTTTGGTCGGGTGCGATCGGATCGGTTCGGTTGGCCAACCTGTTCCCCACAGCCCCGCCCCCTCGGCGCATCTTTCTTTGCTAGCTAAGCACCTTCTCTCGCTAGCTAAGCACCCCCGCACGTGCGCCAATTGCAACCGATATTGTATTCGGTTTACAACTATGTCTGTGTTCGGTTGCAACCTCTCACGCACCCCACCTTAGCTAACCTCTCTCTCCACTGTCCATCCCGCATGCGGGGAATCTTTTTGTTTCGGATCAAAAAAAAAATGCAATATCTGCTAAACCATAGCTCGATTTTAGATCCGTTTGCTCCAGGGTTGTTGAAAAAAATGTGCTTAACAAAACGAGATCTAACATGACTATATTTGACGAACTTTTTTTTCAAGTATGTAATTGCAACTTCACCGTACTATGAGTTACGATCATGACTACAACACAATTGCAACTTGGTTGTAGCATAGTTAGCGCTTGTTGCAGCCACTTAGAAAATAATTTATACCCAATTTGCTAGTACATACAACTAGTTACAACCTAGTTGCAAGCCTAGCTAGTGAACAACGTGTATTTTATATACCAAATGTGTGTATTCTCTACCAATTGCAACCATGAGACTAGACCAATGACAACTATAACATCGACTAATTGCAACTTGACGTAACTAATTGCAAATGATCTGATCTAGTGTAATCAGACGATGTAGTTGCAACCTGATACGATCCAATTACAACTAGAGTCAGGCCAGTTGCAAGCGGGCAAGAACCGATTGCAACGACACAATCCAATTACAAACGAGGCGGGCCGGTTGCAATCTGGGCGATCGAGACCATTTGCAAGCGGGGAGTCGGCGGTTGCAACTTTGACGCTGCATTTTATATACCAAATGTGTGTATTCTCTACCCATTAGACCAATCGCAACTATAACATCATACTGATTGCAACTTGATGGAACTAATTGCAATAGATCTGATCTAGTGCAACAGATCTGAACCCTAATCTCAACAAGCGCCATGAACCCTAAACTCGGCAAACGTCAAGAACCCTAAACTTGGCAAACGCCTCGAACCCTAAACTCGGCAAATGCTATGAACCCTAAACCAGGGCAAACGCCATGAACCCTAAACTCGGCAAATGCCATGAACACTAAACTTGACAAGTGCCATTAAAAGTGTCTCCCGAAACCTTGCCTAGGAGGGGACATGCTTTTGAAAAGACACTCGCCCCAAAACCCTAAACTCGGCAAACGCCATGAACCCTAAACTCAGCAAACGCCATGAACCCTAAACTCAGCAAATGCCATGAACCCTAAACTCGGTAAACCTAAACTCGGCAAACACTATGAACCCTAAACTCAACAAACATCATGAACCTTAAACTCGGCAACCGCCACGAACCCTAAACTCGGAAAACACCATGAACCCTAAACTTCGGCAAACACCATGAACCCTAAACTTCGGCAAGCGTCATGAACCCTAAACTCGACAACCGCCATGAACCCTAAAATCGATAAACGCCAAAAACCCTAAACTCGGCAAACGCCATGAACCCTAAACTTCGGCAAATGCCATGAACCCTAAACTTCGACAAACGCCAAAAGCCCCTAAACTTCGGCAAACGCCGCGAACCCTAAAGTCGGCATGGTCAATAGCCATTTGCAACATGGTGATGACCCACGCTTACACAACGGCCGGTAAATTGCCATTTGCAACCAAGGAGTGTCTCCAGTTACAACGCCGAAAAGTCGAGCGATTGCAACCAAGGTTAACATCATTGGCAACAAGGGTGATAAACACGATTTGTGACAACGGTGTTGGTAAAAACTCCATTTGCAACATTTGAGTGTCCAAAATTGCAAATGGAGTTTTTAGGGTTCAGTGACACGTAAATAAAATGATTGCAACATGCTTCATTTCCGTTTTACAAATCTTTGCTCCTTGCGTAGTCTCGGTTAGTATTTGCAAAAAAACCCTATTGCAACACAAAAATGCAAATTGTAACCTAGTTGATAGCCAATTGCAATAGATTGATGACCACGGTTGTAACACCCGGTGGTAAGTTACCATTTGCAACAATGGACGTATCCGGTTGCAACACGGTAAGTGACACAATTGCAACATGTTGATGACCACTGCTTTGCAAACACACAAAAAAGGCTGGTACCATTTGCGATGGGTGCTTTTCACGGTGATAAACTATAGGTTTCATCTCTGTATAAAAAGTTATAAAGTTGACATCTTTGAAGCACATGGTTGTTTGTCACGTATCCTGGATTTTTCCATGAAAAAGTCCCTAGATTAATTTTAAAAAAAAAAAAAGCAGCTCACCTACTGTACACCGTTCACAACATGTGCTAGAATGTTTGCAACACCAATAATTATAACATACTTAGCAACGGCACACCGTTGCATCAACACAATTGCAACACAGTTGCAGCAACGGCAGTTAACCAATTACAACCAAGAAAAACAACACAGTTGCAACAACGAACTCGGTTAAATATAAGTTAAATAAAAAAAGAGCTAGTTACAACTAGAACATCTCACCAGTTACAACTAAGATAATAAGCTAGTTACAAAAATATTTTTGTCAGCGTACTCAAGTATTTTACCTGTACTTTTTACCCGTATATTTTTTAAAATGTGTTCGGAAGGGTTTGTCTGTATCTTTAAGTAGTTGTTAGTATCATCTAGCATATCTCCAACATTCAATATATAGTACTTAGTATAATCTAGTATATTTCAGTAACACTCAGTATAATGCAGTATCATCTAGTATATTTTATTATTTTTGTTGGATCTGTCTGCTGGAGACCCGCTTGATTTTTGGCCACCAATCATCGGGGTGATTTGGGCAAATAAATCACTTAGAAAAAATTTACATTGTCATATAGGTAAATTTACACCATCTTATTACTACATTTACAATGATTTTTTCATTGTAATTTGTTGAACATAGCAATGTAATTTAGGTATTTCTATGAATTACAAACAAATCTAACAAATATATTAGATAAAAATTTACAAATTATTTCTATGGAAGGCAAATATCTAAGAAATATATATCAAATTCTTCCCAGATTCTTCAAATTTCAGAAAAGTACAAATCTCATAGAGAGGACAGGGGCGGCGGCAGTGGCCGAACTGGGGGCAGGGGCGGCGGCAGTGGGCGGACTGGGCCTGGGGCAGGGCGGGGCCGCGCATCGAAAGCAGGGGGAGCGCAGGGAGGAGCCGTCGGGAAGGCAGAGGCGGACTGCCGGGCGCTGGGACCATCGGACGGCCACAACCATCGAGCGGGCAGTAACAGACGGCCCAAAATTCGGTTGATACGATCTCCAAAATCAACCGGCTGATGTATAGCATTCCTCTTTTTTGTTGGTAACATTCAGTATATTGTGATTCAGTAGATTTTTATTGCTTAAAAGTTCAGTAGCTTCTACTGTAAAGAATAAAGTTCAATACGATGTAGCTTGTACTGTCACAAAATAAATAAATTCAGTAGCTTCTTCCTTTCAGTTTTGCTTTGAAGAGGTAACATCCAGTAACATGCAGTATTCGCACATGCAGATGCAACAAGGAGTTGCAGTCGTGGGCATCTAGTGCTACCTTGGGACTGAAGCATTAGTAATTGCAATTGGCAGATCATGCAGGATTTGCTGCTCCGCACGGCAGCACGCCTTCTCCTGTCCTGGTGCGGCTCCACGCCCCACGCCGCCAGGGACGTCGTCCCTCGGCGCCGCCGGTGTGCTGCGGGTCAGAAATGCAGAGAAGAAGGGCCGTCATGAGTCGTGATCTGTGTTTTCTCTACCGATATTTTAAAAATCACGGGGGTCGGTGATAAACAGGAATATCGGATATATCGGAAATTTATCGGCGATAGAAATAAAATTTCGGACAAAATTTAGATAAAAAATATCTCATTTTATTTAGAAAAACACATAGATCATTTCTAAACCATTTAACATGAAAAACTAAACAAAACATATTATCAATTGCCTATTCAATGAGCAAGACAACAACACGGCTGGAGCGTGCGAGTGTGTTACGGTGGTGGCATCTTGAACCTAGAAGAGAAGAGGAGAAAATGAAGCATGGATTAATTGGGTGGGCTTTGGGGTCTATTTGTATGGACAAATTCTAAAATTTTGAAAATTTTGGAAGATAAATGGAAAATTTCGGACCCGGCCGATAAGCGGAAATTTCGGAAATTTCGGATTTTCGGACCGAGATTTTTTTTCACGGGCGTGATACGGCACACTAAGCCTTTCGATGGCGCCCGCCGCGTGGCCAACACACAAAGACCGCTGCCATAGCCGACCCGCCCCCATGGCCTTCCTCAACGCGCGCACTGGGCCACCAGGCACCAGCGGCACTAGAAGTGCTGCGACATGGCGCCTGGGCGCCCCAGCACACCTCCAACGCGCTGCCCGGCTACCGTCTCGAACGACACCTCCAGCGCCCTCGTCTACTCCGGGTACCGCTGTCCGCTTTCCGCTATTTGTGGTGGTCAGAGGGGCCGGGGCGGACTCGCCCGTCGCGCCAGCTGCGTCTGCCCGCGAGCGAAAGCTTCATACTGGCCATGCTTCTGCGTCGAGGTGGTCTGAGGAGTTGGAGGCGGACGCTGGGGTCCCGCTGCGGATGGGGCGCAGGAGGATATGGGCGAAGCCGATCCGTTGGACAGGTCATGGCGGCGGCGCGTGTCATGCGAGCTCCTGCGGGGGGGAGGGGATGCGCTGGTGTTGGGGCGGGTGGCGGAGGCTTGGGGCACCGCCCCCGGGCTGAGGCTGGGAGGGAGCGTGCCCCTTGTTTTGCGGCAAGCCCCGGGAAGGAGGGGCCACGCCGCCCGGTGGCCGCGGCCGAGGAAGAAGGACGTGCCCCCGATTTTTTGCCGCAGGCACGGAGAAGAAGGTAGTCGGGTTCGGGGAGATGGATTTTTGTCGGGCAGGCGAGTCAGAGTCAGGTGGGTACGTTGGTTGGTGCGCGTCGGTTTGGCCTGGGTGTATTCTATATAGAGAATGCACCAGGTGTGTTATATACATACATAGTGTGTGTGTGTACACACACACGGTACACACACACGGTGCTATTCTCACCCATCAAACCAAAACACCCCCAACCAACATAACCGGATCCCACCCACCTCCGCGCACCCAACCGCACCGCTAGGTAGCACCTGCACCCGTCACCGCACCTGCACCCCAACCGACGAAGCGCGAGCCGGCGGTGCGTAGCGGCGCCGCGGGCGAAGCGCCGCGAGGTGGTCTTTGGGCACCACGGACCGATGGCGCGCGAGCAAGATTTCGCAGCGGTGCTGCGCGGCGCAGGCGAAAGCGCAAGGTGGGTCCGGCGGGCGTGGACCAGCGGCCGGAGGAGACGCAGCGGCGCGTCTGCAGTGGTGATCGGAGACGGGGCGGCCGGATTTAGGGGCGCCTGGTAGCGGCGTGCACCCCGGCGAGCAGAGACCACCAAGAGCATCAGCGGCGTCGCACGGGTGAGATTTGCATCTGAAAAAAAAGCCTCTGCCCCCGCCCTATTACGATTCTCACTACATGAGTCAATAATCTCGAATTCCTTCTCGCATAGTGTGCATGATTCAGTGTCTGGGATTCCATCTCAATCCCACACATTGTGCATGAATCCTCACTCGGTCTCGGTAATTTACGTTCCCGAACTATTGAGTTCCTCAGTTTTTTGGTGCTTGAAACTGAGATTATTGACATATTATTACCGAGATTACTGAGTGTCGGGGGTTCTTGCTTAGTGTTTTGGATAATTGATTACCGAGATACTATTGGTGTGCATGGGATGGCTTTATGAGTTCATAACATTAGATTACTTGAGTGTCGTGGGGTTCTTGCTTAACTCGGAACTACTGAAGGTATGCATCTCAAATAAAATGATCCATATTGTCTTTTGGAGAACAAAAAGGTGTCGACCTTGGGATTCTTGAATTACTTGAACTATTATACTTTTTTCTGAACTAATATATTTTTGAGCTTGAGATACTAGAGTGAGAATGAGATTACTGAAATACTTTTGTTGATATAATAAAAATTGTAGATTATGAGTGTCGAGATTAACTAGCTGTAGCAACCTTACTGATTTGCTAGTGAAAAAAAGTTGTACATGTCCTTATCGAGTAATTGCTATTAGCGGGGATGGATGGTAACAACTTGTCGTGGCGGCCGCAGTGGTCTTAAATCTCGGTGGAGCATGCACGTATGCATAGAGCGCAACAAGGATATGTTGACGGGATTACGAAACTTATCGGTAAATTATGAATGTGTGTTGTACATCCATTAGTAAACAAATATTTTAGACCAAAAGTGATGTTACTTAGATACTATAGGTGATGTTCTGAGCACATATAGACTAAAAGTGACAATTATTTGGAACAATATGCTAAAAATAGATGCTAATCTCATTAGATGCCATGAACCCTAATCTCGGCACACGCTCTATACCCTAATCTCGACAAACGCCATGAACCCTAATCTCAGTAGACGCAATATACACTAATCTCAGCAGACGCTATCAACCCTAATCTCAGCAAACGCCCTCAACCCTAATCTCGGCAAACGTCATGAACCCTAATCTCAATACACGCTACATACCCTAATCTCTGTAGACGCCCTCAACCCTAATCTTGGCAAACGGAGCTGTTACGAAACCATTTGCAACAATCAAAAACAACAAATTGCAAACATCCCAAGCACAAGATTTGCAACATGTCGACGACCAAAAACCCCATTGTCCGGTAGGGGGCATGCTTTTTTAAAAAACGAAAACAACATGAAACCTAAAATCTGCAAACGTCACGAACCCTAAACTCGGCAAACGATGTGTGAACCCTAATCTCAGCACAATGTGTGAACCCTAATCTCAGCAGAATGTGCGAACCCTAATCTCAGTACAATGTGTGAACCCTAATCTCAGTAGAATGTGTGAACCCTAATCTCGGCACAATATCCCGAACCCTAATCTCGCGAGAATGTATGAACCCTAATCTCAGCACAATGTGTGAACCCTAATCTCAGCAGAATGTGTGAACCCTAATCTCAAAGACAATGTGTGAACCCTAATCTCGGCGAGAATGTGTGAACCCTAATCTCAACAAAATTGTGTTAAGTGTGCACATAACTTCACCACTTTCGGCCTCGAGGGCCTACCAACCCTCTCGGCCTCGCTACCTTTGCTCGAGGCCAGCTGCGGCGCTAAATTTATATAAGGAAGATGTGTATGTGCAAGAAAAAACAATACGAACCCTAATCTCAAAGAAAATGTGTGAACCCTAATCTCAAAGAAAATATGTGAACCCTAATCTCAAAGAC
Source organism: Hyparrhenia diplandra (assembly GCA_015847255.1). Taxonomy (NCBI): domain Eukaryota; kingdom Viridiplantae; phylum Streptophyta; class Magnoliopsida; order Poales; family Poaceae; genus Hyparrhenia; species Hyparrhenia diplandra. The sequence continues at coordinate 512,878 of JADLZK010009584.1, read as the reverse complement.
AATATGTGAACCCTAATCTCGGCACATTGTGTGAACCCTAATCTCGGCAAAATGTGTGAACCCTAATCTCAGCTACAACGGCGAGAATTAAACACTAATCTTAGCGAGAATGTGTGAACCCTAATCTCGAAAGAGAATGTGCGAACCCTAATCTCGGCGAGAATGTGTGAACCCTAATCTCAGCAGAATGTGTGAACCCTAATCTCAGCAGAATGTGTGAACCCTAATCTCAGCAAACGTTGCATACCCTAATCTCAGAAATTACTAACCATACATTACTGAGCATGTATTAATGAGCAAACGCCATGAACCATAATCTCGAAGAAACAATCCGAACCCTAATCTCGGTAAACATTATATGCACTAATCTCAACGGCGCCATGAACCCTAATCTCAACGAGACGCCATGAACCCTAATCTCAACAAACACTCTATACCCTAATCTTAGAAATTATTGAGCATGTATTAATGACCAAACGCCACGAAATATAATCTTAGCGAGACACTCCGAACCCTAATCTCGGTAAACACTATACACTAATCTCAGTGACGCCATGAACCCTAATCTCGGCAAGAACGCCCTGAACACTAATCTCAGCAAACGCTCCATACCATAATATCAAAAATTACTTGTCGATGATACATTACTAAGCATGTATTAATGAGCAAACGCAAAATACATTACTAAGACAATTGCCCCCAAAACAATTTTCTTGGTAGGGGCATTCTTTTAAAAATACACTTGCCCCAAAACCCATTGCCTAGTAGGGGGCATGTTTTGAAAAAGACACTTGTTCAAAAAAAAAAAAATTGCCTAGTATGGGGGCATGTTTTTCACTACAAATATGGGCGGTGGTGATCCCGCCTTCAGTGAGCCTTGTCGGTGATAGCAAAATCTTGATGGCTACTCAAGTAGCTCATGAATGTGCTTATAATGAATAAATTACTGAAGGCCTTTAGGCGAGGTGCAGCGACACCACGATGCTCAAGGCCTTGGCGTCGATTCGGGCGGCACCACGGCGATCAAGGCAAGCGAGGAGCCGTGGCGCGTGAAAGGCGCGGCTAAGCGCGAGTCATGACGGCATGAAGCGTGGAGAGCGAACAAGCAGGGTGGTAATCCATGTAGAAGATTGGAGTATTTTGCAAAAAAAAAAGATGTTATTTGAATAACTCCTCGGTAGTGGTTCCTAATGCACGACACTACTAGTAGGAGGTTACTGTAATTCAATGCCGCTATTGGAATCTCCAAACAAGATAAGTTATTTAGTAATTGTTAGTATGTCTGTAGCTAGTACTCGACAGATTGCATGAAAATTATTGAATATAATGTTCAGTAGCTTGAGAAAATCATAAATGAATGAATAAAGGTTGATAGACATGAATGAATAAAGGTTGATAGACATTGGTGGGTTTGATACATTGGAAATATTATTACATTATTACTAAATCACCAAAAATGATGGTGCTATACAATACTGAATTAGCATTACTGGACATACAAGGAGTCACCGAGAGGGTACACAGGTACACATTACATGAAAAGGAGTATATATATGCAAGCAACGCTTGAAGATTTAGAAAAGTATTTAAAACAATGGAAGCATGAGCCTTGTCAGTAAATGTGTGACAACATTGTCAGCGTCCTCAGAAAAGAAAGCCGGTCCAACAATCTCAATAGGAAAGGGCCTTTTGTCGTTGAGCTTGTGGTAAAGAAACTGTGCCTGTACGAATTCAAAAAAAAAGAGACGTGTTAGGGGCCCGAACAAATACATGTATATTATAATTAGTGAAGGTAAATAACTACCGAACAATTACTGAATTTAAAAACATGGTTACTGAGCCGAAAAACACAACTACAATAGATGAAAAGTATCCAAGGTTACTGAATTATGAAATCGCCATATCACTCAAAAAAATGAGGGATTTACTGGTATTACTGAAAATCGCCATATCACAACACAAGAGGCAAAGAAGAAAGGCAAAGGGAAGTTGGTCGGGAAGATATATACAAACTGGATATATATCAACGTTTAACACTAACTCCATTAAAAAAGTGACTCCTCTAAAAAAAAAAAAGAGGTAGGAAAAATTTACCGAAGGATTACTGAATTATATAAGCAAAGAAATAATAAAAAATCGAGTTGCTGAACAAAGGATCACAGAACAAAAAAGAATTACTGAGCAATGGATTGATGAACTAGGATTACTCAACAAAAAGAATTACTGAGCAATGGATTACTCAAAAAAAGAAACTATAAATGGTTTACTAAGCAATGCATTTACTGAGCACATTAAATTACTGAGCAATGGGCAATAGTGAGCAAAAAAAAAAAAAATACTGACATGTAGCTTTTATACTTAATTATTACTCAACAAAAGAATTACTGAGCAATGGATTACTCAAAAAAAAGAAACTATAAATGGTTTACTAAGCAATGCATTTACTGAGCACATTAAATTACTGAGCAATGGGCAATAGTGAGCAAAAAAAAATACTGACATGTAGCTTTTATACTTAATTACTGGTCACAAACAAGTTGCTGAAAAATGACTTGCCACCTGCTCGTCCGTTGAGCTTCACCATGGAGCTAAACTGAACAAATGAAGCTACTACAATGCTTAAATACTGAAGAAATACTAAAATAAGAGATGCTATTTTACTGAACTAAAAAAAAAGCCTTATCACTGAACAAAAATATATTTGAAGAACATGTTCACAACTAGTCCGTTACTAAAAAAAGAGTAACATGTTCACTACTCATGGGAATGAATCAAACAAGGACACTTAACAAATCAACTTTTAATACAACTGAATGATAAGGCTTTTTTGTTCAAACGGATCAAACAAGGACTACTGAATGAAATGGATCAAGTATTGAAACAAATTGGATAGATTAGTAGTTGATGAGCAGAATCCCAGAATTGTATACTTGAGTTACTGAAAATGGGGATTACTGAACCGTCAATTTTAGAAAAGAACTACCAAATTAACTTTAACTTGGATACTACCAGGTTACTAGATTACTAAAACTAAATGTTTAATCTTCAAGTTTCGGTTTGAAAGCTGAAAGCCCAAAAAATCAAGTCTCAACATCTTAAAATTACTGAATGCAATAGATGGACTGCTAAAAATCAAATCTAACAGTACCCTATCTGCCACATTCCAGTAGTTCAAACTGCATTAGCCAAAATTACTGAATGCAGGAACTTTGATCTAGAGGCATAGGGATTACTGACCGCAGGGGATGGACTGCTCATAATGAAAACCACAGATCAACAATCGCAAATGGGTGGACAGCTTAGTAAATGCATGGGTTGAACGACTTGCTCAATCGAAACCCTAGAATATCAATCGCAAATGGATAGCTTGCTCAATCACTGGATGGATGGACTGCTCACTTTCGAAACACTAGAAACCCTACAACATCAATCGCAAATGGATGGGGACTGCTCACCGGATGAAACGCGAGGAGACGCTCTCCAATTCACCGCCCGGCGCCCAGCTGGACTGCGGGACACCGGTGACCGCCCTGCTCCAAGCCACCGCTGTAGCACACCGCCGGCGCCCTCGCCACCACCACCACGGTTGGGGAGGAGGAGGGGAAACCAACGCGCGACGTCGCCGTAGGAGACCCTCGCCCGGCGTTCCCGACGCCGCCACCACGCTGGAAAACGGGTGGTTGCCGCCAATCCCTAAGACATGGGGCCTCGCGGGAGCGTTGTATGGGAGGACGAGGGAGAGGATATGGGTGAAGGGAGATCCCCCTCATAGACGCCACCGGAGAGCCCCCAAAACGCCGACGATCCGCCGCCCCCTGTCGCCGCGCCGCCCGCCCCGGCCATGAAATTGCCGCCGCCGCCACCCCGGATCGCTCGGGAGAAGGGTCATGACGGAAAAAAAGCTGGATCGCCCGGATAGCTCGGGGATTGAGCCGGCCGCCCGGTTATTTCAGCGGATAGAATGTTAGCGGTCCGCCCAGTTAGCGGGTTCGGTGTGGGAAGATGGGTGCTTGCGCTAGCGCTAGCCGGTCGGGACGGTGTGGTGGTGGGTTCGCTGGTTTGTTGCTCTAGCCGTGGTTTGGTGCTAGGGTGTAGAATAGATTCTACACCTAGGGTGCACCCGGGTGCATTCTCTATACAAAATGCACCCAACCTGTCCCGCGCCTCCCCCACGGCTCCCTCCCGCGAGCCCGGCTCCCTCCATCACGTCCCATGCGGCCCCCCGCAGACGCCTCATTTCCACTCAATGTGCGTGCGGCGCCTAGTCAAGTGTCAAGTCCCGCACAACACATGCCCCTCTGCGTGTTATATTTTTTTCTCTCCCACAGGGGCCCACCGACACATGCACACGGTTGATTATTTAATCTATGCTGCGTGCAGCCATGCATCCTTGATTACGGAGCACTAATCACTTGATCAGCATGCAAGTGAATTTTCTTCCGATGGAGGTAGGCTGGCGAGTTGATGCGTAATTAATTGGCCTGTAGTACCAATTGCAACTAGTAGTGTATTCGGCTTGCAACTCTATATGTGTTCCAGTTGCAACCGCACGGACACGCTAACTAATCTCTCTCTCCACGTGTCTATCCCGCATGCGAATCTTCTTTTTTTTGTTTCGGTTCGAAAAAAATGCAATATCTCCTAAACCATAGCTCCGATTTTAGATCCGTTTGCACCAGGTTGTTGAAAAAAAATGTGCTTAACAAAATGAGATCCAACATGACTATATTTGAAGAACTTTTTTCTAAATATGTAATTACAACTTCATTGTATTATGAGTTGCCATCGTTACTACAACACAATTGCAACTTGATCGTAGCGTAGTTAGCGCTTGTTGTAACCATTTAGAACGTATTTTAAAAACCTAGTTGCAAGTCTAGCTAGATGCAAACTAGTTACATGCAACCGTAGCGCTTGTTGCTACTACATGCAACTAGTTATAGCCTAGTTGCAAGTCTAGCTAGTGAACAACGTATATTTTATACACCCTATATTTGTACTATACCAATTGCAAACGTGAGACTAGACAAATCACAACTATAACATCATACTTGATTGCAACTTGACGGAACTAGCTAATTCAAACAACAATCAACTCACAAATAGACAAGATAGGGAGCTGTCCTGGAACAGCAAACAAGGAAAAATAGACAAATTTTTTTTATGGAATAACAATAGACAAGAGAGGGTCCTGTCCTAGCACAACAAACAACTCACAATAGACAATTCTTTTCTACAGAAAACATAGACAAGATAGGGAGCTGTCTTGGAACAAACAAACAAGGAAAAATAGACAATTTTTTTATGGAATAACAATAGACAAAGAGAGGGTGCTGTCCTAACACAACAAACAACTCACAATAGATAATTCTTTTCTATGGAAAAACATAGACAAGATAGGGAGCTGTTCGGAACAGCAAACAAGGAAAAAATAGATAATTTTTTATGGAATAACAATAGACAAGAGAGGGTCCTGTCCTAGCACAACAAACAAGTCGAAATAGACAATTCTTTTCTATGGAAAAACAGAGACACAAGATAGGGAGCTGTCCTGGAACAGCAAACAAAAAAAAAATGGACAATTTTTTTTTTATGGAATAACAATAGACAAGAGAGGGTGTTGTCCTAACAAAGCAAATAATTGACCGATGCGAGCAAAAACCAGCGATCGACTAGTCATCCCAATCAATTGACTTGACAAATCACTGCACCCAAGACAATTGACAAGACAAAATACAAATTGCAACCTAGTTGATAGCCAATTGCAATAGATTGATGACCACAGTTGCAACAACCCACGGCTGGTAAGTCAGCAAACGCCATTAAAAGTGTCTCTCAAAAACCTTGGTCGAAGGGGGCATGCTTAACAACATGGTCAATAGTCATTTGCAACATGGTGATGACCCATAGTAACACAATGGCTAGTAAATTACCCTTTACGACAAGGGAGTGTCTCTAGTTACAACACCACAAGTTAGACGATTGCAACCTGGTTAACAACCATTTGTAACAAGGGTGATAAACACAGTTGTGACTACAACGCTAGTAAAAACTCCACTTGTAATATTGGAGTGTCCACAATTACAACAATAGAAATAACACGATTACAACATGCACCATTTCCGTTTTTACAAATCTTTCGTCCTTGCGTAGTCTCAAACAATAATTGTAAAAAACCTTGTTGCAAAAACACAATCATCAATCTCAGTTACCCCATCCGCTTCAAATACACTTTCGTCACACATTGTATATGAGTGTGTAGGTTGAGCTCAAATAAAAAAAGTCAAAGTGCTGCAATGGGCTAAGTATGCTACAGTCAAGTTGTAATTGTGTTGTAGTCACGATGGCAACTCATAGTACAGTGAAGTTGTAATTACGTACTCGAAAAAAAAAAGTTTGTGAAATATAGTCATGTTGGATCTCATTTTGTTAAGCACATTTTTTTGAACAGCCTGGTGCAAACGGATCTGAAATTGGAGCTACGGTTTAGGAGATATTGCATTTTTTCGATCCGAAACAAAAAAGATTCCCTGCATGCGGGATTTCGAGGAAGGTCTCGTGCGTGCGGACAGGACAACCAGGTGCACCCCTGGCGCGTCGGTTGGCCTGGGTGCATCCTGTCACAGCAGATACACCCAGGTGCACAATATACATATATATATATATATATATATATATATACTCTTAGGGAGTAGAAAAAATTTTTCCTATAGGGGGAGGTTTTTCTACTCTCAGGAGTAGTTACTCCCACCTAAAGTATACACGCATGTAGGCCTGTCCGTTTGTGGCTATTGACGGGAGACACGTCAGGTTCCGTTTGGGTTAGTGGACACCGGGAGTAGGATCTAATTAGTCATGCCGCATGTTACGGAACAGACTACTCTGTACAGTTGCCGTGATTCTCGAGTTCACGTATATAAACTTATGAGTACAAATATATACTAATCGGTAAAGAATATATAGTATACGTTTGTACATAATTTTTGGCAGTAAGTATATATGCATACCAGAATTTTTGGCAGAGTACATATGCATACATACGCAAGAGTATCTAGACATACTTTTTGGCTGCTGGCAGTGAGTATATATGCATATATACGCAAGAGTATCTAGACATACTTTTTGGCAGTGAGTATATATGCATACATACGCAAGAGTATGCACGCATACCCGAATTTTTGGCAGTGAGTATATATGCATACATACGCCAAGAGTATGCACGCATACCAGAATTTTTTAATGGAATCGAAAACATATGCAAGAGTATAAATGCGCACTTCTTAATTAGGAGGTAGACGTATATACATTCTTTAGAAAAATATCATATGATTACATATATCGTACTGGTCATACACAGACTTAATCTGAAGAAAACAGTATCTGATCCTATCATCTAAACAAACGATAAAATAGTATGATTACATTCCTGCTGATCTTTCACCAGGTTCATGTCAGTGGCGCCGAAGAGAAGATCCACACATCGTTATCCATCCACAGCCCAAAGGTTTGCGGACGAGGCGATTGTTGCACCAAGTAGATCACGGCAGCTACATACTGACGATCGACTGATGCAAGAGATGGCAAACTGCAGGGTGCAGTCGCTGCCTCCAGACATATCGACTATCGAGAAACGCCTCAAGATATAGGAGATCTAGTAGCAAGAAAATAAATTAATCAACCATAGTTGGATCTGCAAGCTGCAATCAAATTATATTAGAATAAACAAACCTGGATTCTACGGCTGGAGTAGAGGATTGACGCAAGGCCGGCAAAGGGAGTGGTCCTGCTGTCGTTCCCGGGCACCACCTGAGGGGCATGGCAAGGCGAGTCGCGATCTGATCCCCTGGTCGTGGAGGCGTGCGCCGCTGCTGATGGTGGCTGGGCGCCGAAGCCAGTGAAGTCGAGGAAGGGAGGGACTCCGCCGCCGATAGAGTTGAGGACGGGAGGGGCGCGCCATGAAATCACTCGTCATTGTTATGTGCCGCCGCCGCCGCCTGCTATTTTGTAGCTCCTTAAGTGGAATGAACGGCCATGAGGGGAGGAGGACGGGCCCGAAAATATAGTCTGCATAGAAACGGTCCGCATATATTAACGGGTTCGCTGGCGGCCACGTTCGTTGTGACGGAAACGACGTCATCGGGCCGTTAGCTACGACGACGCGTGCTGTGTATTAGCCGGCGGGAGTAATTACTCCCAGGAGTAGAAAAGATTTTTCCTATATATATATATCTTACTATTAAAAAAGCCAAATGCCATCGTTTTCACCCTGCCTCCGCGTCCACCTCCCGCGGTAATCCCCCTCGCATGCGACGGTTGTGGCTCGCTCCCTTCCTTCGCCCGGCATGCGAAGCCAGCTCGCCCGCCCGCAGCTTCCGTGCGCTAATCCCCGCCCGGCGCTTCCCGCGGAACCGCCCGCTCCACGACCCCCACCTGCTCGACCCGCAGCGTCCTTCCCTCTCGCATGCACATCCGCAGTTGCTTCTTCTGAACCGGCGGCCTCCCATAGGCAACAGCGACGGCTTGCGGCTTTGGTGTCCCGCGGGCTCCCATAGGCAACCGTCGGGCTCGGGGAGACGGCGGGAAAGCACCTTCTCGGCGGCAGAGGCGACGTGGTGTCCCGGCGGAGGAAGCAGTGCGGCGTCTCGAGCTCCCGGCGTCGGGGCGGTGCGGCCTCCAAGCTTCCGCGAGAGGCGGCGCGGCATCCTGGCGGCAGATGCGAAGGCGGGCGGCATCGTTTAAAGGGAGTGAAGCAACTCGGCATCAAGGTTTGGGCCGTCCCTCGACTCTTGTTTGTTTCATTTGCCATGCCTACTGCAACAGCTCAAGGGACACGATCATGTTGTTTGATGAAATGTCTCTTATGCCATCGCTATTAAGCCTGTTTTGCTATTGGCAAGTAACCAAGTCCGTACTGTGTTCATGACTCGTAGGTTTATATGTATGAAAATAGCAAGGCAGACTTGGTATTTGGTTCAGTTGAAATTAACTGAATGTCTAGCCAGTGCCAACATCTTTCCTTTTTTTTTTAATCTTGTGACTGCTTGTAACAAATGTGCAGGATCAATAGGTTCACCTAATAAGTTCAGTTCTAGACTGCAATACATTCCTGTTTTTTGTAAGCGGCTGACTTGTCATGGCTCTCATGCACATTTCCTTTTCTTAAGCAAGTATGTTAGGAAATATATTTATTAAACTTATCCTTTTTTTGCACAAATGGATCATTGGACTGCATTGTGTTATCTCTGATCCTCAGTGGACATTGTTAATTAACAGTGGACTGTGCATAATTAATCTTATAGGAACTAAAACATGAGCATATTAATCTTATATGGTTTTGTGGCAAAATGCATTTTATGTACCCATCTTTACTCGTTTTCGGTCTTCTATTAGCAATTGAAAGCTGCAGCATATCATTTGGAATGTAGCTAACAAGGTTCACTGAAATCGATAGTGCAGATACCCTTACAACACTTATGTGCCTTCTTTGCATCAGATGGGTGAGAGACTAAGAGGTCATAATAACCACAACGTGCCACTGCCTATATACAATGACTGAATTAGTCTGCATGTTTGATAGATTTTGTCCAGTCTGTATGTATGCATGTGTGATGTTTAGAAATTAGAATTGTATTGGTTCTCTTGACTTCTGTCAGCACCATCTTTAGAGTCAGGGTTCTATGAGGGTTCTTGTAGTGTAGGAAAAAGGGCAGCATGGCTAAGGTTTTATTGTCCTTATCATTTATCTAATGAAATGAACATGGCACTTCTGCATTTTATTGTCCTAAGAACAATCAAACATTTTTTTTATATGAAGTGGTTCAGTTTTTCACTACATTGCAATACAAGATAAAACAAATGAAATTTGCTGGCTAAATTCTTCAGGAATTTCATATGCAACAAGTGAAACAATCTCTATGAATGTTCAAATGAGTGGTGAATTTTTACGATACGAATGTGAAGTGTATTTATTTCAAGATTTTTTTTTTCCTGTAGTGTTTAATTAAGTGCCTCTCTCTTGTAGGATATAGTAACTTTAGTAGGAAAAGAAAAACGTTCTCATGTGAATGAGTACTCACCCGTCTCTGAAAGAATGACTGAATTGGGTGTAGTGTAAGATTCAGTCACATGTCCGTTGAGGCCTAAGTCACATAATCTAATAATTTCCTGTTGTAATTGTCTGAATGCTCGACTTATCCATGGTTCTCATGTGTCACACCTGAAATCATGTTGCTTCTGTTTCTCTGAATGTTGACTGCATGCACTTTCATTTATTTGAATCTGTTATTTGTTGCTAGATCTTTCTGCAGTAGGTTTGGTCCTGTAGGAGAGTTTGCGCCATATCGAATAATTCAGCTTCAAGGTAAATCTCCTTTGGTTCATCTTGAATCAGGTTTGTCACACTAATGCCACTCCGCCCGCTTGTCTGACGAAAATAGTAGATAGTTCTAAATACAATTGGTATATGCCCTTTATTTGTCTCAATGCAATCCGACATGTTTAGTACCTAGCCCTTGCATGCTTGGTACGGACACAGATGACTGAATTGGGATGCTCTGCCTATAGTTTCAGTTCCTGATTATTTTTTTGAACCCTATTTATGAGCTTCAAGATTGATTTATTGACTATTCAAATGCTGATTAAAACTAATATAGGTTCAGAAAATAGTAGCCGGAGAGGGGATTATTAGCTGGCTAGCCGTAGAAATTAGTAGGTGTGACCTGCAGGTATTGAGAAGTCATGTTTCTAATTATTCAGACCGATACCTGGGTCTTACAGTTATTAGTCATAGCAATGCTCCAGCTGCTACAAAACACATGCATGGACCATATATGTGTGAATTATTAGTTTCAACGAATGATCCTATAAGATGTCTTGAAAGCATAATTGAAATATTTTTTCATGTGTATGATATAAAATGCTTGCTAGCTAATAAACAGTACTAGATCATTGCCATATGCAAAGTTTCTATATATAGAATCTTATGTATGTTCGAAGGGCCTCTACTGCAGTTGTGGTACCACTATGCAGCTAGGAATTAAGCCTGTAATTAGTCAAACTTCTAAAACCTGTAACTTTTCAAATGTATTTTCTTCACTGATAAACCTATGGAACTTGTCCTCAAATTCTGCAAGAGCATGAAAAGTTTCTTCATCTGGTCCTGAAATCGTTCAAAACTTCTAACACAAGCTTCTGTTTACCAGGGGTCAAAATTTTTTTGAAAGGGCTCGTGAAACGAGCTCCTGATGATGGCATTTGCTTGGTAGTTGTCAATGTATTGATCAACTTATGTGCCTTATGACCATATTTTTTCTCTGTGACTTGACCAACGTCACGGCATATATTCTGAAACTCAGTGCCTTGAGTTGTTACTTTTTGTCCATGTTTCCCCAAAATCCAATAAATTAACCAAATAGTCCATTGGCAAATTCATTTTGGACTCTTGGCTTGCTTATTAATAGCTTTTTTCAGGAAGTTTGTATTGAACAAATTTCTCTCTGTAGTTCTCAATATCGACGACACTTTGGATGCATACACATATGAAGCTCTGCTCTCAAATGTTGTCCAGGAGAAAGATTAGGACCTCTGATGTTGGTATCATCCAACAAGTTGTGATTGCATTCATGTGATCTGTAGTATCATTGTCCCGATCTCTTAATAACGCCATTGAAATGTTGAATAATTGTAAACAATGAGCAAAAGTTGCTCAAAGGATCCATGGATGCTTATATTTGTTCACATCAAAACTCCAGTTATATTCAAATTGTTCTCGCCGTCAGAACTCATGGTATATTGATATGATTAGTTAGAAACCGAATCATGTGAGAACATGATACTAAAGTATTTTTTTTTTGCAATAGTACAACAATTCTAACTTGAATCACCGTGATATTATTTTTTTCCATAAGAGCCAAGTGGTTGTTGCTAGCATATTTTATTTGACATGGCCAACCGTTTTCTGAGTGTTAGTAGCGCTTCTTTCTGGCAGGATGGCTTACAATTAATCAATGTTGGTTCCATGAGTGACATGGCATTTGTCCATGTCATTTTTCCATCCGTCAACATTATTTTTATAAAGTTCTTGACATTTGTGTGTGTGGTCAGTAGGAGTAGGAGGAGTGTAGGACACATGGTTCATGCTTAAGCAAGCAAAGCTTTTCTTGTGACATGAAACTGCAATGTGATACTGTTTTATATTAGCTTTGCACAGTGAAACATATAATTTCATTAGTTTTTTCTTCTCCCGTCGCAATGCACGGGCACTCACCTAGTATATATATACATGCTTGCTTGTTTTTAAGGTGTGGTTAATAAGTGTTTGTTAGAATAAAGTTTGCTTGGAAAAGATGAATAGTTGCTCTACTCTAATTCTTTTTAGTACCTTGTTTTTAGCTTGAAATTCCTCCGATGTTTTAGATATATTTATCCCGCTTTCAAATTTGCTCTATACCTGACTTGTGGGTAGCATACGCTTGATCTAAGTCCGGGTAATTGGGGGATATGATATGAGAGAGTCCGAGCTGCTATTTATCTTGCCCTTTGTGAAACTATATCCGGAGATTTGTTTTGAAAATTTAAAATCTTTCATGATGAGCTCTTGTTTGGCGAGTGTTAAATTCCTACCAAAGCCATATTTATGATATTTAGATTAGGAAAACATTCTAGCTACATACGCTATTTGCTTTGGATTGAGTAGTTCAAACTTTGTTGTTACCTGTGAGAGTTCAGTCATGAAAAGACATGTTTTATCCACCCACCTTCCACTTACATTCATATGCATTATTCCTACAATGAGAATGATCGCAATACCATTCTTTTTTCATATATATCCACATTTACATGTTTCATTCCTACACTGGGAATAAACACTCCATAAAACTATAGGAAGTCCATGTTTATTTACTCCAAAAATATCTTTGTTGTTTTCTCTCAAAAGTTTATCAATGGAAAGAGAGTTGGGTTGCTTTGCTAAAAAAAGAGAGAAAGAGAGTAAAAAAGGACAAGTGTCCACAATAAAACAATGGGTATGCCCGCCTCTCTGAAAGAAAAAGAAAAGAAAGAAAAAAAAAAAGTATGCAGCCCAAAAGTTCTCTCAAGTTTCCAAGTTTTAAAAGAGAGATTTGTTTATATCTTTGAAGGAGAAAAAGTAGAATTAGTTTTAGCCACCAAATATACACCTATCCACTATATTCTCTACACATGCTATTCTGTTTTTGACCGGGTCAACTCTCTATGGATCCATTTTTTGAACTGCAATATATCCTTTGCGGATATGCAATATTATTTTAAGAGTGTCACTCCTATGAGCTCCACATAAGCCATACTTAGAGAGAGAGTGAGTAAGAGAGACATGAGAGAAAACTTAATATACTCAACCTTGTTCCATAAATACCACATATTCAAGAGAGAAAACATAACACTATTAATGCCTAGTGAGGATCCATAAATACCACATATTGAGAGATTGAGAGTGCCATTCAATACGAGCTCGAGTTTTTATTTGCAAACTTTATGAAAACTCCGGAATATTAGTGATCGAAGACTTGAGACATAGTGCTTGACTTGATTGTTCTGTCTTTCAATTACTCAAAGACCCAAGTGAGAGTAAAAGCACCATAGTTTGGTAATAAGGGTGAGTTTGAAGTCAAAATAAGTTTATCCGATCCGGAGTAGAGTTTCTTTTTAAAAAGCATGTGTACTCTATAAGAATGAAAGTATCGTAGCAACTCCTGATCCAAGTTTGTCTTATAGTATATATGTGTTTTGCTAAGAGACGAGCAAAAGGTAAGCTTAGGGGAGCTTGTTGACGGTAGTTATCGTCAACTTTTTAGCATGAAATGATAGATCATTTGAGAACAAGAACAATAGAATATAGAGTTTATACTAATAATTTCCACAAGTTTTGTGTACACTCGCTTTTGCAGGTGAACTCTGGAAAACAGCGAGAATATCGAGAGAAAAGAGAAGAAATAGAGAAACAAGAAAAGGACTAAATCGGGCGATTAGTATAAATTCCAAGGGTCTAAAGGACAAAAGAAGACATCTCGCGAAGGCCGGGGCCCACATGTCGGGATGTGGGGCCGGGCGGCACCAAGTGTGGGGCTGCGCGGCACCCCCACGTCACGCCACGTGTCCTGCGCTTCGAACCTTCCTACAACCGACCCTATGGAGTAGATCTACACCGTCCAATCAAGTCGGTTTGATCCAAGGGCTGAGATTCATCCTATGGGGCTATAAAAGCAAGGGCGCACCTCACCCCCCCAAACCCCTAATTCAGTATTGATAATTCAGTTGAGAGTCTGAATTCTAGAGATCAAGTCCGAGCCATAAACCCTAGTTCTTCGAGTAGTTCTAGATCTAGAGAGATTAGCTACATAGTAGTAGATTAGTAGGAGATCCAAGTCTAGGAAGACTGAGCTTCAGATTCTCGTCATGGTGTTTCATAGGTACATTATTATATCTTTTTGATATATTTATTACTCAAGTTCATCTATGATATTGTTCTTTATCTTTATTATATTATCTATTGCATTGTTTATTGTTTGCTTTAATATGTCTAGTGGAGTTAGATATTTATTATGGATTGCATGCTTAGGATTGTATAGCCCTCATCTTGTAACGTGCAAGATAGGTGTTATAACTTATGTAAGCGTGGTGCTTATATATGTTATATCCGCAAATGCCCGCTATATGCCGAGTCGTAGGGTAGATCGTAGGGGTGATGACCTTATTGAGTCTTCTATATTAATCCTCCCTCCGTATATTGTGAACGGTAGGTCGGTGTTGTCGCGAAGAAGGTGAAGATCTCATTATTGAATCCTTCCTAGTTGATGACCCTTGAGTATGATATGAAGTAGTAGTACTAACGATGATAGCTAGATGTTTGCACTAATTAGAGTTTAGCAATAGTGTGTGATGATAGTTACTCATTAGTAAGTTTTCCTTATATTACCCATGTTAGTCCTTAGACTAGAATACTCTGTTGAATCTTATTATTTCATGATGGCTTGATCCATGTATTTATCATTTATCTTTATTAGCATTTATCATATATATCTTTATCATATTTATTATTTTATGTGACATTAACCCCATTGTTGAGTAGAAGCATTATTATTATTGGTTATAGCTATTCCATATATAAGGATATTATTAGTGTTACGCATATTTAGTTATAGATGCCTTCCTTGTGGATTCGATACTCTAGGATACTCTTAGAGAAAATGCTACAATGGTATTTATTATTCTCGTAAAACTGCGAGCCTTGTTCTATTTTCTTTATATCTTATCTTATTTTCTCGCCTAGTCTTATTATTTTATGCCATGATATACTCTCTAGTTGCACCGGATAGACTGACAACCTATCTTACTAGAAGTATGGGTACTCCTTGGACTAGTTTATTAGTAGCTTAGTAATTTCTATAATACCAGCACTGTTTGGAGATCATTGCTTTTATAGTGTTTGTCATTTGGCGTGGTTACTATATTAGTGATGTCGTTAAGCGGTGTCAACACTTGTCCATCCGGAGGGGTATGAGGACCGGAGCTCCTTCCCGTCTGCCTCCTCGCACTCGGGAAGCTCTTCCGATCATGGGAACTCTCGGCTGAAGCCGGCCTTCATCCCGCTTGTCCGGCATGCGGGCATCTGGATGGCCGGCCTGCGCAAGTGAGGCCACTCCTCCCACACATCACTGGGCTGCGGGGATCCGGTCGCGCCACGGCATCGCCGTGACCGTGTCGCGCCGGGCGACTATGACGGCCAGCAACGGCGGCCGCGACGACGCCGCACGGGGCTCACGCGTGCGCCCGGCTGACCGCTTGGGTCGCGCGATGGAATGATCGGTGCGGTGCAGTCCACAACGCACCCATACCGGGGCTGCGCCAATGGAAGGGACTCCGACTCCCGGAGCGCGGCGCGTTCCCCGCGTCGCTTTCGGCGGAGCATGGAGTAAGGGCGCGCCGACGCAATCCGTCGCGCCGCCGAAAGATCGGGAGCGACATCGGTCGCTCAACGGTGCGCCGCGCCTCCTTCGGCCGATCTCAGTGGACTCGGACCCACCGGTGGACCTCTACGACCCGGCAACACGAGCTGCCAAGCGCAACCATGACGACGACCCTATGTACCGAGGCTGCCACCCACGGGCTACCGCGACGGCCCGCCCAGCGTTCACCGACGTATGTCCCTCGTCTCGGAGCTTTGGTGGCGCGGAGGCGCCCCGATGCTGAGGTGGCGACACACGAGGATATCCTCTTCGGGCCAGGAGTCCAAATGCCTACCGCGGAGGGCTCTCAAAGCGGCTCCACCGACGAGGTACGAGAAATCTCTAAACTGGTTAATAGGATGGACATTGATGTGAAGGGACAGAGCTGCACGGTCGTGGCCTGCGGCAGAGGGCGCTTCAGCGAATGCGTTGCTGGGGGGCGATGGCGGCGACGGCCCCAGGGACGACCAGTTCCGGGGCTGTTCTGCGCAAGCTCCCACCACCGCACCGCGCACGCGAGGAAAGGCGGGAGGCAACCTCTACATGTTCCCAGCTCCCCGTCGGGCGGCCAAGACTTCCATCGTTCCGGTGGCAGCAGCAGGCGCAGCAGCGTAAGCTCATGAAGGAGCTCAGCTTCATCGACAACCGCCAGCAGCAGCCCTCGAGATGAGGCGGTGACAGAGTACCTTGATCTGTATGCTGCTGATCTCCCGGAAGGCAAAGTGAGGGAGATCCAGCGGCTACCAAGATGGGGAACAAGAAGCTTGTCAAGATCCCGGAGGCAGTGGTGCAGGAGGCGAGTGCTCTGGAGATGGAGGCGTAGTTGCTTGCCTGTCAGTTTGATTGTTGTATCAGTTTGTTTCCATTATGTTAGACAACTCAGTGACAGCCAGTACTCGACCGGTTAAGTTAGGGGTTGTTTTGTGCTGTTGTTTGTGCCTGTGGCTCGGCTATGGCAGTCAGTTGGTTGTGTTAGGTGTGGTGTTCTTCAACTGTAGACCGAGCTGTGGTGTTGCCTTGTTCAGTTCAGTTTCAATAGAGTTTCAGAGGTTGCTGGCCATTGCAGTTCCTCGCTTGTTGCTTATCTGTTTCATAAATGTTTGAAAATGATCCAAAGATTTTGAATTGGAATGTTCGTGGGCTCAACTGTGCAGCTAGAAAGGGAGGCAGTTAGGCTGGTCTGTCAGCAAGCGAAGCCATTCATCATCTGTTTTCAGGAGACCAAACTGGACTCCATTGACAGTCAGCTCGCAGGAGATTTTTTGGGGTACAATTTTTCCAGTAATTTTGAATTTTTGGCTGCAGCAAGCACGAGAGGAGGTGTTCTAATTGCCTGGGACAGTGATTTCATCTTGGCCACTCTAGTTCGCAAGGACTGCTATTGCCTATCGGTTGACATATATGAGAAACTGACAAACCGTTCGTATGTTTTAACAACTGTTTATGGGCCGACAATAGATGCAGAGAGAGGTGCATTCCTCAGAGAGCTGGAACTTTGTCAACCAAGAGGCAGACCCTGGCTATGTCTTGGGGACTTCAACCTCATTTGCGAAGCTCAGGACAGGAACAATGATAATCTCAACAGGGCTAACATGAGGAGATTTAGACAAGCGCTTGACGCCAGTTAACTTTTGGAGATCAAGCTACTTAATAGAAAGTACACATGGAGCAATGGGAGAGCAAACCCAACTCTGGTTAAATTAGACAGAGCCTTCCACAACCTGGACTGGGGAGATCTCTACCCTTCCTGTAATTTGGTTGCTCTTAGCAGCTCCCTATCGGATCATTGCCCTCTTTTCCTCTGTGCTCAGCAGCAACAGCTTCGAAGGGCATCCTTCAGGTTTGAAGCCTTCTGGGCTCGTGTGCCAGAGTTCCTAGAAGTGGTATCTGTGGCTTGGACGGCGCCGGTTAGAGGGACCAGTCCGCTAATGATATTACATAATCGCCTACAACAGACTGCAGAGGCGCTAAGAAGCTGGAGCAAATCCTTATTCGGTGAAGCCCGTCTGCAACTCGGAATTGCCAATGCAGTGATCCTAAGACTAGAGACAGCACAAGAGACAAGAACACTGTCAGCGGTGGACACTAACCTTCTCAGACAACTCAAACATCAAGTCATGGGGTGGGCCGCCATTGAACGAGCTAGGAGGAGACAGAGCTCCAGAATTACCCAAATCAGGGAAGGTGACGCGTGTACAAAATTTTTCCATCAGCGAGCTAAGGGCCGTCGGAGAAGGAACCTTATAGCCTACCTCAAAGACTCTGATCAAGTCATGCGATGGAAACACAGCGAGAAGGAGGAAATCATGCAGCAATACTTTCAAAGTGTCTTGGGGAATAGAATGGCAAGAATCTACACACTAGACTGTTGGAGCCTTGACCTGCACACCATTGATGACCAGTCCATGGATCGGCCGTTCACCTTGGAGGAGTTAAAACACACGGTGGATGAGATACCTTCCGAGAAGGCCCCTGGCCCGGATGGCTTTACTGGGATATTCTATAAGAAGTGCTGGAACATCGTCAAGAATGACATATTGATGGCTATGAATGAGATTTATGAATTGAGAGCAGGACCCCTGAGACTTTTGAATGGTGCCAACATCACACTCATCCCGAAAACAGCTTGTCCTGAGTATCCCAGCGACTTCAGGCCGATTAGTCTAATTCATTCATTTGGGAAAATCTTGACAAAAACATTGGCTTTGTGATTAGCACCTCACATGGACAACTTGATCTCCAATGCCCAGAGTGCTTTCATTAAGGGCCGGTGTATCCAAGACAACTTTATGTATGTGAGAAACCTGGCGCGAGCATACCACCAAAAAAAGATCCCGGCCTTGTTGTTCAAGTTAGACATTTCCAAGGCTTTTGATACTGTTTCATGGGAATATATGCTAGAATTATTGGAGAAGACAGGCTTCAGCACTAGATGGAGAGAGTGGCTTACTATCATTTTCAGATCCTCTCACTCATCAATCCTCCTCAACGGCGCTGAAGGAAAAAAGATAGATCACTTGCGAGGCCTCCGACGAGGTGACCCACTCTCCCCATATCTGTTCATCCTAGCTATTCACACCCTGCACAGACTGTTAGCAGTGGCCACGATGAATGGTATGTTGACACCTTTACGGGGGAGAAACGTTAGTCTCAGACTCTCCTTGTATGCTGACGATGCAGTCATCTTTCTTAACCCGGTTAAAGAGGAGGTCACAACTTTATTTGCCATCCTAGAACACTTTGGTGCTGTAACAGGACTGCAGCTCAACATCCAGAAATGCAGCGTGGCTGCAATCCGGTGTGCAGGAATTGACTTAGCCCAAGTGCTCGGTGATTTCAGAGGAGTGGTCA
Organism: Hyparrhenia diplandra; assembly: GCA_015847255.1. Classification (NCBI taxonomy): domain Eukaryota; kingdom Viridiplantae; phylum Streptophyta; class Magnoliopsida; order Poales; family Poaceae; genus Hyparrhenia; species Hyparrhenia diplandra. The sequence continues at coordinate 493,547 of JADLZK010009584.1, read as the reverse complement.
AGAATTTCCCAATCACATACTTAGGACTGCCTTTGTCGTTGGGAAGAGTCAAGATGGTGCATGTTCAGAAAATCAATGACAAGTCAAGGACACACTTATCTACATGGCAAGGGCAGTACCTCAACCCGGCAGGAAGAAGAGAGCTGGTTCGCTCAGTGCTCAGTGCACTGCCTGTTTACTTGATGACCTCCATCAAGGTTCCAAAACAGTTGATTTCAGAACTAGACAAGATCAGACGACGATTCCTATGGGCTGGGGACAGTGAAATAACCGGAGCAAAATGTAAGGTATCTTGGACAGGAGTGTCAAAGCCAGTAGAGTTTGGCGGTTTGAGTATAATTGAATTGGAGAAGTTTAGTAGGGCTCTATGGCTAAGATGGCTCTGGTTCTGCTGGATGGAGCCCGACAGGCCATGGAATGGGAGTGAACTGCCGGTGGATGAGGTTGACATAGCTCTGTTCAACGCTGCCACAAGGGTTACGATCAGAGATGGAAGAAAAGCAAACTTCTGGAACTCTAGTTGGATAAACGGAAGGTCACCAGCGAGTATGTTCCCTCTACTCTATCAGCACAGCCGAAGAAAAAATAGAACAGTGAGAGATGTGGTGCAAGATGGGACTTGGATTCATGACATTGCACACGACCTCAACCACTATCTTGTCAGAGACTTCTTCGCGCTTTGGTCGGCCGTTGAGCAGTTACAACTTGACATGAACGAGGAGGAGCAAGACTGTATTGTCTGGACACTAGAGGCCTCGGGCAGATATACTACAAAATCAGCCTACAACATTCAGTTTGCCGGCCACATTCAGTCTCCCTTCCCTAGCTTAATTTGGAAGGCTTGGGCTCCACCTAAATGCAAGTTCTTCCTATGGCTGTTACTTCAAAACCGCCTCTGGACAGCAGCGCCTAAAAAGTCAGACAATGGAAGAATAACTATTTTTGTGCCTTGTGAGAGAGAAACCTTGGGACGGCACACCACCTGTTCTTTGAATGCCCTTTCTCTCGACAGGTATGGGATTTGGTGGCAGCGCGAAGCCAATGCCTTGGACTACAAACCCCTGAATGGAGTTTGAACATCGCAAGTGAGGACATCATGAGCTGTTTCATTCGAATGGTGGCAAATGGTGGGCAGCAACAGCACACATGGGCAATCTTAACTCTTTGGAGTATTTGGAATCTCAGAAACGCAGTGGTCTTCAGAGACGAAAGAAAGACTGCACAAGCTCTGATGTCAATCATATTAGACATGGCACGTCAATGGTGTTTATCAGCATGTAGATTTCTTTTTCCTTCTAGTCAAGTTGCTCTATTAACTAGTGAGTAGTTAGCTAAGACTTTCTGCCCCGTCTTCGCTTAGGCCAATTCGGGGAGCGCGCCTCGCGCTTGTAATCGGATTATGCTTCTTCTTCTTAATATACCCAAAGCCGGGTAACCGGATCTTTCAAAAAAAAAAAAAAAAAGATATGTCCTTAACTAGCTAAGGAAAACATTAATACTAGCTAATAATTATTATTACACCATTTATTTGAAACACATTTAGATTTGTACTCTCTTCGTCCCTAAATTATAAGTCGCTTTGACTTTTGGTACATCCAATTTACTATGTATCGAGAGATAATGTATGTCTAGATACATATAGCAAATTGGATGTATCAAACTCCAGATACTCCCTCCGTTCCTTAAAAGTCTGTAAACTTGCGCTTCCAGGAAACAACTTTGACTAAATATATATTAAAAGATATTAATATTTATAATACACAATTAATATTATTGCAAAGATCTTTGAATCTAGATTTTTATCAAATTTATTTGGAGATAAAAATATTACACGTATTTTCTTGAAATAGAGTGAAACATGTGTCACGCACACCAACGGCGACACTCTTTAAGGGACAGAGGGAGTACATAGCAAATTGGTTGTACCAAAAAAAGTCATATCGACTTGTAATTTGGAACAGAGAGTATTCAAGATATACTTACAAAACCTCTTTAAAACTGGATGATTTAAAGAATATATGCTCTTAAAGAAATCAGTGGCCAAGCTAGCAAAAATCTAATGTGTTGAAGTATTTTGCTCTCAGTAGTCAGTACGTATAATACAGTTGGGGATCCATTTTGCGTAAAAGCATCTAACCAAATTAGACTAGAGTTGGCCTTAGCGCTGCTTGGCTCTTCCATAACCGTAGAGAGGAGATTAGCCAATGATATATCAATAATTGTCCATATATAACACCACATTAACACTGGTCACGAGAAATTACTTACTGTTTCTTTTCGTGAAAAAGCATTAGTATGAAATAAATTACTAGACTGGCAGCAACTAATTGAAAAACATTGCATTCCTAATATAAATTTACACAAGAGCAGAGAGATAGAGAATGTGTGTAAGAGCAACTCCACTAGATGGCGTTTTCCTTTAAACCATCTATAGGAGATTGGGAAAACAGAGTATAAATTTGGCCGGTAGGGATGGACTAGTGCTGTTGAAGAGAACACTCACACCTTTTTATTTTGGCCGGCAGTGATGGGCCGATACGGTCCCCGTGTGTTTTGCAGTGAATTGCGAAACATTGCATTGTGAGTATAAATTTAATACTGGGCCAACTGAGAATAAAATTTGGCACATGACAATATATATCTGAAGATTATAATCTGGTGTATCCAGAAAAGGAGTTATTCTCACCAAGGACAATCGTACGTAGTAAACCGAAATGGAATGGACGAAGTAAAAAGTAGTTGTTTTCTTTGTCCGAAGTTGTGCACCTTACCATCTGCTGCGTGGAGCTTGCAGTTGTTGCGTCATCTCTCCATCATCCCCTGTTTTAGCAACCTCACCATAGAATCTCTGATGACGTGGAATTGCTTTGATGTCCATCCATCGCCATAATATCCAACGGAAGCGCGTAGAGCCAAATCTCCTGAGTGTGTACTTCCTTGGTCCACAAAAAGAATACAATTATATAATACGTGCTGGTTAAACTTATTCAAGTTTGACCAAATTTATAGTAAATAGTATTAGCAATCTATGTCTCCAGATAAATTTATTATGAAAATATATTTTATAACTAATCTAATAGTACTTGTCTTATTAGTGTCGGTACTTTTTATATAATTTTAGTCAAAGTTTAGGATGGTTGGCTCCTCGAGAGGTGAGAATTGAATCCTTTTGTAGACATGGCGAGTACGCGTGTTTCCTCCACGCTCTGCCATCGTGCTGTCTGCGTGAGGCGTGAGGCTCAGGCACCGGCCACTGATCGTCTGCGTCTGTCCCTCTACCTCTCCCATCTCCTTCTTGTGGAGGCCAGACCGGCGAGGACATGGTCGTCAGAGTGCCCGCGAGCCGTCATGCATTCCGAGGCTGTCATCGGCGAACTCATCTGGCACAGTCGTCGGCTCCCGCCTCCGGTGGTTAGGGCGGCCGCCCAGGTAGCAGCACGAGTACTACCTTCACCCAAGCGCTCAGGTTGTAGCCACGGCTCTGCTTCTATGAGATACTATGTTATTTCATCGATGTTATATCAATTTGAGATGTATGATTGATTAGAGAGTTTTTCTAATGAAATGATGCCAAACTTTTTTAAAAATCAATTTAAATTTGACCCGAAATTTCCGATATTTCGCATTTATCGCCAGGGACCGAAATTTTTTTCTTACTGGTAGAAAAAACCTAGCCTGCGCCCGCCGGCAGGCTCCCGTGGATGTGCAAGATATGGTAAGTGCAGGTACTAGAGTTGGATGAGCGCTGCTGCCGGAGCCAGAGGCATGGGACGGAGGAAGAGCAACAGCGACGGCCTGAGATCATGGTGCACCTCTCGGCAACAAGACAAAACAAGTAGTAACTATTAGAATACCACCGACGCTTGGGCTTTGGTTCAAACCAAGAGAAACAGAGCATTTTACTCTGAGAACAACGGAGAAACACTGGACGAATAAGCTCACTAGCTGCCTGCATTTTATTCAAGGCTCAGCACATACAACAATGTGTTTTCACATATTTCTAGACTACATGACTGGCATCATCATGTGTCTATTGTTTCTGTGTAAATTATACTGAAAGGGAAAGAACTGAAAGTATAAATGACACTCGGTGGAAGCTCATGTGAGCAGCTTGCAGGGAATTTCTGGGACCCTGTCATAATCTCTAGTCTCAATTTGTTAAGTTTACGTGAAAATGGCCAAACTAGTCGAACCATCTAGAAAGTAACTGAGCACCGTATATCCCAGTTCCGTTACGCTAGGCCAGACATCCACCCAGTCAGTAATAATGTTGTTGCCCCAATTCGTTAATGGGTCGTCCACAAGGATACGAATTGTTGTTGGTTGGGACCCTTCTGATTTGGCCGTCCACATCGTGCTCGTGCGTTCTCCTCATCGCCGGAGGTTGATCATGGCCTGGGTCATCCTCAAAACGTTAATGTGTAAGAGCAACTCCACCAGATCCCCTTTCCCTTAAAACCATCTGTTCAGCTGTTGTTTTCTTTGTCAATGTTGTGCTCCTTGCCATCTGCTGCGTGGATCTCGCAGTTGTTACCCCACATCTCCATCATCCTCTGCTTTTAGCAACCTCACCACAGAGTTTCTCATGACATGGAATTGTGTTGCTTTCAAGTCCAACCGAAGCACGTACAGCAGCGGTGGCCGGGATGACGGCAGAGTGTGCTCTGCCATGTGCTACTGATCTCCGTGCGCCATCCGAGTGGTGTGCTCTGCCATCCGGTCGGTGGTTGCAGGCGCTTAGGTTGCAGCCAAGGCCGATCCACAGTCTGCGACGATCGGAAGCGGCCCTAGATGTTTTCGTCTCATGCCTAGACAGGATGTTTTCTTTTTTGTGTGCTAGATTGTAAATGTTTTTTTTTTATTTATTGGGCTGCCTAATGCCTCATGTGGATGTGCAAGATGGTGGCTGCAGCTTGCCTCATGTGGCCATGGAGGAAGGAGAGGAGGCAAGGGACGGTAGGGACTGGAGTTGGAGGAGCGCTGCTGCCGGCGCCGGCAGCCAGGGATGGAGGAAGAGCAGCAGCGACGGCCCGAGAACATGGTGTACCTCTAGGCAACAAGACAAAAACAACTACTATCTCCGTTCCAAATTGTAGTTCACTTTGACTTTTCTAGATTCATTTCTTTTACTATGCATCTAGACATAGTGTATAACTAGGTGCATTATACAAAATCAATGTATCTAGAAAAGCCAAAGTGAGCTATAATTTGGAACGGAGGGAGTAGTAAACTACTCCTACCACAGTTCACTGAAGAACCAACTGAAGATTGCCACCAACTGTCGCAGTCTACCGACTACCGGCGGTTGTTGAAACTTCATCCATTCATGCATGGCTAGATTGCAGGGTTAGTCAGAAGGAATTGAACAAAGTAGTGGCGTTCTTAGCCAACAGAAGGGCTCCAGATTGGCAGGTCTCTCAATATCTGTCACCTGCTGCACAGGAACAGGGCAACCATCAGCTGCTTGGGCTGATAACGCGGCCTAAGTGTTGTGGCTTTTCTTTACCTCCAAAGCTTGGGCTTGGATCAAACCAAGAGAAACAAAGCATTTTACTCTCAGAACAAAGGAGAAACAGAGGACGACCAAGTTCACTGGCTACCTGCACTTTATTAAATATTTACCTTCTTCATGACTGGCATTACATCGATCTATTGCTTCATTGCGCATTAGTTAATTATAATACTGAACAGAGAGAGAAGATGACACTGGTTGGAAGTTGATGTGAGCATCTTGCAGGGAATTTCTGAGGCCATGTCCACAATCTTCCTTCGAGTATCTTTTACTGATTAACAACTCTTTCAAATGCAACACTCCCCTTGCATTTATAGGAGATACTATATATACTGATATGTCCTCCCTTTGCAGCTATTATATTCAAAATACAAGTGCTTTTTATTTTGCACTGTGCGCTTCAGACTTTGAAATGCTTTACACAACATAGACGAACTTACACTTATCCATCAATTATTTCTTCAGCTGTATGTGCATGAGAAGGTGATACTGTAAGGCCGTTTGTGCAGAGCCAATTTCGATAGACATCCTGCATTTCGGCCTGAATTGAGGAGAAGTTTGCGAGCAAGCAAATGCAACTTCAACAAGCAAAGAGATTTCTTTCTTCTCCACCATTGTTGGTAATGACAGGCGTTGGTCCAACATATCTTCTATTGCAAGTTCATGATGCTGTTCCGTGGAATTAATGGATTGTAGCTCTCTAGGGTATCTCCCCATCACAATCTCCAAACAAGAACGACACCAAAACTATACACATCACACTTTGTTGTCACTAATGATGTGTAAGAAAGTTCTGCACCAAAATAAAGCAACTGAAAACTATCAAACATAGTGACGAGAACCAAAGTGAAATTTTCATATTTGCAAATGGTAACATGAATATATTTGCTATAAGCAATAGAAGTCTAACTGACCACATACCAGGGTGCAATATAGCCATATGTTCCTCGCTAGTTCGCTCCAATTCGATGAATCAGGTTTGAGCATCCTTGCTATTCCAAAATTGGAAACATAAGCCTTGAAAGCTTCATCTAGCAAGATGTTGTTGCTAGTTATATCACGATGGATTATTGGTGGGTTGCATTCATGGTGCAAGTAGAAGATAGCTTGAGCCACATCTCTTGCAATGGCAACTCGCTTACGCCAAATCCAACTCCTTTGCAAGATCCTCGGTTTCCAAGATAATATGAAGGTTTCCCCTCTCGATGTAATCATACACCAAAAATTTGTACCTTGGATGGGAGCAAAATCCATACAACTTGACGATGCTTCTATGTCGTATCTTTGTCGGCACTTCAATTTCACTAAGGAATCTGTTCTCGTTACTAATCCCTTCTTCGATTGGGTGAAGCTTTTCACCGCAACTAATCGCCCTCCTTGAAGCCGTGCCTTGTAGATCGTGCCAAAACCCCCGATCCGATGATATACCTATCATTGAAATTCTCTGTTACCCTAGTGATGTCCTCAAACACTAGTTTCCCATCAAAATTCCATACCGACAAAACATCTCTTGTATTTGTGACTGCTGTAATTTGTGGTCTTTTCCTTTTGTGGAGGATCATAACTAACATGACAATTGATGTAATAATAACTATGCACACCGGGATAGAAGTAACTAGGGCCAAGTGGTGAATTCTAGCTTTGTTATATTCCATTATTGGAGTTGAAGAGCATTCGGCAAGCCCGAGATACTACCACGTAGGCCTTTGTTGTGGAGGAACCATTTTGTCGAAGCATTTTGGAACAATCGACCTCTTGAAGAGGACCTTCCAAGTCATTATATGACACATCAAGTGTTGACAGACTAGCCATCGCACCAATGGAGATAGGAATGCTTCCACTGAACTGATTATGGGAAAGGTTCAAGACCTGCAACATCTCCAAGTTCCCGAGTTCTGGAGGTAGCTTGCCTGTAAGTTTATTGTTACTTACATCTAGCAACATTTGTAGCGCTCCCATATTACCAATAGTCATCGGCAAATGTCCACTGAAATTGTTGTTGTTAAGCCTTAAAGATATTAGCTTAGTACAACTCCCGAGCTCTTGTGGTATAGATCCGCTTTAACTGATTTGAAGATATATCAAGGTATTGCAAATTCCTCATTTGACCAAATTCAGGTGGTATATGACCTGAAATTTTGTTCTCGCGATAAGAAAGCATGTACAGGTTGGCAAGATTGCCTAATTCTCACTGGTATACTACCGCTTAGGTTGTTGGCATGTATGGTAAGTACCTCCAGCTTTTTCAAGATTTGAAAGCTCGGGAGGCAAGCTTCCAGTTATCATGTTTTCTTCCATAGAAAAAATGGTCAAATTGATGCATGAAGCCCAGGTTTTGGACAAATACCCAGAAAAGTTGTTCCTGTCCAATTTTGCTTGAACAAGTTGTGGGTAGGACCCGAAAGATGATATATCTCCTACCATTTTGTTGGAACTAAGGACAAGAAATTTTAGGCTCCAACATCCTTCAAGGCTTCTTGGAATTGGTCCTGTGAACATGTTGTTCCTAGCATCGAACCGTTGAAGATTCCGGCCTTTGCATACTTCAGAGGGAAGTTCCCCGATAGAGAGTTGTTTCCCAATGAGATCTCTATTAAATGTGTCAAATTAGCGGGTTTCGTGGCAAAGGACCTGTCAACTTGTTCAACAAAAAAGATATAGGATTCTTATGCTTGTGAGGTTTGTGAAAGTTTCGAATGGAGCCTGAAATTTTGTTTTCTCCTAAAGACAAGGTATAGAGATTCACCAAAGCGCCAACCTCTCAGGGGATGGATCCGACGAAATGGTTTCTATAGAGGATAAGATAGTTTAGCGTAGTGAGGTTCCCCAAGCTCGAAGGAATGGAGCCACTTAGCAGGTTTATACTCAAATCTAGTTGGCTGAGGTTGGAAAACAAACAAATCTCGGGTGGAATGGGCCCTGACAGATTGTTACCGTAAAGCCAAAGGATGTTTAGTTTGGCCAAGTTGCCAAGGCTTTTAGGTATTCGACCACTTAAAAAATTGTGGCCTAGGTCCAAAATTTCTAGACTGGTGAGGTTCCCGAGCTCCTCGGGGATTGGTCCGGTGAGCAAGTTATATTCGGTGGTAAGGACAAGCAGTGTCGTCAGGTTGCCAAGGGATGGAGGTATATGGCCTGTGAGGTTGTTGGACGTGAATCCCAGCTGGCTGAGCCGACCCATGTTGCCAAACTCGGATGGTATGCTTCCACTGAGCCAGTTGGCACCAAGATCAAGGTAGGACAGCTTTGGTAGGGAGGTGATGGCTAGCGGGACCTCTCCACGGAGGCTATTGCTGGTGAGGTCAATGTATGTGAGCAATGGGAGCGCCGAGAAGTTGAGCTCACCGAGGTAGCCATCGAGGCCAGCGTTTGGCAGGGAGATCTCGGTCACCGAGAGGGGTGCACGGCGGCCACGGTGCACGGCGGTGCACGCCACGCCCGTCCAGTTGCTGCTGCACGGGCTCGTCCCCTCCTGCCATGAGCCCAGCGCTGACGAGTTCCGCGAGCGTGGACTTCCACTGGAGGAGGGCCGCTATCTGGGACCCGAGATGCACACCTCCATGATGCTGGTGCCTTGCTGCGTCCGCGTGCAGGAAGAGGATGCACCAACGGAGCAACAAGCAGAATATTAGCTGTATCGTGGCCATATGTGTGGTGGTTTTCTTTGCGTATCTTTCTAATTTGGTTATTAATAGCTAGCTTCTGAAGGGGCACTAATTGGTATTTGGGTCTTGGGTGTGATGCTGCATGACCTGAATGTTGTTCGTATACAGCCATTCTGGAGAGTATGGGATGTATATATAGTGTCTGTCATCTATGCTATGCTACTCGAATTAGTGGCCAGGTCATCAATTGGAAAAAGTAACTAGTCTCAATCTGTTAAGATTACGTGAAAATGGCCAAACCCAAACTATCTAGGAAGTAATTCACCAGTACTATAATGGGCTGTTTGTTTATTTCCGTATATCCCATTTCCGTTACGCTTTAGGCCAGACATCCACCCAGTCAGTAATAATCGGCTGACTTGTGTGTTGCCCAATTCGTTAATGGGTCATTGGTCGTCCACAACCATACCAAGTTATTGGTTGGCAGCATTCTGATTTAGCCATCCACATCGTCCTCATGTGTTCTCCTCGTCACCAGTCATGACGCATGCACGCAGCCCAGGGCGGTGATTCAGTGAATCATTCACCGGAGACTTAGTGTCGTCCACAAAACGTAGACGGACTGGGAGCACTGACTGGCGACGACTGCAATGTGCAATGGGGAGAGCTTTACCTTTACCGAATGGATTACACATGATTGGTCAGTCATCGGCACGATATTTGGAAACAGATTGATAAAGGACTTGACCATCTTGCTCATGAATGAAGTCTTAAGAACACGGATTTCACCCAATTCGGTCCTATTACCTATCCTTCTGTTTACAAGACATGCATGTCCTTAACTAGTTAAGGAAAACATCCATAATAATAATAAATTATTAAACCATTTATTTGAACACATTTAGATTTGCACTCTTTTCTTCCCAAATTATAAGTCCCTTTAGTGGCACGCATCCAATTTGCTATGTATCTAGAGGTAATGTATGCCTAGATAGATAGATAGAAAATTGTATGTACTAAAAACGTCATATCGATCGCCTTGTAATTTGGAACAAATGGAGTATTGAAGATCTACTTACAAAACCTCTTTAAAACTGGATGATTTAAGGAATATATACTCTTAAAAGAAATCAGTGGACAAGCTAGCAAAATCAAATGTATTGAAGTATTTTGCTCTCAGTATTGGTACATCCAACACTTGCTCTCAGTATTCAATATATATCGAAAGATTATTACACTCTGCACATATCTAGAAAAGGAGTTATTCTCACGAAGGACAATCGTAGTAAACCGAATTGGAATGGAAAGTAACTTTGTTTTTTAGAAAAGGCAATATATTAGCCTCTACATCAAACAAAACGCATATAGCTAATCATTATTATACCACAAGCACACACGCACACTAAAGATTCCAGCATCCTAGCTGGAATGGAAGTAACTAATAAAAGGTTGTTGTTTCCATTGTCGAAGGAAGTCGAAAAAATGTGCTCCTTATATTACCATCATCTGCTGAGTGGAGCTTGTCGTTGTTACGTCACATCTCCATCATCATTTGTTTTAGCAACCTCACCACATAGTTTCTCATGAGTCATGACGCTGGAATTGCTTCGATGTCTTTTTTTAAAAAAAAACATTCGGGAGCTTCCCTACCTACTTTCATTTCAAAAAAAGTCCATGTTTTTAGGGAATGGGAAGAAACCCTAGTTATCCGGTTAATCCCGAAAACCTGACTAAAACCATACATGACACCATACTAAAACACAAGAAACACACAAAAGAAAATTACAACACCGGAACACATAAACTCTTCAATGATGCCTCCAGGGGAGGTGGATGACATGATAGCGCCACCATCGTCAGCCAAGCAAACACCATAGCTTGGCAAAGCTTTCGCCCGAGTCTTTATGCTAAGGAGTTGAGCAGAGTGGTCGAGGCGGGAGCTGCACATGAGGTTATTCAATGACGCTTCAAGAAGGAGATTACTGTCACCGCCCGAGTAATCCGGGCTAAGCTTTCGCCCAAAACCTGTGTGTAGAGGCCACATCGGCGGCTGATGTCTGGGCGAGGTCGTCGCCGCTGCCGCCACCACTTGCTAGATGATGCCACACCACTTGCTAGATGCTGCCACAGGTCGCGGAGCCACTCGGATTCGCCCGCAATGACGGGAGGCACGCGACCGACAGCGCCCGACCGCCGCAACATGCCGTGGAGCCTCTCGGACTCGCCCGCAATGACGGGAGGCGTGCACCGACAGCGCCGACCGCCCGGCACACGCCGCCGAGCCTCTCGGACTTCGCTGCGATGACGGGAGGCGCGGACCGACAGCGCCGACCACTGCCACACGCCGCGAGCCTCTCGAACTCGCCCGTGACAACGGGAGGCGCGCCGCGACAGCGCCGGCAACCTCCACACATCGCGGAGCCTCTCCGACTCGCCAGCGACAACGAGAGGTGTGCGTCGGTAACAAAAAGACTAGGGACGCTCACCGATTGGCCACGCCGGGCAACAAAATCGTTGGTCGCATCCCGTCGAACGCTTGGCGCACCACCGACCGGAAGAAGCACCGCGGTGACAGAACAACACACTCCCCGGACCTCATTGACGACTTTGACCTGGAAATGAAGGTATAGCGGTATGGCTAGGAGATTGTCGGAGGACCCCTGGTCCTTGCTCGCCCGACGTTGGCCTGAGTCAGCATGACCTACGCTAGTCCCTCTACCGCCGGCAGCTCGGGGTTGAGCGCCGCATGCCACAGAAGGAACGCGACGGACGATCACCCGAACTCGCGAGATAGGGGCGCCCTTCACGCCGGATCTAGCCCGTCCGCTGCGCACCGCGCTAGCAGCATGGGCCAAGACGGGTCGCCGCCTCCAGGTCGTGCCGCTGGCTCCCCGTGCTCGGATACCGGTAGGCAGGTACCGGATCTAGCCTTGGAGAGCGCGGATCTTGGCCGTCCGTGGAGGATGGTGTAGTGGGAGGAGGAGCAACGCGGGAGGAAGGGGAGCCACTCGCTGCAGCACCAAGCAGGTCTGGCGGCAAGGACTGCAGGCCGTCCGATGGAGGATGGTGTAGTGGGAGGAGGAGCAACGGGGGAGGAAGGGGAGCCACTCGCTGCAGCACCAAGCAGATTTGGCGGCAAGGACTGTAGATCAACGGCTTCGATGTCCATCACGCGCCATGATTACAGACCGAAACGTGTGCGATGATGATCAACTAGGAGTACATAGAGTGCTCTGCCTGCCACACATGTACCGTCTGCATGGGGCGGCTCAGGCACCGGCCACTGACTGTGTGTGTGTTCGTCCCTCTGCCTCTTCTCTCCACATCATTTTGTGGACGATAGAGCAAACAGTGTGCCTCTGCTCTCAGGAACCGGCGAGGCAGGCAGGGGCGGATCTATATAGTCGGCGAGGTAGGCAGGGGCGGAACTATATAGTCAACAGTGGGTGCTGGCCCAAGTTGTGATTGGCCCAACAGGGCAAGAGACCTCTCCCTCTCTTGCCGCTCGGAGCTCGGTCGCTCTCGCGGATGGCTTTGACAGGGGCCCCAAATTAAATCCCATGGATACCCATCGAGGCCCACGTTTCGCAGGAAGATCTCGGTGACCACAAGGGCCGAACGGAGGCCATGGTGCACGGCGGCGCACGCCACGCCGGTCAAGTTGCTGCTGCACGGGCTCGTCCCCCTGCTGCCACGAGTCCAGTGCTGGGGGCGAGTTCCGAAGGGTGAACTTCCACTGGAGCAGGGCGTCTATCTGGAACTCCAGATGCGCGCGTCCATGGTGCCCTGCTGCATCCGCTTGGGGGAAAAGAATGCACGAATGGAGCAACACGAGCATTATTAGCTCTATCGTCGCCATATATATGTGCGTGGTTTTCTTTGGGGCTACGGTGTGCAGTGTGCTAGCTGCATAAGCTGAATGTAGTACGTATTCAGCTTTGATGGAGAGTGATGAATTCATGTATATATATAGTGTTTGATTGTGGGGCTACGGTGTACGTTAATCTATTCCATGCCAGCCACGCTGTCCACTAGTACTTCTGCCGTCCAGCCAATAATGGCGCACACACAGATCGACTCTACTGCTGGTCAGCCGGCGGCGAGTTCTCTTATGCACGCGCTGGGCTTCAGAAGAAGCTTCCTTTCACATTACAGTCGAGTCCCAGAGAGCCCTTCCTTGCGCTCCATCAGGCTCCGCGCGGGATCTCGCCAGCACCATGCTGAGACGCACGGTGCATCACGTTGGTAACTAATTAAATTGCTATTCATAAATATTAGCCGCCAGGGAATCTTTGCCACACATGCTGAGACTGATATATGATCCGGACGGCCACTACACCCATTCCTGGTTTGTCTCCTCACCGACCACGCATTAGCCGCCAGGGAACCTAATTTTCCCAAGGTCAACTTTGTCGTTGCCCCAAGCCCCCACCCATCACTACACCTCAACAGTAAAACAGCATCAGATATGTGTTGGAAAAGATAAAAACACAAGTGGAGAGCTGACCTAGAGTCCCGGTTCCCAACCCCTTTAATCTAGGTTTTGGGAAGCGGGACTACCACTCCAGGACTAAAGGTCTCAGCCTTTAGTTCCAAGTTAAGCATCCGAGACCGGAGCCTATCCTCGAAACCAAAAAATAAATAAAATCTTGGAGCCCTTGCTTGTAGTGTGTGAGATTCAAACCCAAGAGCCTTTGTATAAATGTAGATTCCTTATCAACTCAGCTGGACACCACAAGTGACAAAGTCCTAGATGTCCTCTTTTGAATTGACTCATATGAGGCCTTTAAACCCGGGTGAAAGACCTTTAGTCTGGGTTGGTAACACCAACCGGGACTAAAAGTCCACCCTTTAGTCCCGGTTGATATTACTAATTGGGACTAAAGGTTGGAGGACCTTTAGTTCGGGTCAATAACTGTAACCAAGACTAAAGTGTGGTCTTTTAGTCTCGGTTCATATAACGACCTGTGACTAAAGGGTCTTCGGTCCCCGTGCCAGCAATAATGTCCCTTTAGTCCTGAACTTTAACACAACCGAGACTAAATGTGTAGATAAAAAGTCATTTTTCTACTAGTGAAATTAGGATTAGACTCTCCATCACTAAAATCGAATACTGCGATGGATTATTTATTGCAACATATATTCCACTTTTGTGTTGAGTGGTCCATGGATATAAATCAATAACAGAGTCCCGAACATCAGTTGCTAAATAAATTATGCATTGATGTGATGTTTTTGGGCCGTTCACTAAAAAATTTTGGTCTAAAAGCCCAGTTTGGCCCAAGAGATACAAACCCTATTATCCAGCGTGCCGTTGGACACGCACACACATATGAGGTTGCTAATCCTTCTCCTCCCCTCGACACAGCGACGATGCTGCCTTCCCCGTGTCCCGCCATGCACTCCGCCGTCCTCTTCCTCCAATCCTTCGCTCCTCCCCTCCCATTCCCATCCTGCCGCCCCACAGCTACACGTGTGCACCCCAGCTATCTCACGCCTTACCGCCGGCGTCAATTAGAATTGCCAGACCTCGACCCAGCCAGCACGGAGGGGTGCGTACACTCCTTTCATCAGCAACAACAACGGTTCGTCTCTATAGCCTTTAGCAACGGACTATCTATCACTATTTAAAGATTGTTGTTGAGTGGATTCCTGAACTGCAGAGGCCATTGAATAAGCAAAACAACCATGTCTTCATTGTAAACACAGCACAATTGATTTGGGATAAGTAAACACAGCATCCCAAAAGGATTTTTTGGTGGAGCGATGCCTTGAAACTTATAGACAAATACAATGGTATGGCAACAGTTTGGTGGTTTTAGCGGGCAAAATTGTTTATTCTAGGATGATCTCTCGAATGGTCATGTGAGAGAGCTATTTGTTGGGAGGGGGCGAAGTATTGCTAACCCCCCATCTGCTCGGTGATGACAAGTTTGGTAAAAGACGGCTATGCCCCAAGCAAGCGAAGATACCCTTGCAGGCGGGAAGAATTGGTGTGACGAGCAAGGTGAGCCGATGGTTGAAAATGAGCCTATAGTGATGTTACCTTCGCAGCCATGAAGGTACCTTCGCCAGGATGACCAATTCGTGTCAATTGAAGACCGATATCCGAGGACGACGGAACTGCGAGGCTAACATATGTTCGCAGCCGCGAAGGTACGTTTATAGAATTAGATGATTCGTATCGATCGAAGACCGATCCGAGGGCAATGAGGCTGCGAGGCAAATGCATGTCAGGTGTGAAGCATTTGTGCATTTGACATTGCATGTTGAAGGAGACAGTTGCAACTCGTGGGCCCAGCGTGGAGTGGGACCAGTGTGGAGCAGGTGAAGCCCAGGAAAAGATCGTATATTCCAAGATGCTTAGTAGGTAGAGGGTAGTTCGGCCATATAAATGTCTACGGGTATATATAAATAGCGCCCTCAATGGGGTTGTAAAGGACGGAGATAATTGAATGTATGCAGCATATTTCTACCTTTTGGTTATTTGGTCTTTGCCTACTTTGTCTTGTTCGTTCATCAACCCAGGGGTTCTATGCCTTCAATACAGAACAACATTGGCACCCACCATGGCCGTCTAAACTATCCATGGCGCCCAAGTTAAGGGCACCCAGCATAGCAACAGGCACGGCAAAGGCTTCTCGGCAGAATGTGGTTGTTGAAGCTGGAGATCCCCTAACAATGACTAGAATGAGGATGGAGATGTGACCACCGGCACCAGGGGGAGGGGGGAGGGGGGGACATGTGCATATGGATTGGAGGAGCACCTAGGCCAGTCAGCGGCAAATAAGAAGACAATTTTGAGTAAGATGTCGCTGAACAAACCCGCATACTCAAGATACCAGATCACTACAAAGAGGAGTTACAAGTGCTTAGGGCACAATAAGATGCTCTATGGCAAGAAGTTGTGGTGAAGCAAATTAAGAGCTGGTTGTAGCACGACCAAATTAGTCAAGTAGAGGCCAAAAGGGCCAATCACTCCACGAAATCAATCAATATAGAGAACAACTTAGAAACAGAAGAGAAGAGGTCAAAATACATGACGATACATTTGACGGTGAAGCTGAAGCCATTGATCCCACTTCACCATTGTCCGCAAAGCTGCAGCGTCATCCGTGGACAAAAAGCTACACACTAAGAATCCTATCTTTCGACGGCAAGTCAAGTCTGAAAAAGTTCATTGCAAGTTATGAAGCCGCTGTCCATTCAACCCGAGGAGATTCCTCAATCCTATCCAAATCACTGTTTATGGTGGTAGAGCACATTGCGTTTAAATGGTATCTGTCTCTTCGGCCATTATCAATCAAAAGTTTGTGAAAGGTGAAAGAAGAGTTGAAAGTAACTTTCGAGGGTTTCTAAGTAAAAGAAGAAGACAACAAGAGACCTGCTCAAACTGAAACAAGAAGAAGGAGAGTCACTCGCTCAGTATCTAGATAGGCTAATTTAGCTTCGATCTCAAATAGAAAATGTCTCAGATGATGTTGTCGTTGTGGCTGCAATTGAGGGTTTTGAAATCGGTCCATGTGCTTCACAACTGACAAGAGAAGAACCTTAATCAATCAAAGAACTGTTTGATGAAATTAGAAAGTTTGCAAAGTTAGAAGAAGATCTCAAAGCGAAGAAAAGTAGCTAAGAAGGGGACCAAACAATTTTCACTGAACCGAGTCAATACAAGTTCTCAGCGAGGTGGCAATCCTTTTCGGTTTGTTAATAGTTTAGGATTCAACTCAGTTCATCGATCTCGAGGAAGAAAGTAATAGCCAAAACCAGCAAAATGCGAAATCCTGTCAGCTGAAAAAGGGAGGCCGTGCTCCAAGAGGAGGTAGAGGCCGAGGAAGAGGAATAAGTCCAAAAACATCTTATTTTTTTGTTTGCGGCAAGATTGTCGGTCATTTCACATGTGAATGACCAAATGGCAAATGCGCAGAAGCAAAAAAGATGACAGTTCGCAATGTTACCAGAAACCAAAGCATGTATTCTGTAATTCCGTGAAAGAGGCATCAATTAGTTAGGGAAGTTCTTACCTTATGCAATAGCTAGTCCAACAATTCAGTTATCCGCAACCATATCCGCAACAGCAATATGTCTAGCAGCATCAAGGATACAATCCTTACATCAGTTCCCACAGAACCAAACTCAATCAGTCGTAGTTTCCTCCCCAGCGAATCTAGAATATCTGTATAGCCAACTGCACAAGTGAAACCCGAAAGCAATCAAAACAAAAGACAATAAACTCCGTCATGTCTAGCACTTGGAGCATTGAAAAAAAATGGCAAGGCAAGATTATGAGAGAAGAGTCCACGTAGTATCCCCAAAATTACCGCTAAACAGTCTGGCCTGGTCAATGGTTCCGATCACTTTTGATGAAAATGATTTCCAAGTTTAAGATTACCCCATAGTGATGCTTTCATAGTGATAGCAAATGTGGCAGGATATACCCTGCACAACATATTAGTTGATAATGGAAGTTCGGCAGATATCCTTTTCATCAAGGTTTTTGAGAGCATGGGAATGAACCGGCGAACTCTTGAACCTGCCAGAAAGTTCTTATTCAGTTTCGGTGGAAGGCGAATAGACACCATTAGCAAAAAAAGATATCAGGGTCGCTTTTAGCGAAGATGGAAAAGTCCAAACTGAAAGCGTTACCTTTGATATAGTAAACATGGATTACCCTTACATTGCTATCTTTGGAAGGGGAATGATCAGCAAGTTTGCTGTCGTAATGTATGAAAATTCTTTCCCCGTTCGGAATCCAAACTATTCAGGGAGATCAAGGCAGCAAGCTGAATAGAGGGCAAGCCAATCATAGGCTACAATATGGTAAACAAAGTATCTTCGACCAAAAAGTAGGAAGACAAAGAAGGAACCAAAAAATCAGTTTAAGCAAGAGTAGATGCTGCAGAGGCCACCAAGAAGGTACCACTGTCAGATTCATTTCCAGAAAGATGTGTCCTGGTTGGGGCAGATCTTGATCAGGATGAAAAAGTAAAGTTAGTCTCTCGTCTGATTGAGAGCAAAGAAGTTTTTGTTTGGTCCGCTGAAGATTTTCAAGGGGCCAATAGGAGCTTGACGCAACATTGTTTGAATGTAGAATAGAATGCAAGACCTAGAAAGCAAAAAATTATTGAAATTGTTAGAAGAATGAAGTGAGGCAGCAACGACAGAAGTCTAGAGGCTTTTAGATGCGTTATAAAAACCATGCAATATCCAGAGTGGTTGGCAAATATAGTTAAGGTCCAGAAGAAAACCCTCAAGTGGAGAATGTGTGTTGATTTCACTAACCTAAATAACTCATGTTCGAACTCCGAAGGACCCATACCCTCTACCGAGAATTGATAAGCTAGTTGATATCGGCGTGGGGTGCGAAAGGATGAGCCTTTTGGATTGTTTCATGAGTTATTCATCAAATTTGGATGAATCCCGAAGATGAAGACACTACTACGAGAATCGTTCATTACTACTGCCTGTATCACTGCCAAAATTTAGTCCACCGGCAGCGATGAACTGCGCCGGCGGTGATGAACCATTCAGGCGTGGGACAAATTAGAAATTTCACGGGCTCGAGCAATTCCGGCAGTGAAGACTTAGATCACCACCGGGTTGAATCGTTCCCGGCAATGGTCTTGATTGACCGCGAGTCACTCACGGGTTTGAATAAGAACCGATAGCGATTTGAAGACCAAGGAACAGTCAAAACAAACGATAGAAAAAGAAGTTTGCACACGCAGACGAATTAAACACGACTGGTTCAATATATATTACTAGATAATATATTTACAAAATGATAAAAATAAAAAGAAAGCGGCCGGCCGCCGCCTTCCCCGCCGCCGCCTAGGCCTGCGTTCCGTCGGCCGGCCGTGTTCCGCCCGCCCGGCGGCGTTCACGCCACCGGCCTCCTGGCCCGCGGCGTTCAGCGCCTCCGGCCTCGCCGGTATCCCCATAGCGAGGATGTTGGCGATGGCGTCGACCTTGAAGGCGTAGAAGTTGGCCTTCTTGTAACACCCGTGTTTTTGCATCATTTTAAAATTCACTAAAAATTTGAACTTTTTATAATTACAACTAAAACTTGATTTACTTCCGCTAAACGAAACCCCTGTTTTTCGAAAACCGCATTTCAAAATCCCACCATCTAGAAACTAGGAACCTTTGCTTGTTGCATGTGGAGCTTATGGTGACCAAGGATGCAAGGTAAGTTCTAGATTTTATCTATGGAAGATATTGCATGAGAAATGGTTTACAAGTTTTATCGGGAATAATAAATACCAACACACATTTGCACCAATGATATATATAAATATTTTTTTGCGAGCATAATAAATAAATATTCTCGACAAATAAGTCATGGGAATATAATTGTGCTTGTGAAGATATTTATAAAATATATATGAATAGGTCACACATGAAATAAAAAAATTGGGGAGATGTGTGTGTACACACATATATATAAATATTTATATGAGTACAATGGAATAAATATTCTCAAGATAAAAGTCATGAGAATATACATGTACTTGTATAAAGATTTATAACATAAGTATATATGTGTGACACACATAAGAGTTGGGAGAAGAAATAAAGGGAAAAAAAAGAAAAGAAATAGAAAAAAAAAAAGGGAAAGAGGAATGAAATTAGAAGATGCTCGTGGGCTCATTTCCTTCGCTGGCCCGTCAGCACTCCCTCTCTTCCTCTATTTCCATTTGGCCCAAAAAGAGCCCTCTCTCTTCCCTCCCTTTCTCTTTTTTACGTAAGCGGGCCGGCCCGGTCGAACCAACAAGCCCACAGAGCCAAGCCCAACTTCGCCCACTCCCTTGCTCTCACCGGCGACCGGGACCCACTCCCGTCGTCTTCTTCCTCTCGCAGAGGCGATGACCACGGCACGCGGTCGATGTGTCTCCATGCCTCCCGTGCTAACCCCCGGTGGAGTGGGCGAACACGGGAGCACCTCAAACCCTTCCACGAGCCCTGCCAAGCCAAGGCGGGCGCCTCGACTGTGCCAAACGTCAACACACACAGGCACGAATGGCGGCGGTGCCAATCCGCCCCGGCCGGACAAGCCGGCGTGACAAGCGAGGCCACGGTCTTTGGACCCGAAGCGCCAGCGTCCGCCTCACCTTTCTACGCTTCGCCCACGGGGAGGTGCGTCAGCGAACCTGCGGCGTCCGTGGTCCACGGGCAAGATCTTTGCCGCCATGGCGGCGGCACCACGGCCCCGCTCCGCGATCGCGGCGGCTGGTGAGCCGGCTCACGCCCGAGCACGTGGAACACGCAAAGGACAACAGCGATCACGCGAATCCGGTGGGTACCGGCCGGCGGTCACGCACCTGGGCGCGGTCGGAAAAGATCCGAGCTCCCGGCCCAGCCGTGGCGCGACCTATAAATACCCTCCCGGACTCAATCGAACTGCCCCATCCACTACGAGGTGCGCCGTGGCTTGGAACGCCGGTGCTTCCCTCCACTCCTCCCCTCCCCGTTCCTATCTTCCCGGCTTGATTTTCCCCAAGTCGGGTTCATCGCCGCCGTCGGTGGAGGTTAGGTCGCACTGGTTTTCGCGATCCAAGGCGAAATTGGTGAGTCCATAGAGCGCTCCTTGTCTCTCCTTTCGACCCCCTATTTTCCCTCGCCTTGTGCGGTATGCCCGCCGGGCGCCCACACCGCCCGCCCGGCTCCGCCCGCGGCTGTCACCGCGGGCGCCAACCGCCCTCGCCACCCTAGAGCCCGGTGATGGGTCCGCGACCACGATAAAGACCCCAGCGGTCATCCGCGGGCGGTATGGATGTAAGACGCCGCCAGTTCGAAGCTTAAGCGGAGCGCCGCCGTGGGAAGGTGGCGGGCGGGAACGACCGGGTCACCGTTCCCGTCGAGGCGGCGTCCGAGAAGGCCAGGTGGGGCGTCGACACGTGGCAACGGCGTTACGGCCGTCCACGGCGCGTCGGCGGACCCACGGCCCACCACGACGCCCGCGTCGGCCCACGTGGCACGACGGGGCCCATTCGCCGATGTCACGCACAATACGAGGCGGAGGCGTACACTTAGGAAATTGCTAGGTGTACCCGGATGTTGTACACAGTGTATTATAACTAGACCTTCCAGTGTCAGAAAACACTACAAGAATACCGTTTTTTATGACAAAACAACCTCGTGACGGGGCCTAAAATCGTCATATAATGTACCATAATATGACAGAAAAAACATCGTCGTCACAAAATGCAAAAACCATGACTATTTGTGACGGACAAAATTCTGTCGTCACATAAGAGTGAACTATATATGACGCCACACTTAATTTTTGTGATAGCCCAAATGCGGTAGGGATTTCGTGGCGGTATTTTATGCTTTTTGTGACATCGGGGACTGTCACATAATATATTTAAAAAAAGTTAGCCTCGGTGCGAGGCGTGCGGATCGAACCCGGGACCTCATGTCTACGGGCTTAGTTGCATCCGATGACCCGCTCGCCTCGCCTTTGACCGGCTTGTGTATAGTTTTGATAATTTTTGTATATGTAACATGTTGTAAACAACGAGTGCTGAAAGTGTTATAATTTTTTCCACTTAGGGTTTCCCTCGGTCAACCCTTCACCGCGTCTAGATCCACCTCGCTCCTTCCTCTTCCTCTCACCGCCGCCGCCCACGCCCCGTCGTCGAGCTTCCTCTTAGCACATGCCGGCGAGGCGGCCCAAATGACACGGCGGGGAGGGCCCTCCCTCCGCTCTTTTGCCGCCGGCGGTTCCCTTCGACTAGGAGGCCCGGGGGTCGAAGGCGCGCCGTCGGGGCGAAGCCCGTGGCGTCAGGGAGGATCACATGGGCCCATTCGCCTCTTGCCATGCGGGGCTCATCGAAGAAGGCCACGCCCTCTTCCACGCCTAAGGCGAAGAAGAGGAAGGGCGCGCCCTCTTCATCGGCCGCCGCATCCAGCGAAGAAGGTGAAGTTCATTACCTGCGGGGACTCCTCGGCGGCGATGAGCGACCCCATGATCATGGTGTGCGATCCAGCGCTACGTCGGCGACTATGACCGTTGTAAGACCTTGCGGCGGGGGTCACACGGATGGCCGAAAACTATGTGAGTGACTTGTTATGTTTGAACTACATGGCACTCCAACTTTGTCAAAATGGCTTGAGATTTTTTTGGCGTGATTTATAGCCAAAATATGGTCCCACACAAGAACTTACATTTTTCGGACAATTATTTTATTACTATAATTTTTTTAAGTCTTTGGGTGAGACACAAAATTTGGTGAATTATGCATTGAAAACACTAGAACTATCACGGCGACCTCCACATGTATTTGTTTCCTATGTCATAAGCTACCTTGTGGCAAAGTTTGGCGCCATTCGGATCTTTTCGGGGGTGGTCTAGTTCAACGCATAATTGCCTGAAAAAAATCAAATAAACTAAAAAAGTATCAAACGGATTCGAGAAAAATCTCAAACTTGGTGGTTGCTTCAAAAAGGCATTTGGAAGCCCGAGAAAAGTTTGAGAGCAATACAATACTTGGAGCCTTTCATCGAACCATGTCTATGCACTAGGGTTCTTAGGGATTATCTTTGTCCAAGTATGGTATTGGTCTCAAACTTTTCTCGAAACTTCAAATGCCTTTGTGAAGCACCAAGAAATTTGAAGGGAAATTTGGTACCCTTTTTAAGTTTATTTGATTTTCCGCAACTTTCAATTATGCGTTGAACTAGGACCACCCCCTAAAAGATCAGAATGGCGCCAAACTTTTGCTACAACGCTCTTATGACATAGGAAACAAATACATGTGGAGGTCGCCGCATAGTTCTAGTGTTTTTCAATGCATAATTCACCAAATTTGGTCTCACCCAAAGACGGAAAAAAATTATAGTAATAAAAATAATTGTCCTAAAAATGTAAGTTCTTGTGTGGATCATATTTTGGCTATAAATCACTGCCAAAAAAATCTCAAGCCATTTCGACAAAAGTTGAGTGTTATGTAATTAAATATAACAAGTCACTCACATAGTTTTAAATTATGTGAGAGACTTGTTATATTTGAACTACATGTTATTACCACTTCCTCAAATGGAAATTTGACCTACATAAACTTTGTTGGTCTCGATGAGTTATGAAACTTTCGTGTTCAAAAAGATTTTCAACCGAGTTCATTTCGTGGTTCCGTTTGACCGAAGTTTTGACCGAGTCAAAGTTTGAATTCGAAACTTGAATTGCTCAAATTTTGGCGCATGAAGAGGTGACTGAATCAAACACCATAACATGATGCGGCATGATTTTAGAAAATTTTAGGAAAAAAATCACCTCATTTGGAGTTCGTATGAGGAGGGAGAACGACTAGTAACAAGTTTTAATCCGAGGAAAAAAGAGAAATCGCTTGTTCATCATGAATCCCTTCAACAAAATTTTCTTTGGAGTGTGGGTGGGCGCGTGAATCTCCCGCTGTACTCAAAACGCGAATTTTTGAATGCGAAAATGACAATTTTATCCATACATATCTATAACCTTTTTCACTTAGATCAAGGGTAGTATGATAATTTAACACTCCCAAACCCTAGTCTAAACCCAATCCCATCTCTTTTTTTCATCCGCCACTCGCCACTCCTTCCCTCCCAAAGAAGTCCGCCGCCCTCTCCCTCTCCTTCTCCCTCCCCCCTGAACCACGCCGCCGCTCCTTCCCACGTAACACCGCCCTCTCCCTCTCCCTTCTCCCTCCCCCGAACCATGCCACCGCTCCTTCCCATAGAAGCACCGCCGCCCTCTCCCTCCCTCCCTCCCATAGCGCCATGGGGTCGAACCCTAGGTCGCGGAAGAGGACGACGGCGGCCGCGCTCCGCCCCATCTCCGGTGCTCTCGGCAGCGGTGTGGTGACAAAACTCCATCCTCCATTCATGGATGCGGTGGAGGTGCCTTCCCCAGCGTAGCTCCATCGTCGGCGGTGTGTTTTTGCATTCCCCCCTTCTCCATCTACTCTTTGCTTGGATCAATTCGGCCGGTGTTGATCCAATTTACGCTTTATTTATGTGTCCATCGATTGGGATCCATATAGGTAACCATTTGATCTTGTAAATGTCTTTGCTATTTATTTACTGAATAATTCAAGTACTCTGCATAATTTGTTAATTACATGGGAGATATGTGATGGGTTCAGTCTAAGGTTAAAGCACCTAGCAATTGTCCGATTTAGTGATATGTACTCTGCACCTTCAGTTATTTATCTTGCAATGGTTCAATGCATAATATGTTACGTACATGGGAAACTCAACATGTATATCGGCCAGTTTGCTAACTAAATTGTTTTTATGTTCTAAATACATGCAATGCAAGGACCCCATGTGTTATGTTTCATGGTCTAGCCTTGGTGCGAGTAATGCGATGTGATCTTTCACAAATACCGGGCATCAACCTAATGAGGTCAGCAAATCGAGGAGTTTGTGGAAGATTACATAAGACACTCCTGGCTGGTGAGCCCATGGAGCAAACTACACTTCTTCTTTAGTAAAGAGTTATATTGAGGTATTTGTTGGCCAATTTTGACATCCTAAGAGGTCATTCATTTTTAAGTTTCACAAACTACATTTGTCAAACTTAAAATTGATTGACTTCTTGGGATGCTAAAATAGTGCTATTTACGTGTTATTGAGATGTATAAGATTCTTCATCTTCTCTATTTGTCGGTATTGGTTATCTGATTATAGTTATCTTTTTGATGGAATCTGTTTGTGTGCAGAGTTGATGGTGATGACATATGGACTACAAGCACATTCATTTGCAAGGTGAGTACAATCATTAATCATTTCTAATTTCTTTTCAATGTCTTAGCTCAACAAACTAATTTTAAACTTTTTTTTTATTAGTAAGTGAACTTCCTCACTCGGGTTGGATTATTTTGGTTGTGCGGGTGTTTTCCCCCTCGATGTATTGGGTCCTTGACTTCTTTAGTTGCAGATTTCATGTGTATGCATACAACACTTCCATTCAGTTGCATACTTGAATGAGTTATGTTAATACTTCCCTCGTTAGAATGCTTGTTAGTACTAGTTGTTCTTGTTTTGTCAAGCTACTTGAGGTGCCAAATGGCGAAGGAGTAGCTATATAGCTATCATTTCGGAATAGTTGCAGCAATTGAGTTTTAGTTCAGTGAACTACTTTTAGTAGCATCCCAACTACTTTTTTTGTCAATGATGACTCATTGTTTACGCAACTAGTTTCTTAATTTGAGCACACTAGTACTGGCATCGTGAATTGCTCAAGCTATTATTAGCTCCTCATTTCCTTGATTTAAGCGAAGTGTTAGTCCTTTGTTTGCTAAGGTTGCAAAGGTGCTTTGCTTCTTTGTTGGTCCGATTCTTTGCTAAGGTTGCAAAGGTGCACGCCCACGGATACATATATATAACATTTATTTGTTCTTTGTTTTGCCTTTGGATAATGAACACTAGCTCGTTCTTAGTTCTTTTTGCATTTCAACGTCCGGTAGGCTAAGCCATGTTTAGTAACTATCTGTATGGTATGGTTTAATGCATTTTGGCGGTTCAAGCTCATTGTTTTCGTCTTTTTTTTGCTAGGTTGCGGGTTGGAACTTGCAATGGTCAACGCTAATAGTTAAAGAGTGTTCAACAACAAGAAAGATGTTGCAGACAAGCGGTGTCATTCCTTCTACCTCAAGCCTCTCAAGCAAGTGGGAACTTGGCAATGGGCTGGCTTTGGGAACTTGTTTGGTGCATGAATTTGGCGGCTATTCTCTACAACTTGGTGCTAGACGCTAGAATTGTTTAGTTGGCTAGATCATTTTTTTATGTTTTGTCGTACTTGAAGATGAAACATGTATTCTAGAACATGCACCTTTGTATGGTCATTATGATAATATAATTGATTTTGTGGTTTATTATTATCCCTATTATCATTGTTACAATTGGGTTGGGCCTCGTAAATGGGCACGGACCCTAAATCCGGGGCGACAATATATGACAGATTCTAACCATGGTTAACTACTTATACATGACAGTTTCCTACCGTCACAATAGCTAGGATAGACTGCAGTTTAACCATGGTTAACACACTATTATATGACGACAAGTTGAGGAACCGTCACATAATGTCTTGTGATTTTGTGACAAAACCCAAAAATCTGTCACGCGAGACATTTTGTGACGCTCATTATATGACGGATGCCATGACGGACGAATTCCGTCATAATCGGACTTTTGTGACGAGTTTTGGGCTATACATGACAAAATTCATCCGTCTTAGAATGTCGATTTCTTGTAGTGAAAATTCCCAGAAAAATTTGTAAATTCATTATTTGATTTATAGAATTTTATCATGTAATTAGTTCCAATTTTATTACATGATAAAATTATATTATAATATTACCCTAATGATATAATTAGGGATTAATATTATAAAATCCATATCTCATGCAATTTAACTCCGTTTCGCGTGAAACGACTTCCATAATTCATCTAAAATCTAGCTCTATGCATCTAACCCATTGCCACCATAATGTTCTGTGTTTGTTTTATATGCTTTAGTTCAAGCTAGGTTATCAAAGTACCGAGGTAGTTTCCGACGACCGATTAGAAGCTTCCGTCCGAAGCAAAGCTAGAGACGATCGACGCCGCGCCGATTCATAAGAACCTCCCAGGCAAGTCCTTACCCCCTAATCTTGACTTAATTAACTGATGATAATAATATATGGGACTTGATTTAAGAAGTGAGCTTAATTAACCAAAAGCGAGTTCGGGGCGATCCACGTGGGATGGATCGTCTCGGCGGGTTTTTCGCCTAGTAAGGGTTTCTGTCTTGGAGGGCTCGCTCCCTAAGGACCGGGTCATGGACCTTCTACCTAGTTTAATATCACGTCTGACCACACGCACCGGGATGGGGCGGCTTGATTCCACACCCCGTTGGGTTAAGGTATAATTTCGATCCAAGGTGGCCGGCGTAGGCAACGATCTATCGGGGCGGAGACATGGGGAGAGTGGTCCCATGGTCCGGTTGGGCGTGGTTCTTTGAATGGTCTTCCATGAAAAACCTTTGGCGCAATGTTATCGTATACGAATTAATAAGTTAACGGGTGCTGAGTGATCATCCGAAATGCTGAGTGATCTTCTCATTTCCAACCCCCGAGAAGTCGTGGTAGGATTATCCCGAAACCTAGGAGGCATCCAAGCGGGTATGGGATCTCGTGGGACCACCTTTGACCAACCGTACGTGGGAAAAGATGGTCGTTCGTGTGGGGAAAGTGTACAACCTCTGCAGAGTTAAATTGAATCTATTCGAATAGCCACGTCCTTGGAATGGGCAAGAGCTAGGACGAACATCTATGATTAGATATACATACCTTGATGATGACTAACCTGTGGTGTCATGACAGCAGTGATGACATGAGATAATCCGGGAACTAGCGAGAGCAGTTTTAGAGACTCTGCTAGGGCCCAAACCCTTAGTAATTACAACCCCCTTGTTGGGACTTGCTGAGTACGTTTGTACTCACCCTCTATTTTCTACAGATATCGGCACATGTGAAGGTAAGATCGGCGGCGAGGTAGAGGATAGGCGTATCGTAGGAGTTCGAGAGGTGTTTGCTTAGGAGAAGGGCGTAGAAGCCCAGATTTCATCCATGCACAAATCTGCTTGTGATGCGAGGCGGTGTCATAGTTAATCCACCGCTTCTCGGTTGGCCAACTCGATATTGCAACCCGACTTGGTGACCCTTCGTCGCCACCGTAAAGCCCTTTCTATCCTATATTTCTATAGCTCGATTTACTATTAACTCGCTACCATAATCACATTACTAATTGACGTGTTTGTGGCATGATCCTGGCGCAAACACGTGTGATTAACGACCCATTAAAAGTGGGGCGTGACACTTCTCCACCAACGGCCAAGCCACCGTTGGCAGGCCGACTGCTTCGGCCAGGTCAGTGAGCTTGTGGAGGGCGTCATGGAGGCGCGCGATGGTGAACTGAAGCTCTTCCATGGTGTAGTTGCCGGCCATCGTATGTACGTCAATGAAGCTGCCTGGTGATCGAGATTATGGAAAGAGAGAGGTTAATTAGCGATGGAGATGGTACCAAATCAGAGGGTGCCGTGTACTATTATATAGTAACAAGCCATGTAATGCATGCGGCGATTGTCATTTCCCAAGACGGCGCCATGAAAAACAACCAAACAAATGAATCGAATCATCCAATGGCCGCCGTCCCCGTCTCCCCCCCACCGCGAAGGCCGACTAAGCGGTACGTGGCGTTTGCACGCGTTTTGATCTCCAATCTCTACACTTAGGCGGTAACCAAAGGGCGGCCCGGCTACGCGTTCTTGTAGCGTTTCCAATGGCCGCTTCCTCGGCCCCCCCTGCGTTTCCCAAGGCACCCAATCCCGAGCCCCAAGTTCGATCCCCATCGAGCCGCTTTTGACCATTGCTTGAAGAATGGTGCTCGAGTTTAATTAGGATTACCATTGCTATAGATGTTGCTCATGAAATCTAATGATATTTATTTGATAGCATAGATAGATACTTATCTAAATACACCATTTTTATTTTGAAACAAGGAATGCATTACGTTATTTACCATTGCTACAAGAACCACACGTACCTTTAGAAGACGGCGCCGATGGGGAGGGAGGGAGGGAGACGCAGTGCGGAGATGAGAAACTTCTCGCTACCTCCGGCCGGAGCACGAACAAATGACACTCAACTTGTTGTAGCACATCCACAACACCTGTCGGGCTATTTAAAAAATTAAACTTGTACCGCCCCAACGATAGCTATCACGTTTTTTTTTTTTTTGACCATGGGAGTAGTACGATGTACGCGACGCATCAGTAGGCCGTCATGTTCACTTCGCGTGTTCACGAGGCCCCGGTGAGAGCATGCATGGCGCTCGTGTGGAGAACCGTGTTGCCCGGTAGTATTCACTACCGGTTAGGAAACCAACAATGTCTCCCGGAACCGATGAGAAAAGCTGTGGCACCAGCTACAGCGTCGATGGGTTAAATCAATGTCAATTAAAACACTACCGGGTGTAGTTTACAACCGGCGTGATCGATGAATCACTTTGCTTGTGCAAAGCCTTCCGGCAAAGTGGTATTCGATATCATTGTCGGTGAAAATCGAGACCGGCAGCGATTTCACAATATTCAACGACCACACGGTTCTCAACTCCGACCGCCGACCACTTTGCACCAATAAGGGGGACCGAGAGAATGTCCGTGCAAAATGCCTAGTACAATGTCGTTTCCTTTATGCTTAGATGCACTTCGGCGTGTTTGCTACATTGTGCCTGATTTCTCGACTTCAAGATATTTGCCTTGTCATCTCTCAATATCCCCTCGTGGCAATATAGCGAATATGTTGGGAGTTACAACTAGGATGATGTGGTAATAAATTAAATTCATTATTTTGACATTTGCATATTAGATTATATTCACATCATCTTCATTCATTTTAATTCTCCCACTTGCAGATTTTGCTCCACGATCTTACTTATGCTACATGTGGCTTGGCGGCCGTTCTCGACCAAGCTACATACCAACTCGGGTACGATTGGGACTTCACATTGCACACCTCGGCCAAAGAAACTACGTAATGGTTATAATATTGCATAAGGTTTCTTGACTTAGACGGTGGGTCGCTCGGTAGGTTACATCTATGGTCGAACATTTTTATGGCCTTGCGGGGACGAGAGTGCAATCATAAGGGCATTGACCTTCATCGACTCAAGCGGATACTTAATCTGTGACATCAATTACCCGATATTTCTAGAAACCTACATTCGTGTGCATGGACCGCAAGCCGGACCGAATATTGATCCCGACGACGTTGATGATGATTAGTGTGTTTACTATGTTAATTATTTGTAAGGTTGTAATTCAACCGGTTCCTAATTAATTTGTAATGTTATTGTGCCCCATGTGGTCTCAAACTTTTTGAGCCTTCCACATGCAAATGGAGAAGGAACCATGAAGTTTCGATTTTTTCGAGTTGGTTTGGTACTTTTCCTAGTTTATTTGAATTTCTACGCGACGCCACCGTGTAATTATAGTTTGAACCGAAGTACCCACGAAAAGAGCGAGAATCTTTGCTGCTAGACTTTTCCACAGGGTCGCATGTGATCTAGGAGTCAGATCACTGTGGAGGTCCATGAAAAATTCTTGTGTTTCCATGGTGTAATTAGCCTTTTTATCGTCAGTTTAGCTCGAAGAAAACCATAGTAATTAAAATATTTATCGAAAAAACCTAAGATCTTGTGTGGAGTCATATTTTGGGTGTACATGACTGTAAAAAAAATTTTTAAGCCATTTGCATCAAGGAGGATTACACATCCTTCACAAAGGCACATGATCCCTTCCATCGAACCCGAGGACTATACAATTTGTTCTTGTGCTCCATGTGGTTCATATGTTTGTCGGTGTTGTGGTGGTCTCAAACATTTTCTGAGCCTTTCACAAGCAAATGGGGAAGCAACCATGAAGTTTGAGATTTTTTGTAGTTGGTTTGGTGCTTTCCCTAGTTTATTTGAATTTCTGCGCGACGCCACCATGTAATTATAGTTAGAACCGAGCCGTACCCATAAAAAAGAGCGAGAATGGTACTAGACTTTTCCATAGGGTCTCATGTGCCCTAGGAGGCAAATCACTATGGAGGTCCATGAAAAATTCTTGTGTTTCCATGGTGTAATTAGCCTTCTTGTCGCCCGGTTAGCTCAAGAAAATCATAGTAATTAAAATATTTATCGGGAAAAAAACCTAAGATCTTGTGTAGGGTCATATTTTGGGTGTACATGACTGCCAAAAAAAAAATTCAAGACATTTCTATCTTGGAGGATTACATATCCTTCACGGAGGTACATGATCATCCATGAAGTGGCAGCATTTCTATAGCACTGCTGATTGCGGGTAATAACCGACAGTGAATAGGATTGGGGTGAAATTTTTCAAATCTATCTGAACCTCCCGCCATTTCGTTCCCCCACGCGTCGAAACTAGCCTTGTCGATATATATATATGTGAGTGGCTCGGAGCCAACATTTGGCAAGTCATTTGAACCCTACCCCATTCTCATTCCTCACCAACGCCTAAAGAGCACCCGGTTCGCCCGACGGCGGCACCAACTCCAACATCACCGTTCGTCGTCCCCTACGTTGTCCAGGCCGTCCGTTCGCGCATCCCCGGTCATTCCGCTCCAGTAGAATCGAGGATTGACGGCATCCTCCCACGCCGCGCTCCTCCACTCCGACGTTCCCAACGCCGCACCAAAGATCCTCGCCCTTCGGCCCCTTCCACGGTGAGAACTAATTATCCGTTTAGGTATTCGAAGTCTTTACCTATGAGAATGAGAACTAACTCGCCTCGCCCGCTTGGTCTTCGCCCACGCCCGACCAGAGGACCGCCGCCACACCTCTTTGCCGCCCGCAGCCTCACGCCGTCTTCCTCTTCACCGCCCGATGCCGTACCATCTACGCGACCTTCTCCTCGTCGAATCCTCCGGAGACAAGATAGGAGCGCACGAGGTGCCGCGAAAAAGCTTGGTGAGTGCGTCGGTCACTACCCTTGCGGTGTTCGTTGAAATGTCCGCGTGGATAATCGCAACCTGTTATTTTCCTTTTATATTTAGATTTTGCTTTCAAAACGATTCAATCCTTAGTAACAAATGTGCTCTAAAACATTATGGTCATTTACAGCATGATTGAAGACATACGATGCTCGAATTATGATTGAAATTCATAGATTTTGCTTTCAAACAGTTCGGATCCTTAGTAACAAATGAGCTTTAAAACATTATGGTCATTTACAGCATGATTGAAGACATACTAGTGTTCGAATTGTGATTGAAATTCATGAGAGATTGAAGACATACTAGTGCTCGAATTGTGATTGAAATTCATGAGTTAGTATTGTTCGAAATCCGGTTTGGATATTTTAAAAATATGTATGTGCTTACTTGTACAACATTTATGAATAACATAGCATTATCATCCTATTTTGGTTACATGTATAGGCAAGCATGGTGTGGTAATGTAGTGTTTGTTGGTCGCGTGTTGGGGATCTATCTAACCCGGAAGAGTGCTATTCTCGGGTCCAAGGCTACGCTAATAATTGTTCTGAAAAAATACAACACCAAAGGTGAAGCTATCATCGCATACAATGGTGCAAACTAGCCGCCCCCGGATATTGAAGAGAAGCCACATCACAAACTTATGAAGATCGTGAGAATTCTTTGCTTAATTGGTTTTGGAAAGATGTCATGTTTTTATTTATGTCTATGACTCTATAGTCATCGGTCTTCTTATTTTAAAAGTTGATTTAGGCTTAGTTTTCTAGAACATTAGGTGGATTCCGTTGTATGTAACCATTAAATCCTATAATGTTTTGACGATATTAATGTATGATGATTTTTCGAATTTAAAAAGAGCTGAATTCCACGAATAAATTCAAAAAATTAAAAATTTAAAACAAAAACGTCGGGTGGCATGGGCCCGACAGTGAATGCTGAAACAAACCGGTAGTGTAACTACACCAAAACACTATCGGTTTGAATTACAAACCGTCATCGATGACAAAAAAACATCACCGCTGCCGGCTGCAGTAACCAACCGATAATGTTCACTCTAATAACGTTGTCGGGTTGAAACCAACCGACGGTGTTCATGTAAAGTTCAGCGGACGGGTCCAAAGTAAACCGACCACATTGTTAGCTCTTCGATACACCGCCGGCATAATCTAACCCGATAGTGTTATACCCTCGCCTACGTCGGTTCGTTAATGCCCGACAATTGCTCTCAATATCAACTCTGCCGTCGACTTCCGGACCGGCATTGGTAGGATAAAAATGCTACCGGTCCATGGAACACCCGGCGGTGTTCGTTGGCGATCTTATTGCCGGTTTGATATCAAACAGGCAATCTCTCCTCGAATCACCGCCCGGTGTTTTCACCCGTAGTGTTTGAACCCCACATCACTACGCTTTGGTTACGCCGGTTCATTTTTCGGCAAAGTGAAGGGGGTTGGAGCCCGGCAGTGATGTATAATTCTGTAGTAGTGAGAAAAGACGAGTTTGTTACTCCTAGAGGAGCATGCCTAAAGTACTATGAAATGCAGGGTCTACTTTTTCCAGAATGTCAGATAAAGTTTTCAGACAGAAGAAATACATAGTTAGCTATGTTGAAGACATCGTCATCATCCGCAACAAGAAAGAAACACATATTGATGACCTCAGAGAAACTTTCGCCAACTTGAGGCAAAGCGGGTTAAGGCTAAATCCGGAGAAATGTATATTCGGCATCAGGCTATTGGTATGCTTGGTCTCAGCGAGGGAATAGAAGCTAACCCAGAAAAGATAACTGCTATCATAAAGATGAAACAGCTTACTGAAGGAATGTAAAAAACATTTAGCTTAAAGCGAAGTTAGGCTGCAGTTTGATTAGTTTGACTTTATGCCTCACATGCAAAAGGAATTGAAGAAGAAAGGACGTCCATTTGGGTGGTCATGTTCCATGTTCGAGCTAGCAGCAAGCAGAAGAGATCGAGCAGACTGCAGACCCCATGTGTTGTATGTCTAATAAAGTATATATACATAAGCTGTCAGGTACCTTTTGTAAGCCGTCGTGTATCGAATGTCCAGCCTTTCATTCGTTCTTGCTGCCTCCTACAACAGTTTTCTCTGGCCAACCGTTTTATGCTCCTAGATTGCTTAGCCGCCTTAGCACAGTACGTGCCGAGTCGTTGACTAGATTGTTGGGATGTCTAGATATATCGATTAATGGTGAAGAGATAGATTGATGAAGTTATACCTAGCTTACCATTTTTATGGAAGCCAGAAGCAATAATTGATGAATTGAGTAGTTCATGTCGCTCCCTGTTGCCTCCCTCTATATAAGATGAGGTGCATTCTGAAGCGGAACTCATTACATCTCTGATACCTCAGCTACTGCAGTATTGCCTTGCAAATAAAGTGGCAAGCAAGGAATTGAACCGCACAAGCCATGGCCATTGCTATTCACGTAGGTGATAATGGCAACTACAGGGTTCTGCTGTCCATTGGCAGCTCTCTGAGGACTAAGACTGTCCGCACCGCTCAAACTCTAAAATCTTACTGCAACCCTCCTACAGCGTGGGGCCCACGTCTTTTTTTTCAGTTTTGCTGCCACGGTCCAATCTCTATCTCAATCTTTATATTGCCATGGGTCCCACGCAGCAGGATTTTTTCCCCGCCTTCCCGCCGACGCACAACCACCCATCGGGTCTCCTCCGCCGACCCGAGAAAAGTGCCGGTCGCCGCCCGTGACCGGGCGCAGATCCTCTCCGCAGAGCTCCCACCCGCGATGGAGCTCCCGCCGTGGAGACGGCTGCGACGGCGGCCCGACAACCTCCCACCGCCAGGGGGCCTTCGTGGCTCGCGGCCGCAGGGACGGAGCCGGCCGCGCGGCACGGCCGGGGGCTGCCGCGACCATGGCGCCGAGCCCGTGTTCTGCCGACGCCGCGCCGCTGCACGGCGGGGGCCTGCCTCGCCATGGCGTCGAGCTCCGTGCTGCGACGCCGACCACCACCGGGCGGCGGGGACGCTGGCTGCGTGGCGATTCGCGGCTAGAGGAAGGGAGGAAGAAGGATTTGGGAGGCGGCGTGGCGGGCGGAGCTACCGCGGCGGCAGCGCCCGCGGCGACGGGGGCGGGCGACGCCGTCTCCTTGGGCGGTGGAGCATGGGAACGGGGGTGGTTGCGAAGCCGCTTTTGGGAGGGCGGCCCCACGGCACGTTGCTCCTTCCGTATGCCCTCTCCGAAACGCCGCTGTTGCGTTTCCTAAGCGCAAGTGCCAAAAGGCAAGAGCACACGGGAACCCACAAGTTGACTCCCCACAACGACTTTGCGGTAATTGTTACATTCCGGCTACCATCGCCACGGGATGTCGGGTGGTATTCGCGAGCATTTACGAACAAGTCCGCAAGGGCACGGAAATACCGTTGTAGCATTTCACCCGAGATATTCAGGGGTATCGTTATTTATATTTTCCCAAAGGAAGGCACGGTGTAGGACTCTAGCAGGGGCATGAACAAGACGACATGTGTCTATGCGGTTGACCAATACTCAATACTGGGGGTAAGTCATGATAATTTAAGATAGTGTGACACACACTTGGGCCAACCTCAAGGATAAAAGGAAAATAAAGAATAAAGAATAT
Organism: Hyparrhenia diplandra; assembly: GCA_015847255.1. Classification (NCBI taxonomy): domain Eukaryota; kingdom Viridiplantae; phylum Streptophyta; class Magnoliopsida; order Poales; family Poaceae; genus Hyparrhenia; species Hyparrhenia diplandra. The sequence goes on along the minus strand of JADLZK010009584.1, from coordinate 458,281 downwards.
TCCTAAGTGGAGCAGGGCATTCTAAAGTAGCTGTGCAAAGAACAAGTTAATAATCATGCAAACATAGATGACTAGAATTTTAAGCTGAGAGTGAGATGGACAGGGGAGACCTCCCGGAGCATCCGCCCTAAAGGAAGGCATTTACGAACTCCTACAGCACACACGAACGTGGGGGGATTTGAAGGGACGGACAAGGCTTGTCACGACCAATCCGCCTACCCCCCCTCAACCGTGGTATGCACTCATATTCGAAGGATACCGCATCCGGACACCACGCCCCGCATACTAAGACACTACCCATGTCCCCATGGCCCCCACCCTACGGATGGGCCGGAATAGGACACGAGCAAGCCCCAAGGACACAAACGAACCGCCACCTCAAAGACAACTCTTACTCTACTCAAATACATGGCATGAATGGTTAGGCCCTAAGTTCTATACGACTAACCACGACATAGGAACTATAGTCTAGTTCTTCTATCATGATTGTGTCGAGAACAACATGTCAAGAATATAACATGTAAATACTCTAGCTCTATTGCACAAGCATATGAGATCAAGACTTGAGGATAAACCATAAATGTATTCATACCGAATATTCCTTCTCCCAAGTACAAGCTCTCCAATGAAGCTTAGCCTTGCTCCAAATACTACTAAAGACTAAAAAGAACTAGAGAAGTGGAGAAGTAGAGAGGAGAGGAGAAGAGGAGTAGAAAGTGAGGAGGCTCCAAATGGTGTGTGTTTACAATGGTGGGAGATGGCCTCCTTTTATAGGTAGAGGAGAGGGGCTCTTTGGAAAATGGCCATCCCCACATGGAAGGAGCAAAACCGACCTGGGAATTCCTTCCTAATCTGCGAAACCGACCATCCAACGTCGGTAGTGCCCGTTTTGGAAGGAAATGAACCGCCTCCCCGAAGCTGGGCCCGAGCCGCCTCAGCCAGGGTGCGGCCGCACTAGGTGGTGCGCGCGCACCCTGCTTGGGTCCGCCTCGCTCCGGCCGGCGGGGTGGCGTTTGTTGGTCCCGAAAAGTTGTAGGGCGGCGTTGGCTCGGCCCGATTCTGCGTGTTTGGTCCATTTCTCCCTTGGGCTTGATGTTCTTCGAGAATGCGCTTTCGGGGAGGCGCCTTTTGGTACATTTTCCACTTGTTTCTCATATAAATCTGCACAATAATAATTTGGACACTACAAGTGGAAATATGTGAGTTATAAATGTATATGAGTATGATAATGTATGGTTTCACCCCCTCATGGTAGGATGTTGACATTAAAAATGTGTCGTTAGTGACCGTCAACAAACTCCCCAAAGCTTACCCTTCTTTGCGCGTCCTCCTCGCAAAAGAGATAAGTACTTGGTTGTTGATCGAGTTGCTACTATGCCGATTACATTTCACAAGTGCCGGGTTATAATAAGATTTTTACGCTAGAGTTTGAATAAAATGGCACATCTTTTTCCCACCCTTTATTACCTTTCATCGTAGCGGGGCTTTTTAGCTTTTCTCAAAGTCTTGGGGCGGTTGCCGATAGAACGGTTATAAATGAAATGCTTATCATTCATCCTTTTGATCAACTTTTTTATCCGAGATTTATTTAGTTAGATAATATATATATTTTTTTTTTCAAGAAAGAAGGGGCTTTATTGCTATATCCTTTTTTTTTTTTTTTGGAGAGGTGGGCTCTACTAAGCCCTAGACTTTTATCTTTTATTTCCTCTCTCTTTTTTTTTTTTTTTCTTTTTTTTTTAGAGATGTGGGCTCTACTACCCTCTGGACACTTGTCCATTTTTCATCTCATTCATTTTTTTTTTCGTTCTTCTTTTTTTTTTTCAGCATAGCCCATATTATTTCTTTCTTTTTTTTTTTTTCAAAGTAGATTCCCTGGATGCCAAGTTTCTTTTTTTGGACAAAATCATAGCAAATCCATTTGTACCATATCATACTTGGCAACAACTTAGACTGGATAGAGCCTATGCAACCCACATGAATCGGGTTTTTCGGGATGAGTTTTTAGAATTAGCCACTAAACCCAAACTTTAGAGAAATTGAATTATAAACTAGGCACAGTGTGAAACATAAGACAGAGCAACTATTCATCATTTCAACAAAGGGGTTTAACTAGACATTTCCATAGCTCATATATATAGGAATGAATTTTGTCTTTTAGTGTAACTCAACATTTCATAAGATAGAGAATATGATCAAAATGTGAGATACAAGTTACCTTTCTTGGAGTCCTCCCCAAGCTAGCCTTTTGCTTACCTTTTATGGTTCTGCTTAGCTTGAGCACGCAGTGATCTGAGTTGTGCCTGGTGGCGTGGTTAGAGGCTCCCCAAGCTTGTCTTTTGATGTCATCAAAGTACCGGACAAAATCTTGGGGTTGAAAGGTTTATCTCCTCTCTTCTTCTTCTCTTCTCTACCCTCTCTTTTTATTATTATTATTATTATTATTACTTTTAACCCTGTTGTCATCTTCAAGACTTACCCTTATGGATTTTGATAAATTCCTGCGGGGGGTTAGTCCATATGATCAACCAAAATCTACTCTAGCAATTTTAGGTTCAATAACCGGACTTCGACTCCATGTCTAATCTGATCAAGGTAGACTTTTTGACCTAAGCACCATGCTCAATTCAAAACGCCTATGGAAGTATGATCATACGTATAACCAAAACTCCCAAACCAAGACATGCCAAAATAGAAACAGGAAGCATGCATTGATAAACAAGATTCATCCAACGAGGTGAACAATTTTTATTCTTATTTTTTTTTTTTTTTTATAAGCATCATGGAGTTATTACTTGGGAGATTATTATTGTAAAATAAAAAGATAACTACCGATTTACCTTCGGCAAGGGCTCACCTTTTAAAGTCCGACGAGCGGGACTCTTCTCCATTCATTTAGTGCTTGACGGAGTGTTACCCGTATCCGGAGAAGTGGATGCGGATGTCGCCCTTTAAATGCGCCATGCCTCGCTTAACACTTTGTGGCTTTACCTTCTTGGGCTGCTTGTTTTTAGCATTCTTATGCTTGTTGAACCCATTGAATGGGCATCTCATTGTTTGGCCCTGCATATGGAAGCTAGCATGCCACGATCCCACATGCAAAACTGCATTTGTAGTGTTAAGAAATGGTCTCCCAAGGATTGGGGCAGCTCTCTCATTGTGACCCATGTCTAGGATGACAAAGTCCGTCGGGATGTATGCTTCTCGGATTTTTACTATAACGTCCCGAGCTACTCCCTCCGGTTTCCTTAGTGATAGGTCCGCCATCTGCAGTTCAAAATGTACGGGGGGGAAAGGTCCACCTAATATTTCATCATATGTTACCTTGGACATGATGTTTATGCTTGATCCAAGGTCGCGAGAAGGCATCCTCGAAGACATGCGGGCCAACCGAGCATGTGATTGTCGGGCGACCGTGGTCCTCCTTCTTGATAATGAGTGGTGGCTCGGTAGGAGACTTGTTGCTTTCCCGACATAGAGGCTTAGCGCACCTCGTTGAGACCATTTTAACAGATTCAAGAGAAATTTTGGGTTGCCCCAAAACTTTTCCCCTGAACCAACAACAGGCAAAAGCAAAATGAAAAACTGAGCTAATTGGGTTTCTATCATTTTATTAAAGCTCGGTTGTCTTTCATAAGAAGAAGTTAAACTTTTAATTTTGAAAATCATGTTTTCAATTATTTCATCATTAAGCATCAACTTCTTTGAAAGTTCTTCAATTATTTTTGCTTGGTCTAAGACCAAGTCTTCCAAGGAGAGAGGATTCGAATTGTACCTTGAGTTTGAATTACCTCCTTGGTTTTGTGGGCGCTGACCGGTTGTTCCACCCATTATGGTCTCCTTGTTGACGGAACCCGTTGTTGATGTGAGTAACGTCTTCACGGGTTTTGAGGCGTCGTTCACTGAATGGCCAACAACATTGCCACGAGACTTCACATGTTACGTGTGAGTCTATGGCCTTGACAATCCGTAAGTTTCTTCTTCTTCGGTGGCACACTTGTCAAGTTCTTTCAATAGGAGATCCATTGTAGCGGGCATTTCCGTCTCCTCCACGGCCCGCATGCTATCTTCTTGTTTGCCAAGACTTTCCTCCCCAAGCTTGATTGGACACTATTTTCTCCATAAGAGCTGTTGCTCTATTGATGGTGAGGGAGAGGAAGGCACCTCCAGCAGTGGCATCAATGTGCTCTTTTGACATGGGCGTTAACCCATTGTAGAAGTTCTGCATCACATGCCACTTTTCCATTCCATGGTGCGGGCATGCTTGGATGTACTCTTGTAGCCTTTCCCATGCCGCGGTATGGGTTCCATGGAATTCTGGCGGAAGTTGGCAATTCTTCCCCTTAGGGTGTGAGTTTTACTCATGGGGAAGAATTTAGTGAGGAACGCCGTGGAACACTTGTCCCACGTGTTGATAGCTTCCGTCTCTTTATAGAACCACTTGTTTTGCCTTTCCCATGATGGAGAAGGGAAACAAACGGATTCTAATGGCTTCGGTGTGACACCTTGGATGACAATGGTGTCACCGAGCTCAAGGAAGTGTTGCGGAGATGTGCACTTGCGTCCTCACTTGGCAAACCATAAAATTGGTTTGCCTGCACCACCTTGATTAGGCCGGGCCGGAGCTCAAAGTTCTCGGTTCCCATGTTGATGGGGGCCCAACGGGCACGTTGGCAAAAGAGGGGATGGAGTGGTCACAGATCGCCTTGGCCATGAGTGAAGTACTAGATGATGCAAGGGTGATTGGTTTGTTTATCGGCGGAGTAGCGAGGAGAAGATTTGATATGAGTTGGGTTCTTCTTTAGGAGTGCCTCCTGATCTGCGATGTAGTTGTTCAACAGGGGAAAACCAATCGAACACTATCCTGTCTTCATCCTCAAATGTAAGAAAACATGAAAGATTAGCCTTGCATGAGTAATGGCTACTTACACATGCACATCATTATGAACATGTCTTTCTAGAATCTTTATAACCAATGCCTTCCCGAGAACGCCCGAAATGCTTGTTGCGTTTCCTAAGCGCTAAGTGCCAAAAAGGCAAGAGCACTGGGAACCACAGGTTGACTCCCCACAATGACTTTGCCGAATTGTTACATTCTAGCTACCATCGCCACGGGATGTCGGGTGGTATTCTCAGTAGCATTTACGAACAAGTCCGCAAGCGCACGGAAATACCGTTGTAGCATTTCACCCGGAGATATTCAGGGTATCATTATTTATATTTTCCTAAAAGAAGGCACGGTGTAGGACTCTAGCAGGGGCATGAACAAGACGACATGTCTATGTAGTTGACCAATACTCAATACAGGGGTAAGTCATGATAATTTAAGATAGTGTGACACACACTTGGGCCAACCTCAAGGATAAAAGGAAAATAAAGAATAAAGAATATTCCTAAGTGGAGCAGGCATTCTAAAGTAGTTGTGCAAAGAACAAGTTAATAATCATGCAAACATAGATGACAAGAGTTTTAAGTTGAGAGTGAGATGGACGGGGAGACCTCCCGAGCATCCGCCCTAAAGGAAGGCATTTACTTAACTCCTACAAAGACACACCTAACGTGGGGGATTTCAAGGGACGGACAAGGCTTGTCACGACCAAGCCGCCTACCCCCTCAACCGTGGCATGCACTCATATTCGAAGGATACCTGGCATCCGGACACCACGTCCGCATACTAAGACACTACCCATGTCCCCCATGGCCCCCACCCTACGGATGGACGGAATAGGACACGAGCAAGCCCCGAAGGACACAACGAACCGCCACCTCAGCACAACTCTTACTCTACTCAAATACATGGCATGAATGGTTAGGCCCTAAGTTCTATACGACTAACCACGACATAGGAACTATAGTCTAGTTCTTCTATCATGATTGTGTCGAGAACAACATGTCAAGAATATAACATGTAAATACTCTAGCTCTATTGCACAAGCATATGAGATCAAGACTTGAGGATAAACCATAAATGTATTCATACCGAATATTTCTTCTCCCAAGTACAAGCTCTCCAATGAAGCTTAGCCTTGCTCCAAATACTACTAAAGACTAAAAGAACTAGAGAAGTGGAGAAGTAGAGAGGAGAGGAGAAGAGGAGTAGAAAGTGAGGAGGCTCCAAATGGTGTGTGTTACAATGGTGGGAGATGGCCTCCTTTTATAGGTAGAGGAGAGGGGGCTCTTTGGAAAATGGCCATCCCCACATGGAAGGAGCAAAACCGACCTTGGAATTCCTTCCTAATCTGCGAAACCGACCATCCAACGTCGGTAGTGCCCGCTTTGGAAGGAAATGAACCGCCTCCCCGAAGTTGGGCCCGAGCCGCCTCGGCCGAGGCGGCCGCATTGTGGTGCGCGCTAGCGCACCCTGCCGGGGTCCGCCTCGGCCCGGCGAGGTGGCGGCGTGTTGGTCCCTGAAAAGTTGTAGGGCGGCGTTGGCTCGGCCCAGTTCGCTTGTTTGGTCCATTTCTCCCTTGGGCTTGATGTTCTTCAGAATGCGCTTTCGAGGAGGCGCCTTTTGGTACATTTTCCACTTGTTTCTCATATAAATCTGCACAATAATAATTTGGACACTACAAGTGGAAATATGTGAGTTATAAATGTATATGAGTATGATAATGTATGGTTTCACCCCCCTCATGGTAGGATGTTGACGTTAAAAAATGTGTCGTTAGTGACCGTCAACAAACGCCCAGAATACCGCCTGCGAGTTGGAACGGGAGGAAAAGGTAGCACCTGCAGTACCGCGGTGCAGCGAAATTTCCGCTATACAGGTACTGGAGGAAATTTTTACAGCACCCGGTGCGGATAGCCTAACAAGTCGGTCTGTTCTGAGTCCAAAGGTAGGTATTATAGTTTTAAATAGCTGACTATGGCTGCCGCTATAGCCTTTTATGGTAATGTGCCGCTATTTGTATTCATGTATAATTTAGCCGCTATAGCCAGATATAGCTCCGCTAATAGCTGTTTTAGAGATGAACCGCTAAACATATTGGCCCGCTATTTGAAACCTTAGGTATAGATAGGGTGCAGTATTGCCGTGCACACACCAGCAATTTCCTTCCCACTTGGTATTCTATATATATGACAATCTTCGTTTCCCTTGCTTTGATGGTTTCAGCTGTTCGGTCGTCGTCCGGTGGTGCCACCACGGTGCCATTGCATCATCGTCACGGCCCATGCTCGCCGTTGCCTACCAAGAAGAAGATGCCGACTTTGGAGAAGATGCTCCACCGCGATCAGCTCCGAGCTGCCTACATCCAGCGGAAGTTCTCCGGCGTCGTCAAGGGCGCTTACGACGTCCAGAAGTCGGACGCCACCGCCAACGTGCCGACGACGCTGGATGACTCTAATCAGTACTTGATCACCGTACGCCTCGGCTCGGCAGCCAAGTCCCAGACCATGATCATCGACACCGGCAGCGACGTGTCATGGGTGCAGTGCAAGCCGTGCTTTCAGTGCCACTACCAGGTGGACCCAATCTTCGACCCCAGAGCGTCCACCACCTACTCCCCGTTCTCCTGCAGTTCTGCCGCCTGCTCGCAGCTCGGCCCGTATGGCAATGGCTGCTCCAGCTCCCAGTGCCAGTACAGTGCCATGTACGGCGACGGTTCCATCTCGACTGGGACCTACAGCTCTGACACGCTCGCTCTGGGCTCCAACGTCGTCGTCAGGAACTTCCAGTTTGGTTGCAGCCACTACGTGGAGGGCAACATCATGAACGACGAAGCGGCCGACGGGCTGATGGGGCTCAGTGGCCGCGAACAGTCGCTGGTGTCACAGACGGCGGGGACGTTCGGCACGGCCTTCTCCTACTGCCTCCCGCCGACGCCGAGCTCCTCCGGGTTCCTCACGCTTGGCGCCCGAACGACTTTGGGCTTCGTCAAGACGCCGATGCTCAGGAGCCCGCACGACCCCACGTTCTACGCCGTGCGCCTTGAGGCCATCCGGGTGGGCGGGAGGCAGCTCAACATACCCTCCTGGGTTTTCCCTGCCGTCTCAATCATTGACTCCGGTACAACCATCACGAGGCTGCCGCAGACGGCCTACTCGGCGCTATCGTCGGCGTTCAAGGCCGGGATGAGGCAGTACTCGCCGGCACCACCTAACAGCGCTTTCGACACTTGCTTTGACTTCAGCGGCCAGTCCAGCGTCAGCATACCGACAGTGGCGCTAGTCTTCTCCGGTGGCGCCGTTGTCGACCTCGCCACCGACGGGATCATGATGGACTTTGAGCCCGGCACCGGCATCTGGTGCCTTGCCTTCATGGCCAACAGTGACGACAGCTCCCCCGGCTTCATCGGCAACGTGCAGCAGCGGACGTTCGAGGTACTGCACGATGTTGGCGGGGGCGCCGTGGGGTTCAAGGCTGGGGCCTGCTGATCCTGATCGTCGGCGCAAGGACATTGACGATGCAGGAAGTGCAAAACCATCAAACTGTCCTTGCGATGTATAACATGACGTTTGTTTATACTTCGATTTTCATTATGTTTTGGATATGTAGGTGTCCAAGAAACTACTACAACCCAAAAGATAATTGTAATTTCTCCTGTCCAGATTTTTTTAAAAACTGTAATTTCTTCATATATTTTTTTTGATTAATTGTATTTTCTCCTGATTTTTAATTGATAATAAAAAGTTAATTTAATGATATATTATGCTACTCTTGGCGTGATTGGTAATAACTATATGGCCTATACGTCGATAACTTGTTGATTATGTCTATGGTATATACATATTGATATTGTACAATATACGGACTCTTCAAAATAGTTTCATCATGTCTTTTTGGGCGACTTAGGCACAGAGTGCTAAGGTACTCCATTTACCTATATACTAAAAAAAAAAACATGGGCGCGACGTTGCCTCACATGAAAAAGGAATCGAAGAAGAAAAACTATTTGGGTGGTCAAGTTGCATGTTCGAGGGGCAAGCAGCAGCGAGCAGACTGCAGTGCAGGTCCCATTGTGTTTGTATGCCTAAAATATATACTCCCTCCGGTTTGGTATTAAAAGTCGTTTAGGGACAGCGATACATTCTCTAAAACACAACTTTGACCTCTTGTTATTAAAAAATTATTTATGAAAATGTGATATACTCCTTCCGTCCCAAAATAAACGACGTTTTGGGTTTTCGTGCCATAAGTTTGACTCGATTTATAGAAAATATGTAGAAGATTTAAATCTCCAAATAAATTTGTTAAAAACTAGATCAAAAGATCTTTCCAATGATACTAATTATGTAATATAAATATTAATTCTATTTTAAAATATAATTGCCGGTAGATGTTTCTCGAAGCGAAAACGTCATTTATTTTGGGACGGAGGGAGTATGTATACTTTTACCAAAGTATTTTTTAAAACAAATCTACTCATATAATTTTCACATTTACAAACTTAACTTAAAAGTTATTGATGATTTATATTCCCAATGTTTGACGTAAACCTTGTCCAAAAACGACTTCTAATACCAAATCGGAGGGAGTACACATAAGCAGTCAAGTATCTTTATTCGAGAGAAAAAAAAAAAAAGAAAGTCAAGAAGAGGTTCCAAATAAAGCAAGCCATGAAGATTGCAAGATTGCATAATTCACTCACTCGCCCAGGCCAACTCAGGTACACAGTCGATGTAGACGCGTGCATAGCTCTTTAGTTAGTGGTATATGGATTCACATAATACTCTATTTCGTGAGATAACTGATCAAACATTATCTAGTCACTAAAATTCTTCTGTTTTTTTAATTGACCAGGTTGGTCTTTTATTCTGTTGATAGCCATGACATTTGAAGAATTGGAGCCAGTGTGGCGGCTTCCTAAAATAGATATGCACATCGTCAGATTGTTTTAGGAATAATAAAAATATTAACACTGAAAAAATTCAATTTTAAAATTATTTTACAGGACTATGTCATGCTATTTGCCTCTGAAAGTATATCACATGATTGTTCTTGTGTGATTGCACAAACACTTTCAACATTGTTGCCAAACAACTGAAAAATTCTAGAAACAAGAAAGTTGTCGTCTGCTTCGGAAGGCTTAAGCCACTATATCAATATGTGGTCTCTGTACTGTGTAATGACCTGTATGAAATGTACTGGGATGAAAAATACACTCTCTGGCTATCTGCAATTAACAAGGGATTGATCATTATTGTGGGAGATACTATAGCTTTTTTGAGCTATAGTATATCAAGGCTTAAGCCACTATAGAGTCGTTTAGGACAGATTGTCAACTATATCAAGGCTTAAGCCACTATATCAAAAATACACTTTCTGAGCTAAGTACAGATTGTCAACTCTTTCAAATGCAACACTATTGCAATCTTGCTTTTGTGGGAGATACTATAGCTTTTTTTATCTTGCACTGTACTCCCTCCGGGATGGTATTAGAAGTCGTTTAGGACAGCGACACGGTCTCCAAAACACAACTTTGATCTCTTGTTATTATTAAAATATTTATAAAAATGTGATATATGTATACTTTTATCAAAATATTTTTTAAGACAAATCTTTTCGTATAATTTTCATATTTACAAACTCAACAACTTAAAAGTTATTGATGATTTATATTCCCAATGTTTGACCAAAACCTTATCCAAAACGACTTCTAATACCAGCCCGGAGGGAGTACAAGTATTCATTTTGAAATGTGTGCCGCAATAGAGATGAACTTACACTTATCCACCGATTATTTCTTCAGCTGCATGTGCAAGAGAAGGTGAGACAGAAGGTGGTTTGTGGAGAGCCAATTTCTGATAGACATCTTGCATTTCTGGCCTGGACTGAGGAGCGGTTTTGTAGGCAAGCAAATGCAACTTCGACAAGCAAAGAGATTTCGTCATCTCCGCCATTGTTGGTGATGATAAGCGTTGGTCCAACATATCCTCTATTGCAAGTTCATGACATTGTTCCATGGAAGCAATGGACTGTAGCTCTCTAGGGTATCTCCCCATCACAATCTCCAGCGCAACAACACCAAAACTATAGACATCACATTTTGTTGTCACCACCGATGTGTAAGAAAGCTCTGCATCAAAATAAAGCAAGTGAGAACAGTCAAATATAGTGAGGAACCAAAGTGAAAATTTCATATTTGCAAATGGTATAACATGAATATATTTGCTATATGCAAGAAAAATCTAATTGACCACGTACCAGGTGCTATATAGCCATATGTTCCAGCAAGTTCGCTCCAATTGGATGAATCAGGTTTGAGCATCCTTGCTATTCCAAAATCTGAAACATAAGCCTTGAAAGCTGCATCCAATAAGATGTTGTTGCTGGTTATATCACGATGGATTATCGGTGGGTTGCATTCATGGTGTAAGTAGTAGATAGCTTGAGCCACATCTCTTGCAATGGCAACTCGCTTCTGCCAGTCCAACTCCTTTGCCAGATCCTCAGTTTCCAAGGTAGTATGAAGATTTCCTCTCTCAATGTAATCATACACTAAAAATTTGTACCTTGGATGGGAGCAAAATCCATACAGCTTGACAATGCTCCTATGCCGTATCTTTGTGAGCACTTCAATTTCACTAAGGAATCTATTGTCATCACTAATTCCTTCTTCAGCTAGGTGAAGCTTTTTGACCGCAACTAATCTCCCTCCTTGAAGTCGTGCCTTGTAGACTGTGCCAAACCCCCCTGATCCAATGATGAACTATCGCTGAAATTTTCTGTTACTGTGGCGATGTCCTCAAACACTAGTTTTCATCAAAATTCCATACCGAGAGAAGATCCTTTGTATTTGTAACTACTGTAATTTGTGGTCTTTTCCTTTTGTGATTGATCGTAACTAACACAACAATTAAGATAATAATAAGTATGCACACTTTGGGATAGAAGCAACTAGGACAATGTTGTGAATTCTAGCTCTATGATATTTCTTTATGGGAGTTGAAGAGCATATGGGGAGGCCTGAGATATTACCACAAAGACCTTTATTCGGAGGAACCATTTTAGTGAGGCATTGTGGAATAGGTGGCCCGTTGGAAGGGGCCCTTCCAAGTTGTTGTATGACACATCAAGTGCTGACAGACTAACCATGCTACCAAAGGAGGAAGGAATGCTTCCGTTGAACTGATTATAGGAAAGGTTTAGGACCTCCAACATCACCAAGTTCCCGAGTTCTGCAGGTAGCTTGCCTGTGAGTTTGTTGTTGCTTACATCCATCAACATTTGTAGCCCTGCCAGACTACCAATAGTCGTTGGCAGATCTCCACTCAAGTTGTTGTCATTAAGCCTTAAGGATATTAACATAGTACAGCTCCCGAGCTCTTGTGGAATTGAGCCACTCAACTTATTTGCAGATACATCTAGGTATTGTAATTTTTTCATCCGACCAAATCCATGTGGTATATTACCTGAAATTTTGTTCTGCGATAAGTTGAGCAAGTACATGTTGACAAGACTGCTTAATTCTAATGGTATACTGCCGCTAGGTTGTTGGCATCTACCGTAAGTGACTCCAATTTTCCGAGGTTTGAAAGCTCAGGAGGCAAGCTTCCTGTTATCATGTTCTCTTGCATAGCAAAAATGGTCAAATTGATGTTTGCAGCCCAAGTTTTGGACAAATACCCAGAAAACTTGTTTTACGTCCCAACTCTGCTTGGACAAGTCGTGGGTATGGACCAACATATGATATGTCTCCTGGTCATTTTGTTGGAACTAAGGATAAGAATCTTTAGGTCGCTACATGTTTCAAGGCTTGTAGGAATTGTTCCAAAGAACATGTTGTTCCTAATGTTAAGCCTTTGAAGATTCCCTCCTTTGCATATTTCAGACGGCAGCCTTCGACATAAAGTTTCTTCCAAAACTGATTTCATTAAGTGTGTCAAATTAGCAAATTCTCGTGGCAAAGGGCCGACAACTTGTTGAAGGTAAGTGATAGCTGCCTTATGCTCGTGAGGTTTGTGAAAGTTGCCGGAATGGAGCCCGAAATCTGATTTGAGGCTAAAGACAAGGTGTGGAGATTCTCCAAAGCACCAATCTCTGTAGGGATGGATCCGACAAACTGATTGTCAAAGAGGTTAAGAAAGTTTAGCATAGTAAGGTTCCCTATGCTCGGAGAAATGTGACCACTTAGCTGGTTAGAAGACAAATCTAGGTCACTTAAATTGGGAAGCAAATAAATCTCATGTGGAATGTCCCCTGACATATTGTTACCATAAAGGTAGAGGAGGTTTAGTTTGGTCAAGTTGCCAAAGCTTTTAGGTATGTGAGGGCTTAAAAAATTGTAGTCTAGGTCCAAACTTTCTAGATCGGGTAGGTTTCAAGCTCCCCGGGGATTGGTCCAGTGAGCAGATTTTGTCCGATGGAGAGAAAAACCAGTGTCGTTAAGTTACCAAGGGATGCAGGGATATGGCCTGTGAGGTTGTTCGAGTAGAATCCTAGCTCGTTAAGGCAAGGCATGTTACCGAAATCAGAAGGTATGCTTCCATTCAGCCAGTTGTCGCCAAGATCGAGGTAGGATAGCACACGTAGGGAGGTGATGGTCAGTGGGATCTCTCCACGGAAAGTATTGTGCATGAGGTCAATATACGTGAGGAATGGGAGTGCCAAGAAGTTGAGCTCACTGAGGTAGCCGTTGAGGCCGGAGTATGGCAGGGAGATCTCGGTCACTGCAAGAGGTTGCGCATGGCGACCACGGTGCACGGCGGCACACATCACGCCCGTCCAGTTGCTGCTGCAAGGGCTCGTCCCGAGCTGCCAGGAGTCTAGTGCCGGCGGCGAGTTCCGCAGGGTGGACTTCCATTGGAGGAGGCCAGCTATATGGGACCCGAGATGCACCCCTCCGTGTCCGTGGTGCCCCCCGCAGCGTCCGTGTGCAGGAATACAAGGCACGAACGCAGCAGTAGGAATACTATTAGCACCAACACCGGCGCCATGGTGTTTCTTTTCTTTAGATAGTACTAGTTAAACGCCCGTGCGTTGCTACGGGTTAAATATTTTTTTTGCTAAAAAAACACGGATCGCATGATGAAATAACGATACTATGAAATTATATAAGGATATTAAAATGACATCTAAGCCAAAAAAAGCAAAGTTCATGAAATTTCCATTGTCACAGAGATCTTGGTGTCACAAGCTCACAAACTTTATTGTATAGATTTCCGTTGTCGCTATTTCAGTCCTTCACTCGCTCTATCCTGAACTATATACCTAATTAGTATTGGCGGCAGCTAATCACGATAGTATCCATGCAAAAGGCAGAGTTGGACATGTGGCATTTTATTACATAGAAGTAGGTAATATATAACATGTGCATTTCCTTGTACAAGACCAAAATAAATATTTGTCTTCTTTCTGCAGAATCTGAGGTTAATTCAATTAGTCCTTTTTGTTGTGCTTGTTCAATATTTAATTTAAAATATTTCTTAACCCCTTCAATATTCAATGTAAAAATATTTAGGACCATAAAAGAGATGCACTAAATATTTGAGTATTTCAGATCATATACTTGCTAACTTAGAAGAGAAGATAGGAAGTATTAATTAGAAAGTTTTGTTGGATATTTTTTTAATATTCCTGTCAAGTTAGCCCTTGAATCAAGAGTGAGTATTACTGAAACCATAAAAAATGCTATCATGGAGAAGCCTTCCACTCATCTATTTGGTGTCTCGTGTGCTACCTTTTCATTCGATCTATGCGAATATGTTGCCGCAGAAATTCTCGAGTAAATTATTCTTACAAAAGGGTTCATGACCACACTAAATCAATTGACTATATTTAGGGCATGTACAGAGATAGGACTCGTCTCTAAGCAGTCCTTAGTATACAACCCATAGTATACAACCCGGAGACTATCTCATTGTCTACAGACAATTTAATGCTTTGCATCTAACTAAGATGAACTATAAAATAAATTTGTGTATGCAATTGTGTGGCCGTTTGATAAAAAATGTATCCAACATCAAAAATAAGAGAAACATAATTATAAATATTTTTTTCTTTTTTATTTACCCTTTTTTCTTGTCCCCTTCTCTTTTTTTCCTCTTTCCCTCTTTTCTCCATTTTTCTCTCCTTTTTTATCCTCCACTCATTTCTCTCCCGAGGTCCGAGCGAGGAGGCGCGATGGACAGGGCCATGGTGGTCTCCTCCTCGGCAGCGGTGTGGTGCGGTGCGGAAGCAGAGGAGGGCGCGCCGACGACGGAGAAGCACCAGGCGGGGCGCGAAGGCGGCGAGGCGGACCTCCTCCGGCAGCGCTGCACGGCAGCCGCGGCCATGGAGGCCTCCTCCTCCTCGGGGCCGGATCCGGCGGCGGGGGTCGAGGCCCGAGCGAGGTGGCGCGACGGACGGGGCCATGGCAGCCTCTTCGGCGGTGGCGTGGTGCGGTGCAGAGGCGGAGGAGGGCGCGCCGGCGACGGAGCAGCACGAGGTGGGCGCGATGGCGGCGAGGCGAACCTCCTCCGGCAGCGCTGCGCCGCGGCTTCGGCCCGCGGCAGAGCTCACCCCAGTGGTCTCCAGGGGGCTCCTCTTCCTCACTCTTGCCGTCATCTTTCCGTCCTAATCTGGCCGTCGTCTTTCTGTCCTGATCTCGCCGTCGTCCTGGAGCTGGGAGGGAGAAATTGGTGCGAGTAGGCAACATATACTAAAAGCACACCTGGAGCACCCATGGCCGATCTGCTCTACTAAAAGCAACATCTGGAGCACGGTGGATTAATTAGACAGTTCTTGGAGGAAACACACCAAGGATTGTATTTTATCATTTTGCAAGGTAAATAAAATGACTAAAGAATTTATTGGTTTTTGCATTTCCTATTATGATGGATGATCACTTCCTATTCTGTTTGTTCGTGATTGGATTCGGATGCAACTGTTGCTGTCAGTTGCTTGCCTAACTCTTGTTGTTAAGATGGAGAGGTTGTGATCCCTCTTCTCCGTGGACCTCCAGGTGTGAAAAATTAAATCATGATGATCTTATTTAATGCATTTCCTGTATAGAAACAGGTCTTTGTTAAAAAAATATGATCAGGTAGCTAGCAAACTGCTATTGCATATATGTCCCAATCCTGCTAGAGAAAGCAAGCCGAAGACCAAACAACAATGTAGATCTCAGTATAAATGAGTGTTTAGAGTGCCTGAGGCAATATTTATATGTACAGGTATGCAACTAATTCTGACAGGACCCATATATGTGGAGAAAGATTATGAATGAGTATTTGAGTGTCACCAATGTAGATCTCATTGGAACCGTGACCTTGAAAATGGTTAAACTAACAATTCTAGACCTCTTTTTGGAGCATGTTCATCTATGGTTAAGCTTCCATCTTTGTGCATTGAACTGAACCTGAAAGATACTATGAAATGAGCATTATATGTAGTGATTGCTAATCCTGGCATGATTTTCCATTTTTCCATAGTCTTGCATCTATACATGAGACATCAATATTGAAAACTGCTATATTCTGTTTCAACAAGAGTACGGTACTTAGGCTTTGGAATATGTCATTAAGGTTTAAGGGAATTACAGACTAAATATTTTTTTTTCTGAAAACAAAACCCATCAACATCATAATTTTAGGGAAAAATGATAGTTCATATAAAGATAAAACCAGTTCATATTTAGGGCAAAATCATGCATTACAATTGCAATCACTACAGACTGTATTGACAGGATTAGGGCATTTTGTTGAGCATCACTTACCGGTGATTTTTCCTACGCTTTCATACAGTCAGACCGAGAGGCAGATCACGAGGGAGATGGCGAGGGCAGGAGAAGCAGATTGTCGCCGATGTTGGGTGGCCACGGTGATGGCACCAGACTTGGCGCCGGTGGCTTGGAGTTGCAGATTGCTGGTGACGTCAAATAAGGTTCCTCTGTATTTACTGTTGGCCTCCTAATCACAGTCTTTAATCTACAAGACAAATGCTGATTTCTTTATGCACATGTACAGTACAAATAAACATAGTCCACAAGTTTGGATGCTTGAATTAAAATAGCACAAAAAAAATAGGTTACCAGAAAAAATAGAATGTGTAACCACTAAGTAATGACTTGTAGGATTAATTCCAACATACCTACTGGAACTCATGTCCTTATGAATTCTGACCGTTGAAACTAAAGTTCATAATAAAGAAAAGTTTCTAGGCATTCATGTATTCATGTCCAATAGTTGTAGCAAGCAAATCAACTCCGGTGGACGCTAGCACTCCAAAGCTAAACTGCACATAGCAATAAAAAGAGTCCAGTTCATGATTAAACAGAAACTTTAGAGACCTTTATTCAACAAAAAATACTATGGAAAGACAGTCTGTATTAATAATACGACAGAATGCAACTCTTGAAATCTCGATTCAGAATTGCTGATAAAAAACAATCAGTGCATCTCATGATCTGATCATTGCATCAGTCACCATTGTTGATAGTGTCATTCAAGATATTCATGGCTTTGATTAGAAAAGATCAGATTTCTTTATTTAGTATCTGGACACAAACACTGGACTATAGGAGTAGCAAACGTCATTTAAAAGAAAGGAGCAGCATGGAAGATAATATATATCAGAACCTCTTTAAAACTGGAACATGTTAGACTGGAAACAAATTGACAGGAGCAACATTTGGCCCCAAAGACTTTTGCTGCATGCCAAAGATAAACGACCAGCTGCTCCTTGACTGTAGGTAGCCTTGTCAATGGTTGATGCAGATGACTTGGTGCCGTTACCAGCTCTGAACAACTTGTGCTAGTATTATATGATTTCCGATGCAATGATCCTATTATCAGCAAAAACAATTTCTTTTCTTTATTGTTCAAAAAAAAAACCTTGTCATTGTGCGTTGTTAATTGCAAGCCTTAAACTATACCTGTTGTGTTTGTGCAGTTTCACGTCCGGGAACCCCTTGTCGCCGTGATAGCACATCTGCAGAACGCCGGAAACACCGATGGCAGGTAGCTTGCCCAGGGCGAGGCACGGGAAGTAAAAAGAATGTGAAGACCGTCCTGTAGATGAATTTCAGAGATTGTTCGCCTCGTGCTGAAGATAAAAACCAAAGGGGACTTACGACAACTGCAGGCGAGTAGGCGATGAAGCCCGGTGCGCGACGCGTGCAGTGGCGACGTGCCACGGACGGCAGACGACGTCGTGCTACGGGCGGCCAAGTTTAAGACTTGCGGCTGGTGATGGACGGAGGATCGACGGAGCAGGTCGACGGTGCGGTGTCGCAAGAGGGCGCGGACGGCGGCGCCGGGCGCAGCGTAGCACTACGCCGAGCGTGACGGAGCAGGTCAACGGATCGGACGTCCTGCATCCTCCTGCGACGAGGAGATCGCAACGGCTTCGTCCACCAGCGACCCCAGCCCCGGCTTCGTCCCGCGATCAGGTCCGGCAACCTGGGTTACCTTCTTGCCGCCGGCAGTGCGAGGAAGAACGGGAGGAGATCACCTGTGGGAGACGAACGGGAGGAGATCGCAACGTCACCAGATGGGAGTGCGAGACCTGTGGCACAAATTTGCCTTCCTTTTTGTTTGTGTCTATATTTTTTTACCGGTCCTTTAATAACCGTATAGAGAAGATACGGGGGCCAAGATCACGTGCATGTCTCCCCATGATTTGGTTTGTTTCCTAATTAGCGGTGCATGGGCTTTCCTTTCGTAACCGTAGACAGATCGCACGGGGGAGGGAGGCGAGCGAGGGGCCTTCGTCGCACGGAGCGGACCGATTCTAGTAGTTATTTTTTACCGCACGAAAAAATGATCTCCCTTTCATCCTTCTTAGGTAGTAAAGATTATCAACAACTAGCTTGTTCTGAAGATGGTATTGGTATTTGAGAAAACCGTGTGTGCAGCTTTGCTTGAGGGGGTATATATATATGGCGTGTGTGCAGCAGGAATATGCTACGTGTAGTGGATTAGTGGGCATGGTCGCCACTGTCTCTGCAGGAGGAAGACGCCACCCAAATTTAAGGTCTTAATTAGGGGTTTATTGGGCTTGTGTTTTGATACGAGCCGTCAAATTTTATTTAGTATGGGGAGCTTGTTTGGAAGCCCACTGGATATGCTCTAAAGTCGGGGGTGAGATTTTTCTTTGTAATACTCTGTCTGCAAGGCTGGTGATAATAACATTGAAGGACCGCTCATCAGCTACTTTGAATGAAATTTGCCAATGCATTGAATTGGATGCGGACCCTCAGCCCCATGCGTTGGACTGAGTCGTAATGGCTGTCATCTCTCGTATTTACTCAACGGAAGACTTTTTTAATTTCCAATCAGCCAGTCATCGTCGTGTGTGGAATAAACATCCATATGGTTTTAGGCCAGTCTCAGGGATGATGAAATTGAAAGATTTCTTCAGGGCACTCCCAATGGTGTATTAATGGTAGTTTCTATCTCTATTAAATGGTTTGCCAACTAAGCAAAATGATAATGTGGCAGCCTAATTAATGAGGAAAGAGAGCAAAAATCATAGAACTTGACCCAATGCACAAGAAACCATGAATTTGTCATTGGTGGAATTGGGAGAGAGAAAGAGAAAATAATTATTACTCGAAGAAACTACCACTGTGAAGAATGATTTCTATAGGTGATTTCTTTTACTATGAAAAACGTGTCACTTGCTAAGAGATGGCAATATTAATGTCTGATTTGCTCCTGAATTTTTAGTTAACTAATATATTAATATGTTATATGGCGTCGCCTAGGCGTCCGGAGGGGGTCGCTTCGCCTCGCCTCCCTTACCGCCTTTAAGACAGGGGTTGAGGTAGGCTAGAGTTGAAAACCATATAAAACAAGTATAAAAGAACGCAAAAAGATAGAAGACAAAAAGGTCAAGAAAGGGTAGATAGAAAAAGAAACAAAGGTCACGATTCAGGCACGCTGATAGCTAGCCTCCATGCGCTCCTATTCATACCTTGGTATGAGTAATTGTTGCTAATATATTTATTGTTGTTGTTCTGTTTGGGTGAAGCGAGGACGTGGGGCCGTTGGTTCTAGGATGGATGAGCCTGGTCCATACCTTGATTCTTTGTCCCGTCATCAAGAAAATGGACCTAGTCCTGACATACGTGTGGAAGAAAAATGGGAACACAGAGTACAAGGCCCAGAGAAGCCTTCATTTTTGGGATCTAAGTGGCGCAAGGACACTTTGGATGTAATGCCATCAAGCTCTGAACAACAGACCAAAAAAGAAAAGAAAAATAAGTCTGACAGAAGAGATAATATAGAGAAAAAGAAGAAGGACAAGAAGAAATCCAAACATCGCCACCACCATCACAGAAGCACCAGGAGTGAAAGTGGTGTTGCCTGTTAGCAGGACAGAAAAATGTACACAAGGGGTCTGCCCTGAGACAAGCTAGCGCTGTAACTTGAAACCTGTATTGTATGGAAAACTTGATATTGTTTAGAATGGACTATGGCATCTTATGATGCAATGTTCTGATGTCACGTCGTTTGTTGAAGTTTTGTGACTTTGAAGTAGCATGGTTAACATCTTCAACAGGAGTTCCTTTTTCATTTTTCCAACTAAAATTGGGCGTCTAATGTTGAGATGGAGGAGCCTGCTCTTCAAGCAAGGCAGTCTGTCAATTGGGGTTTGTAGCTGAATAAACCTTGTGTGAGAATGAGTAAACCATCAATAGCTTATTATATAGACACATTAGTGCACATTTTCTATGATCATTAGGCTAAGGAGTTACTTGTTAGGTTCCATCGAAATGAGCATTGATGACTGAGCTGAAAGACAATTATGATATGATACCTTATAGTTCCAACCAAAATGGAACTTAAAATTCACATCATGGACCATTCTCCATTGAATTTGTTTAAACCTAAGAATTCATAGTCCACGAGCATGAATCAATTACTTAGGCTCTTTCAAGCTTCTGCGTCCAATTTCTGAATCGATCTTTCAGAATTTAGGTAGGCGTTTAAATGTAGTGTCTTGTTCAGAAACAGTTCGTGGGAATACGCGTATGATGTTACTGCTAAAGAACAATGGGCATCTGGAGAACTGGAGCCAGTGTGGCGGCTTCCAGAATAAAAAATATTAAATATGAAAAAAAAAATCAATTTTGAAAACATTTTACAGGACTATATCTTGATGTATGCCACTGAAAGTACATCAAATGTTTGTTCTTATGTGACTGAACAAACACTTTCAACATTGCCACAAACTCAAAAATCCTAGAAACAAAAGAAAGTCGTTTTCTACTTCTGAATGCTGGCCACCAATCAGTTCCTCAACTGAAAGTCAGAGAAAGCAAGTGCTCATTGAGGTCAATTCGACGATTTTCACAATGTTGTGTTCAGAGAAGTTTTGATCGCTGCATTGTTGGTCTCTCTGGAAAACAAGAAATAAGGTGATTTTCGACAATGGCATCAAGGAGGTAGATGAATGGAAGAGAATATTCTTGTTTGAGTTTGACTTGGTTTGTATCAAGGCCAAACCAAATAGGAGCCATTTATTTGTAAGCTGGAGAGATAGCCATGTATAATGTATAACCCCCTTTTCTCTTTCTTTTTTTTTTTTTTCTTGGGCCTGGATGCCTTGTAACCATCCTTTGTAACATTCTTTCATTTAATTAAAAAGCAAAAACAAAAAAAGAGATCGGGGACTCCCCGACTGGTTCGGTAAAAAAAAAAACCAAGGTGGCCTAGGAGGAGATTGATTGAATCGCGACTAATTGCAAGCGATCAGAGGAGAATCCATCTCTATCTTGCCAACACAGAAATCCCTCCGATTAGGTCCTGTCCTTCAAGTTCAATCAACAATGACCATGAGAGGGAATTATCCAGGAGCATAAGAACCAGCAGTCCAACAAAGTTTTGTCCACAAGGCGGTGCTTGGCAAGAGATTTGGATAGATTTTAGTACCTCATTTGCCAACTAACCCCCATTTTCCTCTTTCCCACCCTGTTTCACAGGCCACCAAAACCGGAGGAGAGTCTTCAACATGCTCAAGAGAGGGACAGAGATGATCAGATAAACTTCATTCCAACTCTGCCACTTTATGATCAACAGACAAAAAGTTCTACCACCACCATGGATTCTTTGATCAGGACTAAACTTTTTCAGAACACACTATGTCGTACTCTGCCTGCTGCACAGGAACAGGGCAACCAATGGTTGCCTGAGCTGATAATAGAGCCAAATGTTGCAACTTTTCTTTAGCTCCAAAGGTTGGGTTTGGATCAGAACAAGGAAAAAAGCATTTTACTCTCAGAACAAAGCAGAAACAGAGGACTAACAAACACACAACAATATATTTTTCAAATATTTATAGACTTCATGACCGGCATCATGTCTACTGCTTCTGTGCATTGGTAAATCATACTGAAAGGGAAAGAACAGAAATGGAAAATGACAATGGGTGGAAGTTGATGTGAGCATCGTGCAGGGAATTTCAGGGAACATATTGTAATCTTGTTTTGAGGTATCATGTCATATCTAGCTCACAACAGGACGCGGATTTACCATTTGTATGTGCGTGCAGCAGGTCTATCTGGATCGTCGAAGTGTGCCGTGCGCCAAGATTCGCGGCGGCTGTAGTATTCAGTTTAAGGCGAGTTTCGAAATAGTAGGCAGGGGCAAAATAGGTAGTAGAATGTGGGTTTTTTTTTTTTGAGAATTACACAAGACAACGCAGACATTCACAACACGCACGTAATGTGGGGTGTGTTAGCTGCCAACCGACAGGCCCGTCTAACGGCCCAAGGCCTCCCCGGCCGGCCGAACCCTTCGTCTTCCTCGCGGCGCCCGTCCCCGTCGCCCGTCGTGTTAAGCCCCCGCCCCGCCCTCCACCCCCGCCGGGCGCCGCCGGAGCTCGGGCGCCGGGCGGCGGGGGTGGAGCGGCGGGCGGGGCGAACACGACGGCGACGGGGACGGGCGCCGCGAGGAGGCGAGCCCCTACGGTGCGGCGGGCGCAATCCCTTCCCCTCCCCTTCCTCCTCCTTCTTCTCCTCCCTCGAGCTCGAATCGCGCCGCCACCGCCATGGACGACCTTTGAGCTCCCCGCCGCCGCCCATACCCATCCGGATGGGTCTCTCCCTGCCCGAGCTCGGGCGGCGCCCCGCCGGAAGCTCACCGGCCGACGCCGCCGCCGCCAGCCGACGACGCCACGCCGTAATCGGCGACCGAAGCGCTTCTATAGCCGGGCGGCGAGGATGGAGGCAATGGAACCTCGCCGAACCCTAACCGCCGCGGCGTTGTCGGCAACCCTAAAGCGCGCCCCTTCGCCGGCAACCTTAAAGCTGCGCCGCGTCCGCGGCCCAGCCGCCTCGGCCGCCGTGCCCCGCCGCCGCTGTCCGCTCCTCTCCGGCCTGGCGAAGCGACGGCGCTCCGCCGCCGCTCCAGCGTGCGGGCCTAGCAGCCGCTGCCCCGCCGGTAGTGGCCCGCCCACTGGGGGTGGTCGGCGGGGCCTCCGGCGCCGACCGGGTCGGCGCTAACATTTCCCGTAGAATGTGCCGCATCAGGGTCTCAATGCCAAATGTTCGGTACACATCTCCATTTACGGCGAGACTTTACCGCGCGCCTTTAAAAAGTTGGGCCGGATTCTCCACGTCCCTCGTGAAGTTCATCTTTACCTCGCAGCGCCCCAACTTTGAATTTTTGTTTTGTCCTCCATGCCCTTCCGTCCATCATCCGCTTTACTTTCCTCCGTTTAGGTGAATTGACTTGTGGGGGCACACAGTGAAAATGACCATCTTGCCCTTTCTTTCTTTTCAGTACCGCATCCTCCCGTCCCGTGACCGAGCGCGTGACCGAGGGAAGAAAAAAAATCCCGTGACCGAGCGCTCCCCTCCCGTACCCGTCCTCCTTCTCGACAGAAACTCTATCCGGGCGGCGCATCAGGCTCCGGGCGCATAGGGGCGGCAGCGCATCAGGGCTGGGCCGGGGGCGGAGGTGCATCTGGCTGGGTCGGCGGGTGGCGGCGCATTTTGCTTGGGCGGCAGCAGGTGGCGCATCCAGCTGGGCCAGTTGCCGGCGGCGCTACCGGCGGGCTCGGCAGGCAGCGGCGCATGAGGCTCGGCAGGCAGCGGCGCATGTGTGCTGTGATGTTCAAAAAATTGTTATTTTATTTAATCTATAATAATCTATATTTTATTTAGCTGTTGAGATATCATTATTGAAAAAAAATGTTTCATTCTATCGAGCGCCATCGAGCCATGTCAAGTGTTTGAAGAAAAAAAAAAAAACAAAACATGTCCCATCCAATCAGGCAGCCCATAACAGCTTTGAGGCCCAAAGCCCAAGGGCAACTATGTCTTTTATAACTAGAGTTAACTCCCGTTACCTCTGTTCCTTGACAGAAGGGTACGTGAGACACAGTGAAAATAGAGTTGGCGTAGAGATTCGACTCATCTTTTACGATGGAACACAGGTAAAAGCCTCTCACGGCGAAGGGACACAACGAACTGAATCATTGCAGATGAGCCACACCATGGACAGAGAGGGAAATAGTAGAGGAGACGAACCTAGAGAGGCAGTCCATTCGAGCTCCGCGGCGGCGGAATCGAGCAGCCAGCAGCGCGTCATCCACCTCATCTCCGAGCGCCGATGGGTGAGCAGGAGCTGACGGACTCGAAGCGCAACGAGTCCGTCCACGACGGTGGGGAGTAGGCGACTGCTGGGTATGGAGTCGAGGTGAGTTACTTTGCACATCTAATTTGCGCTTCTGTGGGAAGGATTCAGATGGGATGCTCATTTGTTGCTGGGGAATGGAGTGCGACATTTAGATTTCATTCATTATTTTCCATGAAATTGTTGGATTCTTCGGCAATAATATACCCTTTTTTATTTCTAACATTTGGCGTAGATCCGGAATAGGTGCAAAAGAACCAATCGTTGACCTATTGTTATCATGTGAGACTGAGAGGAACATTTCCAGGTCCCGGATTTCAGAGATATTGGAATTCAGGCTGGAAATGAGTGAAGGCACACTGAACATGCCGGTCCAATTGCAGCCGATGCATTTTCATGCTTGGGAGCTTCGGTTCCACGCCAACTTTGGGGGTACCTGGTTCACGGGAGGAAATGGATTAGGAGGAAATGGATCAGGATCAGATTGACGGGACAAATATGGCAAGCCAACTGAACGAGCTGCCGACAGATGTAAGTGTTGAATTGACCAATATTTGTTTTCAGGTTAGATAAGTTTGACAACTAGGGAACAGATCTATGACTAATTTTGTATATTCAGGTGGAGATTCAATGGGACCTGGATTGACATCGAAACTAGATGTCTTCAACAATGTACCATATATTCCAGAAGGCAATAACTTTGGAAAAGGTAATTAAAAAAATTAGTGGTCCTAAAAGATTGTTTACCGTACAAAAATATAGGTTACTGTTGTTGATTGTGAATATATTTTAAAAAACCACATTGGTAAAAGATTTTGTCATGCTAAATTGTTCATTGGTGATTGAATTCCAGTATGCTATCTGCATTTATAGTAAGAAGTGTTGCAAGTGTTCACAACGTCCTGTCTGAATAAACCTGATCTACAAAAGATAGCTTAGTATTTATTATTGTGAATGTATCAAAAACCTCCATATTGGTGAAAGAATTTATCATGCTAAAATTCAACTCTGCTGATAGAATTCTAGTAACCTAGCTATCGATAGTTACAATGTGTTGTATGAATAAACCTGAGATAAAAAGATAAACATTACCATCCCAAAACTACAGTTTGTTTATTTCAATGGCGGAACCTGCCACTACACAAGCCTGCAAGAGTTGCTGATTGGTTTTACTACTGGTGCATTATTCCCCAATCTGTCTATTCTCCATTCCGCCGCCACCCTCATCTGCTGCTTTTCGCCATCGCCGGCCATGGCCATGGCGGATCCAGCGATGTAGGTCTTCTCCTCCTCCTGGATCTGCCAGTTAGAAAACTAAATGTTCTTGCTATGAAAGAATGTGTTCTTGAATAGCAAGATGGAAAAACTAAATGTTCTTTCTCTGATGAGTATGAAGAGAAAAGCCATCTGTATGTGTCACTGAAATCTGGAAGCTCTATTTTGCAATCTAGGGATTTTAGTGTGTTATCTGTTGCTTTCTTATCCACAGTGATGCAAACTTCATAGAAATGCTAATGCTATTTAATAATACTTTGATTTTATTCTTGGCAAGCATCATGATGGTGTTGTTGAAGATGTTGCTTGGCACTTAAGGCATGAGTACTTATTTGGGTCAGTTGGTGACGATCATCATCTCTTGATTTGGGACCTGTGATCTCCCACGCCTACTAAGCCTGTTCAGTCAGTGATGGCATGGCACACCAGGGCAAGGTAAAAGTAATTGTTGTGAGCTTTTAATTATCGTTAGAATTATGATATTATTTGCTACTCAAAAATACATTTTGTTCCATGGTTATAATTTTTAAGATTTCTTTTCGTTGATTCTTACACTTGAAGTTGTCCTAGAAGGAAAAGTACCATATGCAATGAGAACATACATTCTATCATTTTGTTCATGCACGGATACACCCCTTCTTTTTTTATTTTATTTTTTTGTTTGATAGAACACATGCTTCCACATCTTTACTTTGGTTCTCTGGATCTGATGTCATACTGCTGGATTGTATTGAACAATAAAAGCATTGAGCTTTATTATATTTGTCTTTATATAAGCACACTTTGGAAACTGGATGCTTCTACTATGGCTGTAGGAAACCTCTGTCCTGATTTCTTTGGGCGTACAAAGTAGAGGTAAATGAAAACAATTTGTTCTTGAATATGTTCTAAATTTTAGGGTAGTAAGATTAGAACCCATCAGTGCATCTGAAAGCCAGTGGGGGTAGGACTTTATTGAACCTTGCTCTAAGCTTGTTATTCCTCAAAGATTAATTAATGACAAGATTATTGTTTAAGGTGAACTGCCTGGCTTTCAACCCATTCAACGAATGGGTTTGTGCAACAGGTTCTACTGACAAGAATGTCAAATTATTTGATCTTAGGAAGATTGTTCTTTCTCTGCACACCTTTGACTGTCACAAGTTAGCACATACATCTTTCTCAAACTATTCTACTTTATGAGTACATACATCTCGGTCTTCAATGTTTGTATGGAAATTATATTTCTGATTCATATCTATTTGTATGCACACCTTTTGAGTGATTAGCATTGCAACTGTCTTGATTGTGTGTTTGAACTAATGGATAATAATTACATGATAAAGAGTAGGGCAATGTTCCTTAGCCTACCTGCTAATGAGTAACTGGAAGAGTACTAAGATAATATGTTTCATAGTTCTAAATAAAAATTCCTGCTGAATTGGAAGAGTACTAAGATCTATATTTGGATAGTCTTATGATTCAGAAGCGTGGATTGACCTATGAATGACTTTCTTAATAGTCAGATCCTGTGTGAACTGGAAGACTACTAAGATCTATCTTTTGTCTTTTCTAGTCTATAGTTGAATGTGAGAGTCCACCCTGTGTGTTGTCAGATTAATCTTGTCTTTGACCTTCTGAGGTTCAGCAGATATTTTGGAAGTTTAAAATGTTTTACCTCAGGGATCTCCTTTTTTTTTTTTTACCTCTTCATGTCGCCATCTACATTGAGACCCTGTTCTCGCTGATGCATAACGAGTAATACCGGAATAATGACTAAGATCTTAGTCTTTTTTGGGGGGTTGATGACGGGAAGGTGTTCAAAACCCCACCTAGATGCACAATGTATCAATGTATCGGTATTGTAATGGAGAGAATTTATGAATTGAGACATCTAGGTGAAGATGGTGTTAAAGGAATCTGAACTAAGAGAATGCAGTACTGATTGCATATTAAAAAATGAAATTCCTTAATTCAAAACTAATAGAATGGCTTGACAAAGTTGTTGCTTAACTGGAGCAAACACCTTAGGCTTGTAGGTGGGATGCATGAATCTATATGAGTAGCATTGCCAGTGTTGGGGCACATTAGTGAAGGGGCTAAGGCTGCTTAAATTGTTCTATATCATATAGTAGCAATTCACCTGTTTCATAACAAATAATAGACATGTAGTGGTTAAACGAAGAAAAATTGCACATGCTAGAAATTACAATGGAGAACTTTCATATGGGTGGCATTGCAAACCTAGGTATCCACTTGTGAGGTGAACTTTCATATGATTAAATGTTTTTACTGTTACATTTCAGAAACCCCTGTTACTCGTGGAGACAATTTTCTTAGTATGTAGCCAAACCTCATAAGAGGAAATAGGGAGATAATGGAGCTTCAAAATTGATAGTAGAAGGCATTACCAATAAGAGGAAATAGGGATATAATGGAGCTTCAAAATTGACAGTAGAAGGCATTACCCCTGTTGATCAATTACCAAATTCAAGTAGCTGATGGTATGCAAGTAAAAACTGAAATTACATAAAAAATTGAGTTATGGCCTCAACAAAAATTATATCAAATTGGATTCAAATGGAAATACTTGGTTACCATCCTAAAAATAGAAGTTTTTGGAATTTGCTATAATTAAAAGAATACATGTATGTCTACAATGTACATGAATAAAGATGACGCAAGCCGGGGGTAGGTAGAATAGGAACAGAAGCCACTAATCCTATTGGCCAACGTCATCACACCCTCACTGGTGCTCTAGTCGATCACCAACTGTTGTTATCCTCACTGGTGGACTAAATTTACATTTCTTTATGCTCTATAGATTATGGTCCATATCTAACAACACTTCCACTTTTACGAACTATAGATTATGTACCTTTATACTATATATTCTTGTTAGAATAAGATTCCTCAATTAGTGCTACCCCTAGAAGGGTAGCCATATAGTTGCATACATGGGCCTCATGGGCCTAATACTCATACTCCAACACCCCCCCTCTAGTCGAACTACCGTCGCAACGGAGTTTGCGAGACCGACCAAAAAGAAGTACAAACACGGGAGCCCCCCCACGCACGCAACTAGCCACCGGTAATGTTGAGGTTTGAGCGAAACTCGACGAAGGTCGAAACGGGAGACCCCTTGGTGAAGATGTCGACGAACCGAGAGGTAGTCGGGGCGTGGAGGACCCGAACATCTCCGATGGCGACCCGATCACGGGACAAAGTGTAGATCGATCTCCACATGCTTGGTCCTCTAGTGTCGCACGGGGGTTGGTGGAGAGGTAGACGGCGCCGACGTTGTCGCAGATGAGCCGTGTGCTCCCGGAGAGAGGGCCGTGGAGCTTGGCTATGAGTCGGAGCCAGAAGCCTCGCCACGCCCGTTAGCAACAAAGGCGGTACTCGCCTTAGCACCGAAGCGGGAGACGACCGGCCGACTTGACGACCAGACACCAAGTTGCCGCCTAGGAAGACGGCGTAGCCGAGGTGGAGCGCCAGTGTCGGGACACCCAACCCGCGGCGTCGGTGTGCAGACGACTAGCTCGTGGAGGGGGACCGGTGAAGGAGCGACCCGTAGTCAACTAGTGCCACGTGAGGTAGCGGAGGAGGCGCTTGAGAGCGTCCAGTGGGGCTCTCGGGGATCATGCATGTGGAGGCAAATCTGGCCGCACGGCTGAGGTGATGTCCTGGCTCGGGTGAAGATGAGGTACCGGAGTGCACCGAGACCGGACGCTGCGGGGTCTCGCCATCGATCGCTTCGGTCTCGGCGCCTTGCCCCCGTGTGTCAACCGGAGTGGTGCAAGGCTTGCGGCGTCATCCCTACTCGCTCCAAGATATCAAGAGTGTACCGCCGCTAGTGAAGAAGAAGTCCAAAGGGGGACGAGGCTCAAAGTGACCCCGAGAAAGTGGTGGAGCATGCCCGGATCCTTCAAAGGAAACTCCCGTTGAAGAGCACTGATGATGCGACATAGTAGGGAAGGACTGAAGCTGTGAGGACAATGTCATCAACATAGAGCAGCAGATACGCAGTCTCGGCTCCATGGTGGTAGAAATTCTTAAAAACTCGACTCTAGAAATTCTTAAAAACTTGAAACACTTCGGATTTATGTTTGGCGGTAGATCCAAGTATATCTACAAAATCATCAATGAATGAGACATAATAAGTATGATTGGTGTTGACACATATTAACGTATACTTTTACTTGTCAACCGAATATGAAGAAGGACTAAAATATAATTAGATCACCTTATTAGGGCTTACACCGACAATTTCCATGAGTTTTGGTGAAGTTGTAATTTTCGGGGACTAAACAGAAAACAAATGCGAGAGTTATGAAGATATACGACTCCAAGACGTGTCCCAATCAGTACTCGATCCAACTCCTACAAAAGAGCAACATAGAAGTACTTCAAATAAAGAATCAAAGTACAATATTGCGAAGAGCTCGTCGAGATGATCGAAACGGATATATCATTTGCCATATTCGAGTCCGAATCGAAGATATCGGTCGCAGAGCGGGGTTCGGTAAAACGGGCATAACTCCCTCATCCGGACTCCGTTTGACGCGAATAATACAATTGAAACGGCACGACGACACGCACGCACCCACAAAAAGCTCGGCCAGGCTGGGCCATCTTGGGCCGACCGCCTAATATTAAGGCTGGCCGGCCTCCCCCTCCACGCCATCGGCGCGCGCTTCGGGAAGCTTCCTCAACCGACTTTGACACGCGATCTAAACCACATGTTTAATGTCGGTTTGATCCGACGACGATGGGAAGAGTACGAGTTGTAATCCAAGTCCAAGACGTGGCACCTCCTTCTGACTATATAAGCGACCCCAAAGGCGCCCCCAAGAGACATCATCTCCTCATTAGCTATCGACCAGAGAAAAATCTAGGGTTTCATATTAGAAGAGAGAGAGGTCCCTCTAGTTGTCTAGTTCATCTAGTTCTAGTTCTAGTTCTTCTAGTTCATCTAGTTGTAAGATCAAGAAGAGAGGCGAGGAGAAAGCCGGAGATCCTGACTGTCGGATCTTCATCATCATTGTACTTCGCCGCAACAAGTTCGTCTTCGACAATCTCCGTTCTTCTTCATTTATTATTTCTATTTATTCTATTTAATTACTTTCGCCTTACTTTACTATATTTACTTGGATCTCCGCCGTATTGAGTGCTCTAGTTATCGTGCGTGGCTAGAGTAGTAATCGATAGTGTAGACGTGGTGTCTAGACTAGAGTTTACCCGAGTTTGTGCCCAATCCCACGGTTAGTTGTGGTAGCCCCGGGGGACAAAACCTGTCGGTCTTTGTAATCCACCACGTTCGGGTTGGTAATTAATTGAGAGCTTTTTGGCGGCCTTCCCCGATCACCCTTTCCCAGTCTTTTTTAGAGGATCGGGGCGGTACCGTTGTTCGACGTAAGTAAAGTAGAGTGAGCCTTTGATCATATAGATCTCATTAGAATACTTAGAAAACTTAACCCTCTCTTTCCACATCATTACTATTATTATCTTAGGACGTTCTAAACCTTTCTAGTACACTTCACGTTCCCGTGGAAAATCGATACTGAATACTCCCGGTGAAAGCTACATCGGTATCCGTGGCGCTGCGGATTTCTCTCTCGCTCACGTTAATTTATACCAACAAGCTTTACGGCGCCGTTCTTGGGGAACCAGTAGGCGCGTGCTAGTTAGAACCACGATCCTTTTACCTTTTTACCTTTTTTCCCTTCTACCTTTCTTTCCTTTTAACCCCTACCACATGGATTTCACTCCTATCATTAAATTCTTTTGCTCCAAAGGGCTTACATGTTGGAGCCTCCATCATCTTCACACCCTATTCTTACAGATGGCTATGAGCTTCGCCGCGCTCTTATAGCCATGGTTCGGGAGCAATCCTTCTCCTCGGGTTAGCACATGAAGATCTATACACCCACCTTAGAGATTTTGAGCGTTGTGTTCTTGCGGGAATATTCCCGGCATGACACAAGAGACCATTAAATGGAAATTATTTCCGTTCTCCCTTGAGGGAAGAGCGAGAAAATGGTATGCTCACTCAGTAGGAAACGTAAATGGAGATTGGGATGAACTTCGAGACAAATTTTGTCTTGCCTTCTTTCCTCTTTATAAAATCGTGACCTTAGAATAGAAGTTCTTACATTTAGACAAAAGAGAAGGAGACTCTAGGAGCGGCTGGGCTAGATTCACAAGCCTTACCAATTCGGGGCCCAAACCTTTCCTTGCCCGACCACATGTCCTCGCTCTATCACTTTTATCGCGGTCTTAACAAGGAAGTCGCTCTCGAATCTTGACATCACTTCAGGAGGATCATTCTCACATAAACTAGTTAGTGAGGGAAAAACCATTCTTGAGAAAATCCTTGACAACACTCCTTACACTAACGTTTTTGATGAGTTACCCAAGAAGAAGTCGAGCCAAGCCCCAACAACAACAAGAGGAGACACACGCAACCAAATCTAAAATTCCTATAATATCTTCTAAAGATTTGGTTGCCATAGAATCTCCTACTATGGAAACACATCACACTCTAAACACTTTAGAGAGTGATGAATCCCATCCTTCCATCGAGGTTGATCTTTTGAAAATTCTAGGAATGCCTCGAATTTATCATTTAGAATGCATCCACCTAAGAGACCTCCAAGTGAATATATTTCAAATTCTTTTTGAGGAGGAGTCTCCTAGAAAATGTTCTCGTTCCTACAAAGGATATCGGGAGGAATTCTATGATGGCATGTCTAGTGATGCCATAGAAGGAGAGCCAAGCTACCTAGAAGACGATCTTATTTTCTCCCCTTCCATGCCTAGACAAGATTACATATTCGAACCCATTTTCGAGATCCATCCTTAACCCCGATGAATCCTTGTACTCTCTTTCCCTTGAGACCCTTGAGGGCCCTAAAAATTCATCAAGACAACCTAAGTATAGGAGCCATCAAGACCACCGGGAAGACCAAGAAGAGCGACAACAATGGCTAGAGGATAATAAAGAGTTATATGCTACAGCCGTTGAATGGATGGACGAGACCTTAGATGAGATCGACCGAGAGACACCACTCCAAGAGAAACTCTAGATATCTATGACAAATCAACCTTGGAGTTTGAGAAGAAGGATGACATCAATGAGCATGGAAGCTACTACATAGACACTTCATCTAGTTCATGCTCACATGAGAAACTTTTCTCGAACTACCTAGTCTCTCTAGTCTAACCACTCTCAAGACGTACAACCCCTCGTGCTCTTGCCTCCTATAGATTTTGAGAGGGTGATTGTAGATGCGTTCATCTATAATAAATATTCTAGATCTCGTGGTCATGAATCTTGATATAGGTGGTGTTGAAGGGGAGACCACTTCACTATCTTAAGTAGCTTTCAAAAGGTTTCCTAAGGAAGAGCTTGTGTCCTAAAATAAGAATTCTTGAGATAGAACATGAGTCTTTACTTTTCCTTGTGATATGAGTATATAAATATACATGTGAAAATATTCCTTCTGGTATTTCACTAATCATTATAGGATTGGAGCGAAAAGAATCTTTTGTTGGACTAACCCCCCTCGTAGGAAATAAGACACTCTCAAATAAGCTTGGGGAGGTCCCGAGATGAGCTCACACCGAGATGAAGCAAGACACAAGGACTTCTACAAGATGTTCTAGCGCCATCATGCTCCAAATATTAAAGGTAACATCTTGAGGTAAGTCATAGAACCTTCTCTTTATCATGGCTTACTCATAAAGTCAAACATGTTAGAGTTACAACTTTGCTTGATTCTATCCGATGATCTCAACATGTTTAGCTCTATAATTTGTTCTTCACACCACTCACTTGATCACTCATCATTCATGTTACAATTTTAAATGCTACTTTCATGCTTGGTGTCCGATCTTGTCACCTTTGTCATAAATAAATAGAACACATGATGTTACCATGTGCCCAAGGATAGAGTAAGATGAATAAAGTTTTGGTTCTATTGGTGTTTTCCCACCAATAGAGCCCATGTACTTGATCTCTACCTTGTCTATGCAAGCGGGACACACTTTGCGCAAAAATGTGGAGGAGTCGGCCACTTCTCCAAAATTCCACAAGTGAATGTCCCGACCTACGACATGCACACCGAGCAAGGAACATGAGTGATGCCATCCTACTAGGAGATGCAACCTGTCAAGATCGATGAAGCACTCAAGGAGTGATCAAGCAAGATTTGAAGGACCAAGAGGGGTTGACACCTCCACAATTGTCTACCTCACTCCAACATCGCTAAGAGACTAGGTGAATACCTAGCTTGGGGAGGGCATCCTCCATTTATCAAGCCCAAGAAGAACAAAACGCGGAGACGCTACCCGAAGAAGTAAGCATGGGGAAAGAAAGAATCATCACCTACTAAAGAGGACAACAAGAGTACACCTTGAAAGACCTACCGCTACCCGCGTCACCAAACCGAACAAACACCATCGGCTACCTCATCTCCGCCACTCGCCGAGATCATTGAAGACATCATACCGCATTACCGACATTCCGACGAGGCGTCGAGATGACAAAGACGCCATGGGAGTAAGTACTCAAAACTCTCATCGAGAGGTAACTTCGGTATTTATTTGCATATTTATTTTACGCAAAGCATATTTAAATTAGCATATTTCCTTTAGCATATTTACTTTCCTACACCCGCATTAGAAAAGACCATAAATATGTTGTTGCATTTGCATCTGTTGATCTTTAAGCCCCATGTAAGCACTCCCTTCTTGTGGTGGCACAAAAATAAAAATATAAAAAAATATTGCATTCATATGTTTTTGCATCATCATCCTTTTGCATAGAAAAATTTTCAAAAATATGTGGGCACATGAAGGTCCATGCTTTTATAGAAAAAAAAAAAAAAAGAAGTGAGCACATGAAGGCTCACAATATGTTCCTAGAATTTGTTCCTTCGAATGTGGAATTAATATTTGCGGGGAGAATATTTAAGGAAGACCCGAAGACGAACAAGCTCCAAGGAGGAATCAAAGGACTATTTCAAGATCCAAATTTGGGGAGAGCACCCCCGTTATCACGATAAGTATCACTATCCTATCCATTTTAATATTAGCTAGTTTTATATATATTTGCTTTGCTAGATATAATGAGTCTTAATTAGAGTCTTAGTTTGTGAGAGTCTAAATAAATGCTAGAGTCCGCTAGTTGGCTTTTCTCTTTAAATACCGATCTTGATGATATATGCTAAGGAAATGATGAATAGTTGCTCCGCCATAGTTCCTCTTAAAAGTACTTACACTTGGACTTAGATTCTCCCAAAGCTTTAAATGCTTAATTTGCTCTAAACCCAACACTGTGGGAAGCACATGCTTAATCCGAGTCTTAGCATTGAAGGATAAAGATACATGAAAAATTGAGTCATTGTTTATCATATTCCTAGAGATACTTGATTCCCCGATTTTATCTTTGAAAAATTATAAAATATTACATGATAAGTTCCTTAGCTATGACCCTTAAGAGTCCACCAAATACATCAAGATCATCCCACTCCACCAAATACGCTTTTTTAACCCGAAAAGTACGCATTCCCATACTCCATCGACCTCTAGCCATATTATAAAAATTAAACTCTAGCAATTTTGGATATGTCTCTCTCAATGTTTTATGCCAAAAAGACTCGAGGCTACATTCGAAAAAAAAAAAAAAAAAAAAAAAAAAAAAAGAGAGAGAAAAAAGTGAGACGAGAGAGGGAGAGTAAAGGACAAATGTCATACTAGGCGAGAAGGGCCTACCTCCCTAATAATAATAAATTTTAGAGATGAATAATGGACACGTGTCCGAGGGTGAGTAGGGCCCACATCTCTAAGGAGAGAGAAAAATGGACAAAAGTCCGGCAAAGCCCACCTCTCCAAGAATGGATAGCCCAGTCTTAGCAATTTTAGAAAGAGAGATATAGTCCAAGATGCTTGAGAAGAAAAATACTAGAAAAAAAAAAAAAAAGGGCTAAAGGTCAAGTTTACTACCTTTCATCCTCATTCATTCCGCCATTACCATCCCACCATATGTATCTTACCATGTGTGACTCCACTATATATACCACCTACTTGAGAGGGTCATACATAGGATCTCCGAGTTTCTTTTTGAAAAATAACGCAAAAACTCGGGATGATAGTTGATCGAAGAGCTTGAGACATGGTACTTAACTTGATTGTTCTGTCTCTTAATTGCTTATGATTAGTGAAAAGGCTAAGCCCCATGGTAAAAGGTATGAGAGAGTAATCTTATTGAGAGGAGAAATTATTTTCCTCGATAACCCACGCCGGAGGAATGAAAGCGTAGTAACAACTCCCGATCCTACTATAGCATATAGCTTTGCTAGGGACTAGCAAAGGGTAAGCTTGGGGGAGCTTGTTGACACATATTAACGTATACTTTTACTTGTCAACCCAATATGAAGAAGGACTAAAATATAATTAGATCACCTTATTAGGGCTTACATCGACAATTTCCATGAGTTTTGGTGAAGTTGTAATTTTCGAGGGGACTAAACAGAAAAAACAAATGAGAGTTATGAAGATATACGACTCCAAGACGTGTCCTAATCGTACTCGATCCAACTCCTACAAAAGAGCAACATAGAAGTACTTCAAATAAAGAATCAAAGTACAACATTGCGAAGAGCTCGTCGAGATGATCGAAACGGATATATCATTTGCCATATTCGAGTCCGTAATCGAGGAAGATATCGATCCGCAGAGCGGGGTTCGTAAAACGGGCATAACTCCCTCATCCGGACTCCGTTTGACGCTAATTAATACAATTCGAGAAACGGCACGACGACACGCACGCACCCACAAAAGCTCAGCCCAGTTTGGGACCCATCTTGGGCCGACCGCCCTAATATTAAGGCCGGTAGGCCTCCCTCCACGTCATCGGCCGCGCTTCGGAGCTTCCTCAACCGACTTTGACACGCGATCTAAACCACATGTTTAATGTCGGTTTGATCCGGCGACGATGGGAAGAGTACGAAGTTGTAATCCAAGTCCAAGACGTGGCACCTCCTTCGGACTATATAAGCAGCCCCAAAGGCGCCCCCAAGAGACATCATCTCCTCATTAGTTATCGACGGAGAAAAATCTAGGGTTTCATATTAGAAGAGAGAGAGGTCCCTCTAGTTGTCTAGTTCATCTAGTTCTAGTTCTAGTTCTTCTAGTTCATCTAGTTGTAAGATCAAGAAGAGAGGCGAGGAGAAAGCCGGGAGATCCGGACTGTCGGATCTTCATCATTATTGTACTTCGCCGCAACAAGTTCGTCTTCACAAATCTCCGTGTTCTTCATTTATTATTTCTATTTATTCTATTTAATTACTTTCAGTTCTTACTTTACTATATTTACTTTGGATCTCCGCTCGTATTGAGTGCTCTAGTTATCGTGCGTGGCTAGAGTAGTAATCGATAGTGTAGACGTGGTGTCTAGACTAGAGTTTACCTCGAGTTTGCGCCCAATCCCACGGTTAGTTGTGGTAGCCCTGGGGTGACACCTGTCGGTCTTTGTAATCCACCACGTTCGGGTTGGTAATTAAGTAGAGCTTTTGGCGGCCTTCCCCGATCACCCTTTCCCGCCTTTTTTAGAGGATCGGGGCGGTACCGTTGTTCGACGTAAGTAAAGTAGAGTGAGCCTTTGATCATATAGATCTCATTAGAATACTTAGAAAACTTAACCCTCTCTTTCCACATCATTACTATTATTATCTTAGGACGTTCTAAACCTTTCTAGTACACTTCACGTTCCCCGTGGAAAATCGATACTACGGAATACTCCCGGTGAAAGCTACATCGGTATCCGTGCGCTTTGCGGATTTCTCTCTGCTCGCGTTAATTTATACCAACAATTGGCAAATGAAACTAGAGTAGGACCCCACACATCCGAATATATCAAACCAAGGGGAGCATCACTTTTATTATTTGAGTTGGAATAGGGAAATTGGTGGCTCTTTGCTCTCTGGCAAGAGTCACACACAGACTCATGATCATAATCAAACACACACAGAAGGAAATTGTCCCTAACGACTCTCTCAACGACAGGGAATGATGGATGACCCAAACGACTATGCCACCTCCAGGTAGATGGACGACTAACAGAGTAACTATTATGACGCGATGCTCCTGCCTCTTGCGGCTTTAGGGGATCGAGGCCACCCTCACACCTGCCTCGATGCAGAGTTTTCTTCGTGTCTCAATCCTTTATAAGGAAGTGGTTAGGATGAAACTCGATATAGGTATTATTATCATATGGAAGACGATGAACAGATGCAAGGCTTTTATGAGCGCTAGGAACATGAAGAATGTTATTTAGATGCAAGGATTTATTTGGGGTGTGTAAGGTTGAATGACCAATGTTACTAATCTGCATACCTAAACCAATCGGCGTTGTGGACCTGATCAGCACCCTTGTACTTGTCTCTAACCGTCAGCATCTCAAGTTCAGCAGTGATGTGATCGGTAGCACCACTATCGGCATACCAATTGGTGTCAATGCCGTAGTTGTCTTGTGCAGCCCCGACGGTCTTGATAGTGGGCTGGTAGTCCTCCCTCGAAGTGGTGCTAGCGGTGCATCCGCCTCGTGTCCTTTCTTCTTCTTGCGCTGGCAGGTTGGTTTTGACAACTTCTTGAGCCACCGGCCTTGGTAGATGATCGGGACCGGGCCGGGCTCCACGCCCACCAAAGCTGCGGCCAGAGCCACCGCGACCACCACGGGCACGGCCACCACCATGTCCTCGTGCAACAGCATTGACAGAGGAGTTTTGCCCTCTGGTATGATTCTCTTGTAGCATCTGGAGCCATGCGTCATACGCAATGAGCTGAGCATAGAACTCGCTCAGAGAGATAGGAACCGCACGCCCAAAGACCGATGACACCAGTGCGTTGTAGTCGAAGTCCAGGCCGACGAGGATGAAGGTCACCAGTTCCTCATCTGGAACCGGTTTCCTAGCAGTAGCAAGCTCATCGCCAATGCTTTTGATCTTGGCGTAGTAGGCAACGGCGGTCTGACCGCCCTTCTTGCAGTTTGCTAATTGCATGCACAGATTGGTCACACGTGCTTGGGATTGCGTCAAAAAATTGTCGACGAGCACGGCCCAAACTTGTGCCGAGGTGGTCTTGGTAGCCACCTGCGGAAGAACTTCCCTTGAAAGGGAGTTGTTGGGGTGCCAACAGCTGCTGGTCGCCTTTTGCGCCACTTCGATACTGGATTGATGGCGGTGATCTTTGGCTTGTCCGGTTCCTTCCGAACCTCGACAAACTTGGGCGGGGCGGCGATGGTACCATCAAGGTATCCTTCAGCTTCTACCACCCTGGTGCCCGCATGATCTGCGCGTTCCATAGGAGGAAATTCTCGCGCGTGAGCTTCTGAGATCGGTGGACCGAACGTTGGTGGATTGGTTGGAGGAAAAAGAAGAAGATTCCATGGCTAGATGTATCTTGGAAGAGTAGCTCTGAATACCATGTAAACGGACGGGCAATCGTGACTGCCTATCTTGGCTCGTCACGCTTGCATGTTAGCTATATATAGAAGTTACATTCTTGGATTACAAGGCATTTGGTTGGGCACAATATCTATCTCAACAACCATGACTAAAGATCTATTCTAGCCTCAACCGGATATGCTTTGGACGTGACACAACCACGTCATTGCGTGGCACAACCGTGTACACGTTTACATGACTTGTCATTCAAGTTACAAGATATGGACGTTTACAACTTATGTTTTCCAACAGTGACCAGCTTGCAGGGAATTTCGAGGCCATGTCGTAATCTTGCTTTGGGGCATCATGTCATATGTAGCTCGAAACCACGACTCACATTCTAAAACCTGTTCCATCGTAGGCATTATTGTGCTTAATGGGATATTACACGAAATTAGTTGAAGCAAACACATTTACCAAGGCTTCATCACGATATGCCAAAAATCATCAATAACTGGATAGGATTTACAAGTTTTACATTTCTGAGGCAACTATTTCAAATGGAACACCATTGTACCCTCACATTTATATTTATATGGGAGGTATTTTGTAATGATATGTCCTCACCTTATTGGGGGGCTCTTGTTCAATACTTGTGCTTCTGTATCTTCCAACAGTACACGCTTTCAAATGCTTGACACTTATCCATCGATTATTTCTTCAGGTTTATGTGCATCATAAGGTGAGACACAAGGTGGTTTGTGGAGAGCCAATTTTTGATAGACATCCTTCATTTCTGGCCTAAGTTGAGGAGAAGTTTGCAAGCAAGCAAATGCAACCGACAAGCAAAGATATTTCTTTCTTCTCCACCAGTGTTGGTGATGACAAGCGCTGGTCCAGCATATCCTCTATTGCAAGTTCATGATGTTGTTCCATGGAAGAAATGGGCTGTAGCTCTCTGGGGTGTCTCCCCATCACAATCTCCAGCACAATGACACCAAAACTATAAACATCACATTTTGTTGTCACCACAGATGTGTAGGAAAACTCTGCATCAAAATAAAGCGACGGACAACAATCAAACATAGTGACAAACCAAAGTGAAATGTTAACATGAATATATTTGCCATATGCAAGAAAAAGCTAAATGATCACATACCAGGTGCTATATAGCCATATGTGCCTGCTAGTTCGCTCAATTGGATGAATCTGGTTTGAGCATCCTTGCTATTCCAAAATCTGAAACATAAGCCTTGAAAGCTGCATCTAGCAATATGTTGTTGCTTGTTATGTCACGATGGATTATCGGTGGGCTGCATTCATGGTGTAAGTAGTAAATAGCTTGAGCCACATTTCTTACGATGACAACTCGCTTCTGCCAGTCTAACTCTTTTGCAAAGTCTGCAGTTTCCAAGATAACATGAAGGTTCCCTCTCTCCATGTAATCATACACTAAAAATTTGTATCTTGGATGGGAACAAAATCCATATAGCTTGACGATGTTTCTATGTCGTATCTTTGTCAACACTTCAATTTCGCTAAGGAATTTCTTCTCATCACTAATCCCTTCTTCAATTGGGTGCAGTTTTTTCACCGCAACTATTCTACCTCCTTGAAGCTGTGCCTTGTAGACTGTGCCAAAACCCCCTGACCCAATGATGTACTGATCACTGAAATTTTCTGTTGCCCTAGTGATGTCCTCAAACACAAGTTTCCCATCAAAATTCCACACCGAGAGAACATCTTGTGCATTTGTCACTACAATATTTTGTGGTCTTTTTCCTTTTTTCGAAGGATCATAACTAATGCAACAACTAAGAGTATAATAATTATGCACACTGGGACACAAACAACAAGCAACAACTGGAGAATTCTAGTGTTGTGGTATTCCTTTATTGGAGTTGAAGAGCATTTGAGAAGGCCTGAGATATTACCACAGATACCTTTGTTGTGGAGGAACCATTGTGCTGAGGCATTTTGGAACAGATGTCCAGAAGGAAGAGGCCCTTCCAAGTTATTGTATGAGACATCAAGTGTTGACAAACTAACCATGCTATCAATGGACGAAGGAATACTTCCAATGAACTGATTATGGGAAAGGTTTAGGACCTCCAACATAACCAAGTTCCCTAGTTCAGAAGGGAGGTTGCCTGTGAGTTTATTGTTGCTTACATCTAACAACATCTGTAGCCCCCCCTAAGATTACCAATTGTCGTTGGCAGATGTCCACTCAAATTGTTGTTGTTAATCCTTAAGGATATTAGCTTAGTACAGCTCCCGAGCTCTTGTGGTATTGAGCAGCTCAACTTATTTGCGAACATATCCGGTATTGTAAATTTTTCAACTGACCAAATTTAGGTGGTATATTACCTGATATTTTGTTCTTCGATAAGTTGAGCAAGTACAAGTTGGAGAGACTGCTTAATTCTGATGGTATACTGCCAGTTAGGTTGTTGTCTTGTATTGTATGTAACTCCAATTGTGCAAGGTTTGAAATCTCAGGAGGCAAGCTTCCGGTTATCATGTTTTCTTCCATAGCAAAAATGGTCAAATTGGTGTTTGAAGCCCACGTTTTTGACAAATACCCAAAAAACTTGTTTCTGTCCAATTTTCTTTGTCACAAGTTGTGGGTATGGACCGAAAGATGATATATCTCCTATCATTTTGTTGGAACTAAGGCCAAGAAACTCCAGACTCCTACATGTTTCAAGGCTTCTTGGAATTGGTCCAAAGGAACATGTTGTGCCCGATGTCGAACTTTTTAAGATTTCCTCCTTTGCATACATCGAGGGTAGTTCCCCCGATAGAGAGTTGTTTACCAAAATGATGAAAGTTAGGTATGTGAGATTAGCGAATTCTGGAGGCAAAGGACCTGATAGCTTGTTGTCAAAAAGAGACAACGCTTTTATACTCGTGAGGTTCGAGATAGTTGGTGGAATCGAGCCTGAAATCTTGTTCACAGATAAAGATAAGGTGTGGAGATGCACCAGAGCACCAATCTCTGTAGGGATGGATCCAATGAACTCATTGTTATCGAGCACCGAGAGGTTAGCGTAGTAAGGTTGCCCATGCTTAGAGGAATGGAGCCACTTAGCATGTTATCATACAAAACTAGCTTGCTTAGATTGGAAAGCGCACAAATCTCATGTGGAATGGGCCCAGATAGATTGTTACTGTGAAGGGAGAGAATGTTTAGCTTGGTCAAGTTGCCAAGGCTTTTAGGTATTGGACCACTGAAAAAGTTCTGGCCTAGGTCCAACATTTCTAGACTCATGAGGTTCCCGAGATCCTCAGGGATTGGTCCAGTGAGCAAGTTATTTCCACTGATATTAAGAAAGTTTAGTGTAGTAAGGTTCAACATGCTTGGGGGAATGGAGCCGCTTAGCATGTTAGCATTCAAATCTAGCTGGCTTAGATTGGAAAGCAAACAAATCTCGTGTGGAATGGACCCTGACAGATTGTTACCGTTTAGGTAGAGGATGTTTAGTTTGGTTGAGTTGCCAAGGCTTTTAGGTATCTGGCTGCTCAAAAAGTTGGTGCTTAAGTCCAAAATTTCTAGACCAGGGATGTTCCCGAGCTCCTCAGGGATTGGCCCTGTGAGCAAGTTCTGTGCTGTGACAAGACCAACTAATCTCATTAGGTTTCCAAGAGATGCAGGGACATGGCCTACGAGGTTATTGCAGCAGAGTCCCAGCTGGCTAAGGCGTGGCATGTTGCCCAACTCAAATGGTATGCTTCCATTCAGCCAATTGCCACCGAGATCGAGGTACGACAGCGAACGTAGGGAAGTGATGGCCAGTGGGATCTCTCCACGGAGGCTATTGAGATGGAGGTCAATGTGGGTGAGGAATGCGAGCGCCGAGAAATTAAGCTCACCGAGGTAGCCGTCGACGCCGGCGTTTGGCAGGGAGATCTCGGTTACCGCCACAGGAGCACCGCGGCCACCGTGCACGACCGAGCACGCCACGCCCATCCAGTTGCTGCTGCACGGGCTCGTCCCCTGCTGCCATGAGTCCAGCAATGGCGACGAGTTCCGTAGGGTGGACTTCCACCGGAGGAGGGCCGCTATCTGGGAGCCGAGATGCACGCCTCCATGGTGCCTTGCTGATGCTGCATCCGCGTGCAGGAAGGGAAGGCACGAACGGAGCAACACGAGTATTATTAGCTCTATCATCGCCATATGTGCGTGGTTTTGGTCCTTTGTTTTGGGGCTATATGGTGCGCCGCATGACCTGAATGTAGTACGTATTCAGCTTTCCGGGTGGGTGATGTATATATATAATGCTTGTCAGCTAAGCTACGTCTATTGTCCTGGTCAATTATATTGGGTTGAACCCGGTGGTAGTTTTGAAAAAAAGTGGCTAGTCTTCAGTCAATGTGTTAAGATAAGATTACGTCAGGATGGCCGCCAAACTGGATCTGTCTAGAAAGTAATTGACCAATACTTGACTAGCATTTGCCTGCACAAGTTTGTTAACACTTATTGAATTATATAAGACATTATATTTTTTTTAGAAAAAAACACTTATTTGCCATTGGGTATTTGACATTATATTTTTTTTTTAAGAAAAAAACTCTTATTGTTCTCCTATATGCAATGAACCTTAACTTTAATCTATTCCGTGCCAGTAGCAGTGCTCCTGCCGTCCAGGTCCAGCAATAATGCTGACGGTGACGGCTGATGGCGACGCCGCAGCGGCACCGGAAAACACGCTAGCGGGTGAGCGAGTTCTCTGGTTAGCTTATGCTTACACACGCGCTGGGCTTCCGAAGAAGATTCCATTCCAGTCCATTCCCAGTCATGCTGAAAATCTCATCGTCATCACAACCCACACATGCCGAGTGTTTGGATTTTTATTCTAAATAAAATTTAGTCCATGTTTGGACTTTCGAGTCTAAATAAAAGGAATAAACATGAGATAATTATTATAAAACTAATTACATAAGCCGTGGCTAATTTGCGAGACAAGTTTATTAGGCCTAATTTATCCATGATTAATATAATGTCACAAGGGCAAATCATGAACAAATTAGACTTAATGGATTTGTCTTGTGAATTTAAAATTAGCTTTGTAATTAGTTCTATGCCTCTAGTGTCACACCCAGCGCTAAATTGTTCTAGTGTCACACCCAGCGCTAAATTGTTCATTCCTTTGAGTCAATACACTCAATTTGTCAAAGGCGTTCACAGCGCAATGGCAAAGGCCATTGGTTGTGGGGCTCCCACCCGGGGTTTAAATCCGAGTGTGACACTTTATCCCTGGGTTTATTCTAGGATTTTCCGGTCTTTGCGCATTAAGTGGTAGGCGACGTCCCGTCGGCGGCGACAGACGCCTGTGGTGACTTCGTGAACTTCAAGATTGCCGGCTCAGGGTTTGCGTGCGTGTGTTCATAGGGGTGAGTATGCGTGCGTGTTAAGTGTCTGCGTTGTACCGTGTAAGTCTCAAAAAAAAAATACACTCAATTTAAAATTATTTACTCAATTCAACTCATCTC
Organism: Hyparrhenia diplandra; assembly: GCA_015847255.1. Lineage (NCBI taxonomy): Eukaryota > Viridiplantae > Streptophyta > Magnoliopsida > Poales > Poaceae > Hyparrhenia > Hyparrhenia diplandra. The sequence goes on along the minus strand of JADLZK010009584.1, from coordinate 413,579 downwards.
AAAGTGTGTATTGTTAAATTCAATACAGATGTAACCAAAGTGAAATAAATTGAATAATTGGAGTAGATTGAGAGAATCAAGGCAGGAACTTGACTTTTTAGTCCGAATCTTTTGTTTGGTTTGTGAAGAGAATTAAGAAGGTGTCACAAACCAGATCGATCTAGCGTAACACGTGGCTGGCGCGCCCCGGCGTTAGCGGCGGTGGGGGGAGGAGGGGGTGACGGCGCGGTGGTGATGGTGATGGCGGCGGCGTGGGGCGGCGCGGCGTGCGTGGGGCAGGAGGAGGAGGAGGCGGCGATGGAAGTAGAGAGAAAGGAAATAATTTTCTTTATTGCTTGTTAACCCAAAAAGATTACAGACCCTTTACTTTTATAGCCCGGCTAGTCGGACTTGTAACGCAAGCAATCTCTCTAAAAAGGTTTCCTTATAGATTGGAATACCTTTTACAAGCAATCCTATTTATTTTCCTAACAAGTGTCTTCCTTATAGATGGAATATCCCCTTGCACACCAAAAAAGCCTAAGACAATCCTAATCAATTTTCTTCTTTATTCCCTAATTAATTGTCGAAGAATCCATGGAAGGGAGGCGGAGGCGGCGCGGCGCGCGCTTGCCTCCCGGCGGCGTTGTGCCCGTCCCCCTTGGGCCTCATGGGCCTGTCCTTTCCGGGCCCTATTTCACGGCTCATGACATCTCCCCCCTTCTCCGACCGGCGCGTCCTCGTGCTTGGATAAATGTCCATTCGGTCACACTTGGGGAAAGATCTCATTGCACCTAGCATGACGAGCTCGACCTGCTGAATCAACTTTCCATGCACCGGGTTCCCGAGGATCATGTTCTCTCGGTTCGCAATGGTGTGAATTCCAAGAGGTAGTGGAGGTTCCCGATGTAGCCGTGGCGTATGTACTTGGTGGACGGTGCGTCCCTCGGCCGTGGACGCCGCCACGCCGACGAAGCTGCGAGCAAGAGCTCTGTGGAACTCCCGCCTCAAGGTGCTAGTGCACCATGTCGCGAGGCGGGCTCTCCAAGAACAGGAAGCTCGTTGGGCGGAGCATTGACGAAGAGCGGCAGAAAGGCTGTTGGCGGTCATTATCGAGTAATTAATACCTTCAACTTATATCCAATTCATGAGAAACAGGCAAACTTATGTCACATATATCTTTACTTCTAACCTAGTTCCACTTGTATTCGAAGAAATATGTTTTGCAGGTATAAAAGTGGAAACAGTACAAGTACGCCAAATAAAATGAAAAACGCATTGAAAGAAAGATGCCCAAGGAGAGAATGAAGCAAGAGGGGCAAACTCCGCAGCAATTTGGCCCGTGCACCATCGCAAGCCCACTCTACCAGAGCCCAAACACGCAAGAGGAGAAGGTAGATGCGAGGAGGCGTAGCCTAGGGGCGGCCGCCCACGAAAAGTGGCCAAACTTCCTCGCCATTTCTATGGCGGTTTTCGTCGGCGACGTTCACACGGCGGTTGCATGCGGTGGAAGTTGTAGTTGGCGCCAAAATACTTTGCCAAAGACGATTGCATGTGGGGAGGATGGTCGCATGTCGTTCCCACCAAACTCCTTGGTTGCATGCGAGGCGAATTATCGTACCGACTTCGGAATGGCATTTGCATGCAGGGGAAGGCTAAATTGGGCGCACGGAACCGACCTCCTCCTTGTATAAATTGAGGGGTAGAGCTCCTCCTTAGAACACACAACACACAAGGATCTTTCTCCCTTCATTTGTTACTTCTTCTTTTAGTTAGTATTAGGAGTTTGGGCAACATGTAGAAGATCAAGATCTTCTTGAGCTACTGGTATGATCAATATAATTTCTTTATGTTGGTTAATGCTATGTTCTTCATAGTGTTCTTGTTCTTCATTTATCAATATAGCTATGAACTAGAGTATAGTCCTTATGACATGATCTTGCCATATGGAAGTTTGTGCTTAACCTATCATACATTTTTAGACCAAGAGCTAAGTTGAGATGTTGAGTTCTACCTTGAATTAGTCTTAGTTGCTGTTGGATTATAGGTTCGCCGCCCGCTCTTGAGGCGGGTGCTCTAGTAGAAGGACCCCGGGAACGGGTAAGCCTTGTCGACACACTAGAGTAGTGGCCATAGCGTAGACATGGTGTCTAAGCTAGAGGTTACCTTCGGGCCGCTCCATATACAAACGGATGAGGTGGTAGGCGGCAGGTGGTGACAGCCCTGTTAGTCCCTTTGTAATCCCCCATGTCTCATATCGGTAGATGTTATGCCGGTATCGCTTGGTAGACCAAAGCGCTCCCGGTGGTCGAAGTAAGAAAAATAGCAACCATGACTAACTTAACTTAGAATCTCTAACAGTATAAAAGCATGTATGTATATCTACTTTGTCTTAACATAGCTATTTAGGATATGCCTGCTCCTTGTTACATTTATTCTTTCATTCTTTTATTTATCTTTATCCTTGAGATTGATTTAAGTGTGTGTGTCAAGTTATCTTACCATTTGGTTTATCCCTATTATGGATTGTGGTCTATTGCCTAGTCGCGTTATCTTGTCTATGTTCATATTAGAGACTTTTACACCATACCTTACACATGGAAATACGATACCCTCGAATACTTACGGGTGAAAGCTACGACGACATTTTTTAAATGCGCTTATGAACTCTTTTCTGCTGCGTTAAGAAACGCCAACAACGCTAAATAGTGATGCCGCGGCCGAGTGGGAGGTGTTGTAGCCAAATTCAACATCGCACCATACATGAAGGAGCCGGCGTCGATCATAGACGGGGATAGCTGGTGTGTACCCGTTACTCGCGTCGTAGGCCGATGTGGGCGTTGTCGATGATGAGGAAGAGGCGATCCATGCCATTGAGGAAGACGACTCGCCCCGGGCCAACGTGGTGGCGCCTTGGCCGATGCCGCCCAACAGATGGCCGCGATGTGCTTTGAAGTCGGGCGGAGTCGCGTAAGACGCCAGGGCGAGGAAGTTCATCCCCCCGCGAACTCCTACCGGCGCGGGGCTTCTAGCAGTTCGAAGTAGCGGTGAGGAAGCCCGGAAGTAGAAGCGCCGTCGAAGAGCAGAAGGTCGTCCTCCACCGCCTAGGTGGGCGTGGCAAAGCACCCGTAGTGACGTTGAGGGTGATCCGTCGTAGGTGCTTTGGTCCTCTAGGGTCTCCTGTCATAACTGTATGAAGACTCTAGTCGATGTGTCATAGAGGTCCAAGGCAGTCACATGTCGTGGACGTTTCCCCAACCTAGGGTGAAGCTCCGAATCCCCGCGAAGATGCTTGACCTGAGTAGGCCAGGGCCAGGGGCGCCTGTGTCGGTGTGCGGAGGAGGCGCCAACATGAACATGGTGGCGTGGCCGTCGCTGTAGTATTGCAGCTCGTTGGTGGCGAAGTCCCAATGCACCCCCCTAGGCTTGCCGCTGAAGGCATGCCAAGGATGACATCGGCGTCATTGCCCACGTGCATGACATAGGCGTCGATGCGAAGCGGACGTCAAAGGTGGCCTCTCTGCATGTCGGCAGCGCCGGTACCAGCGATGATCAGCACGCGCACTGGCTGAGTCTGTAGTCCTGCTGTGGTCACCACTCGAGGGTCGATGTAGTTGTGTGTCGCTCCCTAGTCGACGACGATGCTGATGCCAGTCCCTGAGATGATGCCGACGAGATATAGAGAATGTGCACCACGTACCGGTGAGTTAGGGTCCCCGAATAGGACCCTGAGGTCGGCGCCGTCAGTGGTGATGTCGGTCGTGGTCGCGCCCTCCTGATCATCGCTGTAGTCGTTGAAGATCATGATGTCGAAGAGGTGCTTGCACTTGTGACCGCGTGTGAATGGCTCGTTACGGTTGAAGCCCGGGCCGACCTTGCATCGTTCGGTCATCTCCTCCGGTGTCACCGCTTGAACGACCGAGTCGTTGTCGCCCTTCTCGACGATTGTGGTGCCGACGGTGTGGTCGCCATGGGCGTGAGGCGGGGTGCCTTGCCCCGCCGTTGTGTTGGCTTGCCGGAGTTGTAGAGGATGGTCAGGCGGCGCTCGTACGCCCTGGCGAGGGACATGGTTGTCTCCATGTCCATTGCCCATTGGATCCTCGTAGCTCGACGTCCATCTTCGGCTCCCCTAGTCCCGCTGTGTAGATGTTCACTTGCTACTTGTCGCCGAGGTGTCCCATGCGGCGCCACGTGCGCCAAGACCTCTCTCCCGTGTGCTGGTTCACGGTGCCTGTCTTCCTCAACGATGCCCGCCACCGGTTCCGCTTCGTGAAATGCCGGGCCGAGCGCTTCATTGACGTCCTGGGCGAAGCTCGTCCAATCTTCCAGCGTCTTCTCTTGAGACAGTCTTATGTACCACTGTTGTGCTCCTCCTGTGAGATGATATGAGGCGGACCAGACTTGCTCTGTGGCTAGCGTACCTTGTCCCCTAAAGAAATGTTCGCAGTGGTTCAGCCATGGTAGAGGATCGTCCTTGCCGTCGTATGTCAGGAAGGACAACTTGTGCATCCGGGGTGTGAGGCGTGGGAAGTGCTCTGTTGGGGGAAGAGGGGTGTTGACACCTGTTATAGCATAATATTACTAGTCAACTAAACATGAAATAAGGGCGTAAAATGAATATCAACATAGACTAGGGGTCTAACTAACATAATTCCATGAGTTTTGGTGATTTATATCTTTTCAGGGACTTAACAGATAAATGCAGAGAAGAATGGAGAAAGTTTCAGAATATATCTCACATACAATGACAAGACTTAACCGTGAAGTAACTCAACCCGAATTGTGGACTAAAACATTCTAGAAAGTACCAGAGAACACCAGAAGGAACCAGAGGCCAAGGAGAGGCAAAGCCACCGGCGTCGCCCAGCCCATTTAGGCCGGCCGCTAGGTGGGTCCCACCTGTCATCCTCCCCTTTCTATGGCGGTTTACCACCGACATTGAGGTTGTATCTACACCGTTGCCAAGGTCGGTTTGATCCAAGGGTTCACGTTCATCGCGAAGGCCTATATAAGAAGACCCCCTGACCCCAGGGCTAAGCCCTAATTCATTCTATCTCATTCTACTTCATTATCTCTCAGTTGTAGAGGTGTCCCAATGTAAGGATAACCTCTCTCTAGGATTAGTGAATTAGAAGTAGATTAGAAGAAGATTAGTCATGTAATTAGAGATAGATTAGCCATGTAATTAGAACTAGATTAGATCTAACTTAGATCTAATCAAGAGTAAAGGAGAGAGGAGCTATGCTCCTGCTTCCGAGATGTCTTGTAGTATGGTATGTCTTTGTATCTTCTCTACAAGACTTATGATTCACATATTTATCTTCTCTATTTACTTCCATGTCTTTCATATATGGTTAAGTATAGTTGTTATGCTATTGCATGGGATCTCCGCTCGTATTGAGTGCTCTAGTTATTCTAGGTAGCTAGAGTAGTAATTTATAGTGTAGACTTGGTGTCTAGGCTATAGGTTACCTGAGGTTGCGCCCAAACCTACTGATAGTTGTAGTAGCCCTGGGGGTGACAAACCACTGTCAGTCTTAAGTAGTCCACCACGTATGGTTTGGTGTTTCGTAGAGCTTTTGGCAGCCTTCTCCCGGTTACTTCTTCCCAGTCTATTCGAGAACCGGAAAGGTACTGCTGCTCCAAAGTGTGTTAGTATAATTGCTATCATAGAACCTAAGTAATAGAGAATTACCCAGGAACCTTGATCTCTCCATTTGACCACTTGATTAGTTTAATTATTCTTTAACATGTTAGGTAGTTTATTATTTTATGCTTTGACAATTACTTATCCTTTAACAATTACCCCCTCACTATAGTCTAGTGGTTTGCTAAGTTAGTAGATACATGATTGTGATTTATTAGATTCTTTAGCCAAAGCTTCCCTGTGAATACGATACTCTAGAATACCCATCCTAGGGAAAAGCTACAATGGTAGGTGTTACGTGGCGCTACGTAATCCTTCATATTCTTTTAGCACTTAACAAATGCCAACAAGGGGGCAGCGCATGCGCCACCGGCGCCGACGCCCCTCTTGGCGACGGCGTGAAGCACGAGGTAGTTGGCTAGCATCTTCTCCGCATCAACCGGCGTGACCGGTGTTGATGTGCTGCTTTCCATCCGTCCTCGCCTTGATGAAGGCGCGGGTGCTATCCTCCATGCATGTCTTCATGGCTGTCTTAGCCTCCTTCAAAGAACGCGAAGACGCCTTGCCTCTGCCGGATCGGTACCGGAGAGGACAACAACTTGATCGGCGAGCGTGTTGAGGCGAAGCGGTGAAGGTGGAGAACTGATTCCCCCAACTCGGTCAACATCTTCTTCGCCTCGGCGTCCATGGTGGTGGGTGGATCGTAGTGGCCTCTCGAATACCGGATGTCACAAACCGGATCGATCCGCATGACACGTGGCTGGCGGCGCCCGTGAGGGGGGGCGCACCGATGTTGGCGGCAGGTGGGGGTGGTGGAAGTAGAGAGAGAAGGAAATAATTTCTTTATTGCTTGTTACCCCGAAAGATTACAGACCTCTTACTTTTATAGCCCGGCTAGTGGGACTTGTAACGCAAAGCAATCTCTCTAAAAGGTTTCCTTGTAGATTAGAATACCTTTTACAAGCATTCCTATTTATTTTCCTAATAAGGGTCTTCCTTATAGATGGAATATCTCCTTGCACACAAAAAAAGCCTAAGATAATCCTAATCAATTTCCTTCTTTATTCACTAATTAATTGCCGAAGAATCCGCGGAAGGGAGGCGGCGGCGGCGGCGGCGCGCGCTCGCCCTCGACAACGCCGTGCACATCCCCTCTGCGTCGTGGGCCTGTCCTTCTGGGCCCTATTTCTTGGCTCATAACAGAAGGGGTCTCGAGAGAGAATTATAACAGGTCATTCCATCGTGTATCTTAAATACATAACAAAAGTTAAGTATGTAATAAAGAATTGAAATAACTTATAATTTAGAATTCAGGGAGTAATATATCTCACTGTATTTAAATAACTTGAAATAACAAAAGCTAAGATCAACCAGAAAACTAGAGTAGTGCCGGTCCTGCCGGGTCAAGAAAAATAGATAGATCAAATAGGTCGAAGACTTCAGTAGTGCCGGTCCTGCCGGGGCAAAGCATGGTTTGCATTCGTGACAATGATAGCCTTCCAAGTCATTGATACGGTTGCTGACAAAGTCACATTATATCTCTGTCACTGTATGTATGCAGAGAATTATTGCTCAATTGGACAAAAGGACCTCGTCACTGTACTGTGTGGACCTAATTAGAAGTCCAACAGCAAAGTTTGAGTGCTGCCGCTACTTGATGGACCTAATTAGAAGGCCCAGAGTTTTTTTCGAGGGGGGGGGGGTGTGGGGTGGGTTGGATCAAATCTATTGATGGTCATTGGTGCAAGGACACTTTGGGATGGAAGGCCATCAAGCTCTGAACCACAAACCAAAAAAGAGTTCTTTTTGTTGCTGTAACTTATGGAAAACTAAATATTGTGTAGAACGGACTATGGTTCTTATTATAAATACTATGTTTTGATGTCACATCGTTTGTTGAAGTTTTTTTTTTTTTCACTTTGAAGTACCATGATTAACATCTGCAACAAGAGTTCTTTCTGTTTCTTTTTCCTACTAACGTTGGGTGTTGGTGTTGGAGGAGCCAAGCAGGGCAGTCTATCAGTTGTGGTTTGTAGCTGAATAAACCTGTGTATGAAGTAGTAGACCATCAAACCTGTGAACGTTCTATGATCCTTAGGCTAAGGAGTTACCTATCAGGTTCGTGGACCATTCTCTATTGAATTTGTTTAAACGCAAAAATTCATATTGTTCATCAACATGAATCAATTATTTGTAGGCTTTTTGAAGCTTCTGCCTTTTCCAATTTCTGAATCAATCTTTCAGAATCCAGGTAAGCATATATCTTCTTCAGGAAGAGTAGGGGAGACATAAAGCCATGACATTTGGAAAATTGGAGCCCGGTGTGGCGGCTTCCTGAAAAAGATGTTGTTGGCATTTCTTAACGCAATCAAAGGAAACAGTATAAAATCCATCCCCAATAAAAGCGTCGAGGAAAATGCCGCGACATTCCCCAATAAACCACCATGTCGGTGATCCGTAAGGGATTGTCAACGGGATAGATCTTGCCATCTTAGATATTTATCCGCATAGCGCACGGATCTATCATTGTAGCATTTCACCCGGAAGTATTCAGGGGTATCGTTATTTATATTTTCCCAAAGGAAGGCATGTGATTAATAAATTAGCATGGCATCTGAATAGAGGAACATGTGTTTGCTTAGACCAAATTGTTCATAACAGGGGGTAAGCAATAACGGTTGAAGGATAGTGTGACACACACTTTAGAATCCACCAAAGCAAAAGGATAAAGAAAATAGAGAAAGAATAAATGAATAAATGAATGACCTAATGGAGTAGATCTAATGTATCTAGTCATGGCCATACAAATGAATAGTTAGGATCATATGCAAACCGATTTAGTCATGGTTAGGTCTAGGATAACGGAGAGACTTTACGGTTACCATACGGCCCGATAGGAAACATTTACGAACTCCTACGAGAACATACGAACGGGGGGATTTCAAGGGGGCGGTCAAGGCTTGTCACGACCAAGCCGCCTACCCCTCAACCGTGGCATGCCCTCATATCCGCGGGTGTCGTAATACCCGGGCACCATGCCCGCATATCGGAAACACTACTCTTGTCCCCCCAGGGATCCCCACTCGTCGAATGGGCCGGACTAGAACAAGAGCAAACCCGAAGGAACAACGAACCGATATCCCACCTTTAATCAAGTTAGGCATATGATGATCGATGATGAACCGCGAATGAACATGTCAAGATTATGCTATGTAAACTATATGCTAGTTCATATACCAACACAAGAACATGAACAAGACTATACTCTAGTTCATAAGTTAGGCCAAGAACATAAATATAAGACTTGCAAATAGAAGAATGCTCCATAGAGTAGATGTATTACCAAAGCACTTTCTTCTAGGAGACAAGCCCTCCTTGTAGCTCTTCTACTCCAAGTGTTAACTAAGAAAGAATAAAGAAGAAGAAAGTAGAAGAAGAAAGAAGAGAGAGAGGTAGCGGTGGTAGAGAGAGAGAGATTGTTGGTTTGCTGGACTCCAAGTGGTGTGTGTTGAGAGAGGGAGAGAGGGGGCCTACTTATACACTTGGAGAAGGGGCCTAAATGCTAAAATACACCAAAACCGACACAGAAAAACCTTCCTTACGTGCGCAAACCGACCAACTAAGGGCGGTAATCCTCGTTGGAAGGTGCACGAACCGCCTCCCCGAGGCTGGGCTGAAACCGCCTCGGGGGGAGGGTGCGGCCGCACCAGATGGTGCCAGCGCACCCCCCCAGGCTCGGCCGCCCAGGCCTCGGTGGGGTGTCGTCTTTTCGCCTACGAAAAGTTGTGGGCGGGTTTTGCTCGGCCCGATTTGAAGTTTTGGGTCGATTTGCTCTCGGGCTTGAGTTTTGCAATAATGCGCTTTCCCTAAGGCGTACTTTTGGTCGATTTTCCACTTGTTTTTATTATAAATCTGTAAAATAAAATACAAGACACTACAAGTGGAATTTATTAGTGGTAAATGCATATGAGTATAAAAGGTTTAATTTTACTCCCTTTATGGTAGTAAGTTGACGGGGAAAAAATATGTCGTTGGTTACCGTCAACAAACTCCCCCAAGCTTACCCTTTCTTGGCGTCCTCGAGCAAAAGAAATAAGTACTTGGTTGTTGATCAGGAGTTGCTACTATGCCGATTACGTTTTACAAGTGCCAGGGTGAAGGGTCGAGATGGGGACTAGAGGGGGGGTGAGTAGTCCCTTCTAAAAACTAATCGCACCGGCTAACCGAAACAAATGCGGAATTAAACTTATCGGTCTAGCCAAGACTTCACCCCTCTAACTAAGACTCTAAATCACCTCACAAAAGATCCTACACAAGAAAGGTGAGGTGACAAGCCTAGCTTGAGCTCCTAATCAATTCTAATGCAAGGTCACACAAACCTAAGCACTAGTACTTCAAGCACGGTGAGCTCCTACACAATTCTAGTAAGCGCAAGCACAAAGCCCCTAAGCTCACTAGATGCACAATGGACAAGGCAACACACGCCCCTACCCAAAGGCTCAAATTACCTAGCTACACAAGCTAAGCAAAGTAACTAATCAAGCTACACAAGCTAGATAGTCACAACTACTCTACTCAAGCACAAGCACAATATATATATGAATGTAAGAACAAAGCTTGAGCGAAGAGATTGCAAACCACCGCGAAGTGTGGACACAAGATGACACCGGTGATTTTTTACCGAGGTCTCGGGAAGCTTGCCACCTTCCCCCTACTCCTCGTTGTGTCGACCAACACCTTAGTGGTTCCACGGTTTGGCGAATCACCCTGATGATTCTCAAGCTTAATGGCCAGTGCCAAATCCCACAGCTGGGAGCTCGATCGAGACACTCACCAATGTGAGTTCTCTAGCCAATCCCTCAATAGGGTACCGTGTGAACCCACACACAAGTGTGGTAGCTCAATGACACGCTCCACTAGAGTTGCTCTTCACGATCCCCGCGAGGTGAGCACCAACCTCTCACAATCTCTTCTTCGGAGCACCGCACAAGCTTCCTTGCGTGCTTCACGAAGCCTCTTGCCACCAAGCCGTCTAGGAGGTGGCAACCTCCAAGAGAAACAAGCACACCGGCTTGCAACACGAACACCTAGTGCCACACGATGCAATCTCTCAAAGCAACGCACTAGAACTCGATCTCTCACTCAATCGGATGAACGATATCAAGCATATGTGAGTGGGAGGGCTCTCAAGCACTCTCAAGCATGGACACAAAGTCCCCAAGGTGCTAAGCACCAGCCAAGGCGGCCACCCCCTATTTATAGCCCCAAGCCAAAACTAGCGTTGGGGGCGAAACATAGATTGCGCGACCCGGACGCGGACCGGACGCATCCGGCAGGTCGGTCCCGGCGTCCCATTTGCTGCGTCGGTCACAAGCGACAAGCAGCACTTTGGCCACACGGCCAACGGCTGCCCGGCGTCGGTCGCCGGTCAAGCAGGGACGCGATCCGGTCAGCGTCGGTCCTGCGTCGGTCAAAACCGGCTGCGGGCTCTACGCGAGCGCGACTGGCCCGGGCGTCGGTCGGTCGCCCGTCGGTGCACCAGCGTCCGGTCGGCGTTTTCCGCCGAAAACTCCACGAAACACCGGCGCCTTCTCTTCGACATGCTACCCATCAAGTATACCAAACTTGAGCACGAGAATAGCATGTTTTCACCACCACGATGCATCCGCAATAGAAAATATGCATCTCATTTTCTCGAAAGCGCGAATCCCGCCTCGCAAGCTCGGCGGGAGGATGAGCGGTTCCTAAACCCAACTCAACCCTGCAATCACCGCCGCCTTTGCAAATGTGCCAACACCACCAAGTGTACATCACCATGTGCAAGTGTGTTAGCATTTTCACAATCATTTCAAAGGTCGGGTTAGCTCTTAGCACGCCACTTTCGATCCTAACACATCGCAAAAGTTAGATCGCTCAAGTGGCACTAGATGACCGATATGCAAACCGGTTTGCCCCTCTTAATAGTACGGCCATCTATCCTAAACCCGGTCATAAACTTCTCTAAGCTCCAATGACCGGGCGAAATGAAATGCCCTATAGGTTATACCTTTGCCTTGCGCATTTCCATTCCGCTCCATCTCCAAGTGCCAATGCAACCAATGCACCAACACGATCAAGAATGATATGATCCACTTCATATCATCACATGACCTTCTTGGTCCATCGATCTTGACCTCACTTGCTCTTCACCGCTATTGCATCGGTCCATCGGCGCCAAGTCCGGTGACTTGCCCTTCACACTTGCAACCGGTCCTTCAAGCCAAGCCTCGTCTTGATCTTCACCACCTTGGTCACATGACTCCATGTCATGTCTCATATGCAATAAAGCTCCTTCATTGCATCATCATGTGTGAACTAATCTCCCGTGTATAATCTCAATCACACATATTAGTTCACCTAATGTTGACACTCAATTACCAAAAACCACAAGGGACCTTTCACGGGATTATAATAAGATTTTCTACTAGAGTTTGAATAAAATGGCACATCTTTTTCCCCACCCTTTATTACCTTTCATCGTGAAGGGGCTTTCCAAATTTTCTCAAAGCCTTGGCGGTTGCCGATAGAACGGTTATAACGGAGGTGCTTATCATTCACCCTTTTTGATCAACTTTTTTTATCCGGATTTTATTTAGATAATATTTATTTCTTTTCGAAAAGCATGGGCTTTATTGCTATATATATATATTTATTTATTTATTTATTTATTTGGAGAGGTGGGCTCTGCTCGCCCTAGACTTTTGTCTTTTATTTCCTCTCTTTTCTCTTTTTTTTTTTTTTAGAGATGTGGGCTCTACTCGCCCTCGGACACTTGTCCATTTTTCATCTCATTTTCTTTCTCTTTCTTCTCTCTCTTTTTTTTTTTTTTTTTTTAGCAGCCCAAAAACATTTCTCTTTTTTAAAGCATAGATTTCCGGATGTCAAGTTTCTCTTTTTAGACGAAGTCATAGCAAATCCATTTGTACCATATCATATCGGCAACAACTTAGACTAGATAGAGCATATGCAACCCACATGAATCAGGGTTTTTCAGGGATGAGTTTTAGAATTAGCCACTAAATCCAAACTTTAGAGAACTTGAATTATAAACTAGGCAATGGCAAAGCATAAGACGAGCAACTATTCATCATTTCAACAAGGGACTAAGACTAAACATTTTTATAGCTCATATATATAAGCATTAAGGCACAAAGAAGAGCTACTTATTCTATTTTTGGATTTTTTTTTTAGATTTTAGTTTTTTTTTTTTCCGATGCAAGATTGCTGAAATGTAAACATCTTTGAAAAAAATAAAATTTGATGGAATTAAATATGCAATGCAAAGATACCTGGGGGGTCTCCCCAAGCTATCTGGAGGCCTACGGTCGGGATCGAAGCCTTGGTACCTCCTTGCATGCTTCCTCGCGTGCATGGTGAGTAGCCATGTTGGACTCCAATTGGGTCCATCTCTGGCGACTCTTTGCTCCCGATTCTGCCGCCATCATGCGGTATTTTGCACATGGGAATTGAGCGTGTGCTCAATGTTCCTAGTGCGGGGCGTCGAGGTGCTTGCAGGTTTGGATCCCGATAGCCTCCACCCCCGTGGTGGATGCCTGGGGTTGGACCGGTGGGGGGCATATCGTCGGAGCCGTCGTCAAAGCCAAATCTGGCGGCCCTCCATGCTTTACGTATCTCCCTCGGGCCACTTTCGGATGGTGCCGATTAATGAGGCGGCGGCTCCCACCTAGGATCATACCCTGTATTACCCCAGGGTCCCCATGGGGTGAGGCCATGCTTTGCCCGGAACACCGGTGTAGGCCGTGGGTCGTGGGCGAGGCGTGAAGTAGGGGCCATGGGAGGAGGATCCGACCTCCGGTCTCTCCGATACTACGTGAAGAGTCAGGGGTGTCTTTCTGCGTAAACTATCAACAGTCTCGAGCTCAAATGTTAGTACCCGGCATTTATACAACTGTAAGTCCAGGTTAGGTAACCGAACTATAGTTGCATAGCCAGGGAAAAGATGACCAAGCTCGCGGATGGTAAAATCTTAACCAAGTGCCCCTGCACAAGCTGCGCAATGGTCCAATACTCCCTGGGTGTGGAAATGTACTCTATCTGCTGATTTTTCAAAGCTCCAATCGCGAAGCGAGGCATGTGATAAGAGATGTGCGGTGGCAGAACAGCAACTTTTGCGATAATATGTAAAAGATTCCTGCACATCTCTACCACTGGAGCTACCTTCTCTTTGTGGACAACAAAGATAGAGTAGTTTTAATTCAGTTTCATTCACCCATCTAACCCGTGTCTAGGAAACAAAGTCATCGAGATCCAGGCGGTGGATAAATCTAAGTGTTGGGTCTTTGGATGCGTGAGTGGCGAGGTTCAAAAGTTCGGTCTCATGAGCACCGGATATCTCCTCCCAAAAATGATGTCTAACAAAGCCGGGAGAGCGAGAATCTATGTTCATTGCACATCTATAATTAAAACCCCAGTAACGAGCTAGGTCCGCCCACGTAACATGATAAGGTGTACCAAACAGACGGAAAGAAATTCCTAGCTGGTCCTCTACTAGTGTGCATAAAAACGAATTGTCGGGGAGGCGAGAACCTTCCTCCTCGAGAGGTGGAATATCCTCGCCACCCGACTGCTCTCCAAAGGATGGGAAATTAGTTGTCCATACCTGATTGCTCGAGGAGCTCGTGGTCGATTCCGGGCGTGTGCTAGAACACACGATCCTTGAGTAGGAGATATGCTTGCATCTCCCGATCTCCACGGATGTCGAGGTACGGCGCGTCGGCTTCATCGATCGTCGGGGGAGCTTGAGCTTCTTCCTCCCCGACGGGTGCGGTGTCTTCTTGCATGGGAGATCCTTCAAGGTCGTCGAGGGGTCGAGGGCGGTGCTTGTGCTTGTATGCCGTGGTGTGTCTTGATGACCGCCTCAACCCGGCGAAGATCTTCCCGGCTTTCTTCATGGCCACTTTGCAAGAACGATTGAGCGAGACCTCCGGTGTGCAAGGGTTAGATGAAAGTATAAACTTTCACACCCGTGATCTTGCTTCGGCACAATGTTTTTGGTGGAGAAAATGGAGTGTAGAACAAGTGAGAGAGAGTGTGAGAGTGAGAGAGAGTGAAAATGAGGGGTGTGTACTCTCACACCGGTGCTCGGCTATTTATAGCCGAGCCAACGGCCGAGGGTTGCCTCCCACAACGACTAGGAGCCGTTGGCGAAAGTCGGGCCCGAACGGCGCCCGGGGGGTGGGTCTTGCCGCACCTTTAGGGTGCTTGTAGCCGCACCAGCCCGGCGGCTGCCCGGCTGCGTTTTGGCGTGGCGTGCACAACGGTCCGCGAAAAGTTCGTGGGTCGTTGTTTTGCTCGTCCCGGTTCAACCGTTTTCTCCCCTTTTGAATTTCTCCAAAAATTTTCAAATATAAATTTATTTTTAGAAAAAAAATTATTTTAAAAATAATTGTGTTTATAGTTTTTATGTAGAAAATATTTTTTTCTTTATTTTTTCATAAAAAGAATTTATTTTATTTATGAAAACTTTTTTATTTTAGTTTTCGAAAAATATTTGTGTAAATATTTTTGTTTATTTTAATAATAAAACATAAAAACCTTTTTTTTTCAAATATACCCTATTTTTTTTTTTCTTTTTGGATATACCCCATTTTTTTCTTTTTTGGATATACCCTATTTTTTTTTTGAGCGGGTTATTTATAGTCGGCTGTCGACTCTCCCCTGCTATCTTGGCGGAAGGTACACGCTCCGGGGGGTCTCGGTCGGATCTTTCAACATTCCACACCCGGTCTTGATGACGATGATTGCCGGGTGTGTTGTTGCTTGTACCCAATGAATGGGCACTTTACCGCCTTGTCTTTGATATGGAAGACGATGAAACCCTTCCCCAGACCGATGTCGGCCTTGGTAGTATAAAGAAATGGTCTCCCCGGGAGGAGACACATCTTCCCTTGGGCCCATATCCGGGACCACAAAGTCTGCGGGGATGTATTCATCTTGGATTTTGATCAACATGTCTTCCCAAGATTCCCTCGGCGCCTTGTTGATTGATCCGCCATTTGGAGGACGAATTTGGCGGGAGTAAGTGTCCCTCCATGGATTTTTGTTGAAAGTGGCCTTGGACATCACATTATCTTGGCCCCCAGGTCACAAAATGCATTAGCAAAATTGTGGGGGCCAATGGCACGGTGATGATCGGACGTCCAGGATCTCCCTTCTTGGCAATGAATGGCGAGTCCACAGGGATCTTCTTCAGCTCTGCGGGTTGGCCGAGCCTCGGAGATATCATGTTAATGACTCGTGTGGGACCTCGGGTTGCCCCCGGGATCCTTCCCGAGTGGATTAATCGGCACTTGAGCGACAATGCGAGCCACTGTGTCTCTATCATCTTGTTGAAGCTGAGTTGGTTTTTCACAGCTGATGTCAACCCTTCAAGCTTGTTATTCACACCCTCAAGGATCTTGTCTTGATGGCTCATCTTTTTGGTGAGATTTTCGTTAATTTTCGCCTGGCCCGATGCGAGGTCCTTTAATGATGGTCGACGGGGGTTATAATTGGAGTTGTACCCCTAATTGCCTTGGAATGGTGGCTTTGGACTAGTTGTTCGACCACTGGCTGCGGTTGGCGGTACCCGTTCTTTGTTGTTGATGAAGGCAGCTTCTTCACGGGTCTCTGGGCGCTTATCCCCCGGTGGCCAACCTCACCACACGCCTCACAGGTCATGTGAGCGTGCGTGGCATAGACTGGGCGCTGGCTGGGCGGTAGCATCTGTCTTTGCGCTCCTCCGGTCTCTTCGGCCCGAAGATCCATCTTTGCGGCAAGCATATCCGCCTCCTTCACGGTATGCATGCCTTTTTTGTGTTTTTGGCGAGGGGCTGTCTTCGCCCGGCTACGATTTGCCACCATCTTATCAATCGTATTTGCTGATCGATGGTGAGAGCGATAGAAATGCGCCACCCGGCCAGCGGCGTCGAGGTGCCCCCGATATGGCCGTTTAGACCATTGTAGAAGTTCCGGAGCACCGGCCATTCTCCATCCCGTGGTGCGGGCATGCGGGGAATGTATTCACGGAGCCTCTCCCACGCCTGCAGGATGGGTTCCATTGATGTCTGGCGGAAATTGGCGATTCTCCCCCTCGGGGCATTGGTTTTGCCCATGGGAAAGAACTTGGCGAGGAACGCCGAGGAGCACTGGCCCACGTGACGACGACTTTCTTGTCCTTGTAGAACCCTTTGTTTTGCCTTCCCCACGAGGGAGAAGGGGAACAGGCGGAGCCCCATGGCGTCTGCCGCGACATCTTTGATGACTATTGTATCGCACGGCTCAAGGAAGTCTTTGGAGATGAGCATTTGCGTCCTCGCCGGCAGTCCACGAGGAATGGACTGGCTTTGCACCATGGTGATCGCCCCAAAGTCTGGCTCGAAGTTTTTGTCCGCCACGTTCACCGGCCCGGTGGGCACGCGTTGGTGACGGCGGAGAGTTGAGAAATCGGCGTAGCGACTTCCCGGGCCATGGCTTGAGTTGCGGTTGGTGCAGGGATGTCGGTCTCAAGCGTCGGTGTTCCTGGCTGAAGAAGAAGCGATGCGAGACCGGTTCTTCCTTAGGAGTGCCTCTGATCGGAGGTGAAGTTTTCCGGCGGGAGGAAACCCGACATACACTATCCTTTTCATCCACAATAGGAGAAAACATAAAAGATTAGCCTGTATGAGCAAATGGTATCCACGCTATACGTTCATATTCATAGAAAGCTATTTATTATATTTTTTTTTCACAATGCCTTTCCGGCACGCGGCGCGAAAATGCTTGTTGGCATTTCTTAACGCAATCAAAGGAAAGCAGTATAAAACCCATCCCCAATAAAAACGTCGAATGCGCCGGTGACATTCCCCCGATAAACCACCATGTCGGTGATCCATAAGGGATTGTCAACGGGATAGATCTTGCCATCTTAGATATTCATCCGCAAGCGCCGCGAGATCTATCATTGTAGCATTTCACCCGGAAGTATTCGGGGTATCGTTATTTATATTTTTCCAAAGGAAGGCATGTGATTAATAAATTAGCATGGCATCTGAATAGAGGAGCATGTGTTTGCTTAGACCAAATTGTTCATAACAGGGGTAAGCAATAACGGTTGAAGGATAGTGTGACACACACTTTAGAATCCACCAGCAAAAGGATAAAGAAAATAGAGAAAGAATAAATGAATAAATGAATGACCTAATGGAGTAGATCTAATGTATCTAGTCATGGCCATACAAATGAATAGTTAGGATCATATGCAAACTGATTTAGTCATGGTTAGGTCTAGGATAACGGGGAGACTTCCTGGTTACCATACGGCCCGATAGGAAGCATTTACGAACTCCTACAGAACATACGAACGTGGAGGGATTTCAAGGGACGGTCAAGGCTTGTCACGACCAAGCCGCCTACCCCCTCAACCGTGGCATGCCCTCATATCCGCAGGTGTCGTAATACCCGGGCACCATGCCCACATATCAAAGCACTACTCTTGTCCCCCCAGGATCCCCACTCGTCGAATGGACGGACTAGAACAAGAGCAAACCCGAAGGAACAACGAACCGATATCCCACCTTTAATCAAGTTAGGCATATGATGATCGATGATGAACTGTAATGAACATGTTAAGATTATGATATGTAAACTATATGCTAGTTCATATACCAACACAAGAACATGAACAAGACTATACTCTAGTTCATAAGTTAGGCCAAGAACATAAATATAAGACTTGCAAATAGAAGAATGCTCCATAGAGTAGATGTATTACCAAAGCACTTTCTTCTAGGAGACAAGCCCTCCTTGTAGCTCTTCTACTCCAAGTGTTAACTAAGAAAGAATAAAGAAGAAGAAAGTAGAAGAAGAAAGAAGAGAGAGAGGTAGCGGTGGTAGAGAGAGAGAGATTGCTGGTTTGCTGGACTCCAAGTGGTGTGTGTTGAGAGAGGGAGAGAGGGGGCCTACTTATACACTTGGAGAAGGGGCCTAAATGCTAAAATACACCAAAACCGACACGGAAAAACCTTCCTTCAGGCGCAAACCGACCAACTAAGGGCGGTAATCCTCGTTTGGAAGGTGCACGAACCGCCTCCCCGAGGCTGGGCTGAAACCGCCTCGGGGAGGGGTGCGGCGCACACGGATGGTGCTTGGCGTGCACCCCCTGGCTCGGCCTGGCCGGGTCTCGGTGGGGTGTCGTCTTTTTCGCCTGAAAAAGTTGTGGGCCGGGTTTTGCTTGGCCCAGTTTGAAGTTTTGGGTCGATTTGCTCTTGGGCTTGAGTTTTGCAATAATGCGCTTTCCGGAAGGCGTACTTTTTGGTCGATTTTCCACTTGTTTTTATTATAAATCTGCAAAATAAAATACAAGACACTACAAGTGGAATTTATTAGTGGTAAATGCATGAGTATAAAAGGTTTAATTTTACTCCCTTTATGGTAGTAAGTTGACGGGAAAAATATGTCGTTGGTTACCGTCAATGGATATGCGCATCAGTAGAAACAGAAGCGTCGTCGGACTATTTTTAAGAATAAAAAGATACTATGAAGAATTCAATTTTGAAATTACTTTACAGGTCTATCTGCATGATGTTTGCGTGTGAAAGTACATCACATGATTGTTCTTGTGTGATTGCACAAACACTTTCAACATTGTTGCCACACAACTGAAAAATATTAGAAACAAAAGAAAGTCGCCCGCTGCTTCCGAAGGCTTAAGCCACCAAATCAATCAATGGTCTCTGTACAGTATAATGGGATGTATGAAATGTACTGGGACTAAAATACACTCTCCGGCTATCTGCAACAAGGGATGGATCATTATCATTATCATTAGATAAAGTTGTAAGAGGACCTGGCCATCAAACTTCATGTTGACTATTGACATGCAAACAGCACAGTGAAATGGATTTTTTTTTTCAAACACAGTGAAATGAAATTTGCTGTTACAGAATGCTCAAGGCAGCTATAATGAAGACTTCTTTTCATACAACCACACAGACTGCTCACGACAGTCAAAGCACCAACCATCAAAGCACAGCCGATGCAATATAAAGATGGGCTCAGCACAATTGTTGAAAACTAGTTTATATTCACAAAAAGAACTTTTTTTTTACTATGGTTGTGGAAGTTTGACGGCTCACAAAAAATTGAAATGAAGAGCTGTGAAAAAAAAAGTTGCGGATTCTAGAAAGCACAAATTTGAGCAGGAAAAAGGAAAAAAAAGGAGGAGACAATGAGCTGATCACCTACCTAAAGTGCAAGAACCAGTGGATCAGCTAAGCTGGCTGAATCACTCAGCCAACAACGAATGGGCGACCTCGGAACAAAGGAGAAACAAAAGACTAACTGGCTTACTGCCTGCCTGTGTTTTATTCAAGGTTCAACGTTCAGCACATACAACAATATGTTTTCACATATTTATAGACTACATGACCATCATAAAGTCTGTTCCTTCTGTGCGCATTGGTAAATTTTATGATGAAAGGGAAGGAATAGAAAGAGAAAATGACACTAGGGGGAAGTTGATGTGAGCAGCTTGCAGGGAATTTCTGCAGCCATGTCGTAATCTTGCTGCTTTGGGGTATCATTTCACATATACAGTTCACAACCACGACTCAACTTCTAAAACCTGATCCATCATGGGCATTATTGTGCTTAATGGGAAACTGCATGAAGTTAGTGGAAGGCCACACATTTACCAAGGCTTCACGAATCACGATATGCTAAAAACATCAATAATTGGATAAGATTTATAAAAGTTTTACATTTCTGACTTGAGTACAGATTGTCAACTCTTTCAAATGCAACACTATTGCACCCTCACATTTAGACGGGAGATATTATGTACTGATATATTCTCCCCATGGGGCGATTATTCAATACAAGTGCTTCTATATCTTCCAACAGTACACACTTATAAATGCTGGTTGACACTTGACACAGCATATATGAATTTACACTTACCCATCAATTATTTCTTCAGGTGTATGTGCATGAGAAGGCAAATCAGAACGTGGTTTGTGGAGAGCCAATTTCTGATAGACATTCTGCATTTCTGGCCTGATTTGAGAAGTTTGCGGGCAAGCAAATGCAACCGACAAGCAAAGAGATTTCTTTCTCCTCTACCATAGTTGGTGATGATAAGCGTTGGTCCAACAAATCCTCTATTGCAAGTTCATGATGTTGTTCCATGGAAGCAATCAAATGTAGCTCTCTTGGGTATCTCCCCATCATAATCTCTAGCACAACGACTCCAAAACTATATACATCACATTTTGTTGTCACCACTGATGTGTAAGAAAACTCTGCATGGAAATGAAGCACCAAATCAACTATCAAACATAGTGACAAACCAAAATGAAATATTTCATGTTTGCAAATGGTAACATGAATATATTTTCTACTATCTATATGCAAGAAAAAGCAAACTGACCACATACCGGTGCTATATAGCCACATGTTCCTGCTAGTTCACTCCAATTGGATGAATCAGGTTTGAGCATCCTTGCTATTCCAAAATCTGAAACATAAGCCTTGAATGCTACATCTAGCAAGATCTTGTTGCTTGTTATATCACGATGTATTATCGGTGGGTTGCATTCATAGTGCAAGTAGTAGATAGCTTGCGCCACATCTCTCACAATGGCAACTCGCTTCTTCCAAATCCAACTCCTTCGCCCAGATTCTCGCCCCAAGACCATATGAAGGTTTCCTCTCTCAATGAAATCATACACTAAAAATTTGTACCTTGGATGGGAGCAAAATCCATACAGCTTGACGATGCTTCGTGCCGTATCTTTGTCAACACTTCAATTTCACTAAGGAATCTCTTCTCATCACTAATCCCTTCATCAATTGGGTGAAGTTTTTTCACCGCAACTATTCTACCTCCTTGAAGCTGTGCCTTGTAGACTGTGCCAAACCCCCCGATCCAATGATGTACCTATCACTGAAATTTTCTGTTACCCTAGTGATGTCGTCAAACACTAGTTTCCCATCAAAATTCCATACCGAGAGAACGTCTCTTGTATTTGTGACTGCTGTAATTTGTGGTCTTTTTCCTTTTTGCGGAGGATCATAATTAACATGACAATTGAGAGAATAATAAATATGCACACTGGGATAGAAACAACTAGGACCAAGTGGTGAATTCTAGCTTTGTGATATTCCATTATTGGAGTTGAAGAGCATTCGGGCAGGCCTGAGATACTACCACGAGAGGCCTTTGTTGTGGAGGAACCATTTTGTCGAAGCATTTTGGAACGGTCGACCTGCTGGAAGAGGACCTTCCAAGTCATTATATGACACATCAAGTGTTGAGAGACTAGCCATCGTACCAATGTAGGAAGGAATGCTTCCACTGAACTGATTATGGGAAAGGTTTAAGACCTGCAACATCTCCAAGTTCTCGAGTTCTAGAGGTAGCTTGCCAGTGAGTTTATTGTCACTTACATCCAACAACATTTGTAGCCCTCCCATATTACCAATAGTCATTGGCAAATGTCCACTAAAATTGTTGTTGTTAAGCCTTAAAGATAGTAGCTTAGTACAACTCCCGAGCTCTTGTGGTATAGAGCCACTTAACTGATTTGAAGATATATCAAGGTATTGCAATTTTCGTCATTTGACCAAATTCAGGTGGTATATGACCTGAAATTTTGTTGTGTGATAAGTTGAGCAAGTACAGGTTGGTAAGATCTGCTTAATTTTGCTGGTATACTACCAGTTAGGTTGTTGGCATGTATTGTAAGTACCCCTAGTTTTTCAAGATTTGAAAGCTCAGGGAGGCAAGCTTCCGATTATCATGTTCTCTTCCATTGAAAAAATTGTCAAATTGATGTTTGAAGCCTAGGTTTTGGACAAATACCCGGAAAAGTTGTTTCTCGCCAATGTTGCGGTGGTGGTAAGTCGTGGATATGGCCCAAAAGATGATATGTCTCCCCGTCATTTTGTTGTGACTAAGGCCAAGACTCTCGAGGCTCGTACATGTTTCAAGGCTTCTTGGAATTGGACCAGTGAACATGTTGTAGCCAACGACGAACCTTTGAAGATTCCCGCCTTTGCACACATCAGAGGTAAGTTCCCGACAAAGAGTTATATGACAAAGTGATACTTGTCAAGTATGTCAAATTAGAGAATAATTCTCGTGGTAAAGGGCCGACAGCTTGTTAGACAAAAGTGATAGCCCTTTTATGCTCGTGAGGTTCGTGAAAGTTCTTTGGAATGGAGCACGAAATCTTGTTTTTGGATAAATACAAAATATTGAGATCTACCAAAGCGCCAATCTCTGCTGGGATGGATCCGACGAACTGGTTGTCAAAGAGATAAAGGAACTTTAGCTTGGTGAGGTTCCCTAAGCTCGAAGGAATGGAGCCGCTTAAAAAGCTGTTGTCGAGGTCCAAAATTTCTAGATTCTTGAGCTTCCCAAGCTCCTTTGGTATTCGCCCGGTGAGCAGGTTTTGTCCGATGGAGAGACTAACTAGTTTTGTTAGGTTGAAAAGGGATGCAGGAATACTGCCTTTGAGGTTGTTGGACAACAATCCTAGCTGGCTAAGGCGTGGCATATTGCCAAACTCACATGGTATGCTTCCATGGAGCCAGTTGAAGGCAAGATCGAGGAAGGAGAGCTGTGGTAGGGAGGTGATAGCCAACGGGATTGCTCCATGGAGGCTATTGTTGGTGAGATCAATGAGTGTGAGGAACGGAAGTGCCGAGAAGTTGAGCTCACCAAGGTAGCCATCGAGGCCGGCGTTTGGCAGGAGATCTCGGTCACCGCCCGAGGCGCACTGCGGCCCACGGTGCACTCGGTGCACGCCCGCGCCCGTCCAGTTGCTGCTGCGCGGGGCTCGTTCCCCTGCTGCCACGAGTCCAGCACCGGCGACGAGTTCCGCAGAGCAGACTTCCACTGGAGGAGGGCGGCTGTCTGGGACACGAGATGCACGCCTCCATGATGCTGGTGCCTTGCTGCGTCCGCGTGCAGCAAGAGAAGGCACGAACAGAGCCACAAGCAGACTATTAGCTCTATCGTTATCGCCATATACAGCTTGCTTCTTCTAAAGGTGGCATTTGGTATTTGGATCTAGGTGTGCTGCTGCATGACACCTCAACTTAGTACTCATACAACCATGCTAGAGAGTATATATAGGACGCGTATATATAGTGTTTGTCAACAAAGCTCCATGTAGTGTGTCCAGGTCAATTGGAAAAAGTAACTAGTCCCAATCTGTTAAGCAAGTACAAAGTTATAGTTCAATTTGAGCTCCTACTTTGATATGAAGTTTATCTTTATCTGACTTTATATATGTAGAAAAGTTATGAAGTTTACAATGTGGTACCTATTTCTATTTGCCAACTACCTCTAGAAATAAATTTTTAGAAGTGTCTGGAACTCGTAGCCTCCTCGAAAAATGCCTTCATTTCTATCGGTGGTTGGAAATTCTAGTCGCCTTTGCTAACCGCCTAAAAAATAGAGGGCATTCAAAAGGTGCCGCGAAAGTCCAATTGCCTATAAAAATCAATTTATAAAGTTTTGCATAGTGCTCGATGGCAGGAGTTGAAAAGCCTTTTGTTTGCTTTATGGGAGTGGTGAGATTTGGTGGGAGTTTAAAGGGTCAAATCCCAGTAATCACTTTGCTGGGAGGGATGGGAATTGGATATGGATTAATGAAAGATAATGCATCGTCCACTCCATCATGACTTGTCATATCCCACTAATCACTTTGCTAAAGTTTGTTTAGCAAAGCAACGAAGAAACATTTATATAATAATAATAATAAATTGAGAAAGAAGAGAAATGAGCCCACCATTGTCGCGCTTGCGGCCTAATACCATGACTGAGGACCAACTGTAAAACTACTCCCAAGATGGTGCGTGGTGGGCCTGCCTGGAAGACTTGGACCAAGATTTCGACTCGTTCGTCAACATTTCATTCGATTCGTTTTCGTGCTACACACCGCACTGTCATGATCGTAACTCATGTTTTTGTTTCGTAATATATATATTTGTTTATTATTTCCCCTACGCTTGAGGAAGGACATCCCCGTACGACGTTAGTGTGTGGTAGGATTCATATCGTCTCTCGTGCGTGCTTCTCCTCACGAGTCATGATGCATGCATGCGACAACAGCGTCTTCAGCAGAACACTGTTAGATTCCGAGCACTTATGACCCCAAATCACTTTGGGGGTGTTTGGGTTTCCTCGCTCAGGGCTGGGCAGGCGGGCCAGGTTTAGACCGTTTGGTTTACCAGGCTGGGCCCCTTAGACAGCCCCCCGGCCGCAAGGCACCATATGTTGGTTGGCCAGGCCACTAGAAAACGAAGGGGGTGGCCGTTTTTTTTCTAGGGCTGCCTTGGCTAAGCCCAGGTGACCGTTCGTGTCACCTCCGCTCGTCCGTCGCGGTGCCCGCCGCCGCGTCGTCGCTGCGCCGACAATGTCTCCTCCTCACTCCTCCCCACCGGTTCCTTGTCCTTCTCCCCTACTCCCCATCGGCGATTGAGCCCTACTTCCCATCCTCGGCAGCGGCCTTGCTCCTCTCCACCGGAGCTACGCTGTGAGGAGGCCATGGCGCACAACTGCTCCTCTCCACCGCCAGTGTTGTGCTGCTCCCGTCACCGGAGCAGGGGACGTCGAGCTACGGGTGGCGCTCCCGGTCGCCACATAACCTCCTGGGGGGCGTTGAATTGAAGCACGCCATCATGAGTGAGATCCATTTGGCGCCCTGGCGACTCTGGCGGCCGGTGGCCGTGCACACGAGCTCACGCATGGCCTTCTTTCACACCAAGCAATGGCGACATCGAAGGAGATGAAGTCGCCGGCCACATCAGGCGCCAGAATGGTGCTAAAGCTCCTCCTTGGCCGCCGTCGTGTTGGCGCCGCGCGTAGTAGCACGGAAAGAGGTGGCGGTGGCATTTGAACTTGGCGAGCTCGGGGATGCCGCGAGAGGCCCTGGGGAGGATGGGCACGCTTGCCATGCCCAGGTTTAACTTGGGCGAGCCCATTTGCTTATTGGATCGGCTCGGTGCTAGTCCAAGCCGTGGTTGCCGAGACCGAGTCCCCTATTGTGGTTGCTCCCCGGCGATGGCTTTGGCATGTGGCACTTGGTAGGCCCCAAATCCTAGCGGTCAGCACAACATGACGGCGACCTGCGACTGCCAGCAGGCTCATGTGGTCATGGAGGAAGGAGAAGAGCCAAGGGCGTAGCGATTGGTGTTGGAGGAACGCTGCAGCCGGGTGCCGGTGGCCAGGAATGGACCAAGAGCAACAGTGACGGCCCGAGATTGTGGCGTGCCTCCCCCGGCAGCAAAGCAAAATCTAGAGGTAAAAATTGGTTCATTATCAGTTTCAGATTTTCATCAACTGAATCATGTTCTGTACTGTACAGAGCTGCTAAATGCATTGATTGTAGAATTGGAGCAATGATGAGGTGACGATTCAGATTTTGTTTTTCTTCTAGATCTCAAGATCTATTTTCCATGTTCGAGTTTCAATCAAGGGAGGGGCATACCCTACATTGACAAGGGGATCTTTATTCGATTTGATAGTGAGAAAGTCAAGAAGAGGTTTCAAATAAAGCAAGCCATGAAGATTGCATAATTCACTCACTCACCCAGGCCAACTCCGGTACATAGTCGATGTAGACGCGTGCATAGCTCTTTAGTCAGTGGTATATGGATTCGCAAAATACTCTATTTCGTGAGATAACTGATCACTCATTATTTAGTCACTAAAATTCTTCAGTTTTTTTAATTGGCCAGGTTGGTCTTTTATTCTGTTGATAATCTGATAGTGATATATGCTGAATTTTGGGGCACAAATATTGTTTACTCTTGTTTGAGAGGTACCACCTTCACCTATGACATTTATAATACTGTCCTTTGTTCTAATTTACTGGATATAACAATATGGCACACGAGTGCAAAATATTTTTAATTATTATTGTTTAGTTTGTCATCTCTATGGCCCACCTATATTTTCAACTGGGTTTGACATTGGTTGCCCCTAGATGTCCGAGTTTGGATGCTTGGGGCATGATTAATTGATGCTTGGTAGGTAGCTCGCCTAGGAGGGCATGAAACCAAACAAGCCATCCTTGACACACTGATGTCATGCAGGATCTAGTGGCTGAGATGTGCACAGCCTCACAGACCTAAAGAACATTGGTGTACCAGGTCAATGTAGTTTGAAATTTAATAAAACCTAAATAGCATGATGAGGTTTAATCATTTCACTAAACAATTATTTCTTTGTAGCCTCTACGACTGTACGCAGCCAAATTTTTATAAAGTTATTCAGCTAAACAGTTGATAATAAAAATAGAGAAAAACGAGTTCACCTTGGGGCTGCGGCCTCTTCTATATGTGAGTTCACCTTGGGGCTGCGGCATTAAGTAGCAAGCCTAGTCCTAACAGTAATACAAGAACGATGAGCTTTCGAGTATTTTACAATTGGTTCCAACCTGAACAAATCTGCCATTCACTGGAAAGAACCAGTTGTTCTTCCCTCAAATGATGAGATGCGCAATGGCTATGCTCTTTATAAAATGCTAATAGAGGTTTATAGAGGTAGAAATTTCAATGTAAACAATATAACCCATGTGAAAAACCGCATGTCCCACATGGTTCTTCAATATGCTTAAATATATCAATGCTCTTGCTTTGAATGCTGCCTTTCTTTTTTGCCATATGGTTCTTCAATATGCTTAAATATCAACGCTCTTGTTTTGAATGCTTAAACACTGGTTGCCTTTCAAAAAAAGATTCTTAATAAAACAGATGATCCAACAAAGGATGTTTAAGAGAAAAAAAAACTGTGTACAACTTTACTATCACTCATACATGCACATGCACACAGCTCGTGCAGTATGATGCCATGACTCACGAAACATTTTATTTATCAAGGGCATGCACGGGTAACTTTTTGTTTTGAGCAGGAGCATGTGCTGCCGCTTTGGTTGATCCATGACAGCAATCTACAAGCAATTAACAGAAATTATATGCAGTCATACTCTTTTTTTTTTAATCATTATATGCATACTTTGTATAGGAGAAAGCAACCATGTCCACATTTCCTAATGAAAATGCATGCCTAACTTCCGAAAGAAAGAAACAAAACTGAGGCAGATGTAAAAAAAGGCACTGATAATGATATTATTCTCTTGATTTGATAATTTGGTACATCAAGTCAGCGAACACTGCTTCTTTGTTCGACGGTATTCAATATTGATATTTGTTTCTTTTATTAGGTAAAGCTCTAAATCACAATAAATCACGATTCCAGTACAACTCTTATTAGCTCCTGTTGTATGCCGTGGGATTAATGCTTGGGACTAACACAAATTACCTCACACTTCATCCACTACTTCCAGTGTAACTGCTTGAGAAGGTGTGGCAGAAGCATACGATGGGTAGTGGTGGCTGAGTTTCATATAGACTTCCTGCATTTCTGGTCTTGAGTGAGGTGATGTTTTCAGGCATGAAAATGCCACTACAACAAGCTGAGCAATTTGTTTCTGCTCCACCGTTGTTGGTGATGATGGACGCTGGTCCAGCATGTCCTCCACTGCAAGCTCATGATGCTCTCCGATGGAGGCAAGGTTTGTAGCTCCCTTGGGTACCTCCCATCACAAGCTCTAGTACAACCACGCCAAAGCTATAGACATCACATTTTGTCGTCACTACTGATGTGTATGATAGCTCTGCAGCAAAGTAAAGCCCTCGAGTTAATATGACCCAAGTGTGGTAGCAAATAAACCACAATATCTTTGTTATTTCCAAGTTGAAGCAAGATTATGTTTTTGCGAAAGATGCACATGAATATATACCTGGGGCTATATAACCATATGTTCCAACTAATTTGCTCCAATTAGACGAATCAGATTTTAAAATCCTTGCTATTCCAAAATCTGAAACATAAGCCTTGAAAGTTGCATCCAACAAGATGTTTTTGCTTGTTATATCACGATGGATTATCGGTGGGTTGCATTCATGGTGCAAGTGTCAAGGGCTGTGTGCGGCAAGGATGCCGGACCTCGACTACGGAGCTCGTAGTCTCTCTCCGTGATAACTACGTCAGGGTTATGCCCCCTCGCCGCGCACACTTGCCGGGTTATGCCCCCTGACTCGTGGCTTGAGAGAAGAGATAGGAGATTAGATTGAATAATCTTGCTTAACCCTTCATCATTCGGTTACAAAGGAATATATGGCCTCCGGCCCAACAAACCTCTCCTAAAACTTAAGGAATAATTATAGAAAACAATAACTAGATTAGTGACTATCCATATTAGCCACTACTCGAGATCTCCCTGGCTGTGCCAGCGCCAGCAAGGCCGGCTGCACGGCGCACGTCACGCGCCCTGCGACGCCGGGTGTATACGGCGCCCGCACATGACATCTCCCCTCCTCGAGAGGCAGCTCGGAGGAAGGGCCGTAGAGCACGCCGTTCATCGCTGCTTGGAACGCGTGGCGGAGCGTTGCACAGCCCCGACGCCATGACCAAGAACTCGTAGAGGCCGTCATGTGTCCCGAACGCCGCCTTGTGGATGTCGGCCCGGCCTCATGCAGACTTGGTGATAGCCCGAGCGCAGGTCGAGCTTGGTGAAGAAGCGCGCCCCGTGGAGCTCGTCCAGGAGCTCGTCGACGACGGGGATGGGGAACGCATCCTGACCGTGAGCGTTGAGAGCCCGGTGTCGACGCCAAACGCCACCCGCGGTCCGGTTTCTTGACGAGGGGGGGACGGGGGAGAACGCTGAATCGCTGCGCCGGACGATGCCCTGCTCGATCATTGCGGCGCATTGCCGCTCCAGCTCGTCCTTGTGTGCCTCGGTACCACATGACGGCCGCATCGCCATCGGCAACGCGAAAACCCGACTTGAGGGCGATCTTTGTGGTCGCGTGCGCGCGCGGGTGGCAGCTTCGGTTGGCTCCGCGAAGAGGCCCCGAAAGCCGACAACGGCTCGTCGGGAGGGCAGCCGGGGCGTGATGGTGATGATGCGCTCCTCCCGGTGCGCGCCCATCCGCCCGGCAGACGGTGCGGTCATGGCGGCTGAACGCCATCTGACGAGTGGTGAAGTCCCACACCATCTTCCCCAGCGTGACCATCCACTGGGTGCCGAGGACGATGTCATAGCCGACAAAGCCGCATCACGCATGTCGGACGCTGAAGTGCTCGCCGTCGATGGCGATCGGGCGCGACGAAGAACGCGGGGCACGCGACAGTTCCCCATTAGCCACCGGGGCGTGAGGCACGGCCCGGGTGTGGATGGCGAGGCGATCGGCCACGCCGCGCCTCGGCGATGAAGTTGTGCGTGGAGACCGTATCCGGAGGGTCGTGAACGTTCTTGCACACCACGGTTACGCAGCACCGCATCGAATCGCAAATCGCATACCGATCGCACGGGGGAGAACAGAGGCGCCTCTGCGCAGCCGCGGCGTCCCTCGGCCGCGTCACCTTCGATCTCCACCCCGTCGATGTAGAAGATGCGGCGGCGGCATCTCCGCTGCTAGCCCCGGAGTAGGGCTCGTTGCAGTTGCACACAGCCGAGGCAGCCGCGCCGGCTTGTTCCTCGGTGGAGAGGCGTTTGCCGATTCCCCGCACCACGGGGTGTGGGTGCGGCGGGGGCCGCAGGTCGCTGGTTGGCTGGCGCGGAAGCGAGCGGTGCAGCGGGGCGGGCGTAGGGAGCACCGGGCGGGCGGGGCAGGTGGCGGCACACGTGCATACTTTGCCTGGCGGCCGTTGAAGGCGCGATCCAGTTGATGAGCTCCACCGGGCGCGCTGCACTCATCGCCGCGTTGAGTGTCTCCTGGGTGGTGGATGCGACGGGCGTGACCCAACAGCGGTAGGAGCCCTGTTGGCATTTCTTAACGCAATCAAAGGAAACAGGTATAAAACCCATCCCCAATAAGAGCGTCGTAAATGCGCCGCCGACATTCCCAAGTAAACCACCATGTCGGTGATCCAAATGGAACTCGCTTTCAACGGGATAGATCTTGCCATCTTAGATATTCATCCGCAGCGCACGGATCTATCATTGTAGCATTTCACCCTAAGTATTCAGGGGTATCGTTATTTATATTTTCCCAAAGGAAGGCATGTGATTAATAAATTAGCATGGCATCTGAATAGAGGAACATGTGTTTGCTTAGACCAAAATGTTCATAACGGGGGTAAGCAATAACGGTTCATGGATAGTGTGACACACACTTAAGAATCCACCAAAGAAAAGGATAAAGAAAATAGATAAAGAATAAATGAATAAATGAATAACCTAATGGAGTAGTTCTAATGTATCTAGTCATGGCCATACAAATGAATAGTTAGGATCATATGCAAACCGATTTAATCGTGGTTAGGTCTAGGATAACAGGGGAGACTCCCGAGGGTGCCATACGGCCCAATAGAAGCATTTACGAACTCCTACAAAGACAAAGCGAACGTGGGGGGGATTTCAAGGGGCGGTCAAGGCTTGTCACGACCAAGCCGCCCTACCCCCTCAACCGTGGCATGCACTCATATTCGCAGGTGTCGTAATACCCGGGCATCATGCCCGCATATTAAAGCACTACTCTTGTCCCCCCAGATCCCCACTCGTCAAATGGACGGACTAGAACAAGAGCAAACCCGAAGGAACAACGAACCGTTATCCCACCTCTAATCAAGTTAGGCATATGATGATCGATGATGAACCGTAATGAACATGTCAAGATTATGATATGTAAACTATATGCTAGTTCATATACCAACACAAGAACATGAACAAAACTATACTCTAGTTCATAAGTTAGGCCAAGAACATGGATATAAGACTTGCAAATAGAAGAATGCTCCATAGAGTAGATGTATTACCAAAGCACTTTCTTCTAGGAGACAAGCCCTCCTTGTAGCTCTTCTACTCCAAGTACTAACCAAGAAAGAATAAAGAAGAAAGAAAGAAGAAGAAGGAAGAAGTAGAAGAGGAGAGAGAGGTAGAGGTGGTAGAGAGAGAGAAATTGCTGGTTTGCTTTGGACTCCAAGTGGTGTGTGTTGAGAGAGGGAGAGAGGGGGCCTACTTATACACTTGGAGGAGGGGCCTAAGTGCTAATTTACACCAAAACCGACCCAGTAAACCTTCCTTGTATGCATAACCGACCAACGCAGGCGGGAAACCCCATTTGGAAAGTGCACGAACCGCCTCCCGAAGGCCGGGCCGAAACCGCCTCGGGGAGGGTGCGGCCGCACCAGTGAATGCGCGCACCCCCAGGCTCGGCCTGCCCGGGTCTCGGTGGGGTGTCGTCTTTCACCACCTCGAAGTTGTGGGCGGGCTGTGCTCGGCCCGCATTTGATGTTTTGGGTCGATTTGCTCTTGGGCTTGGATTTTGCAATAATGCGCCATCCCCTAAGGCGTACTTTGGTCGATTTTCCACTTGCTTTTATTATAAATCTGCAAAATAAAATACAAGACACTACAAGTGGAATTTTATTAGTGATAAATGTATATGAGTATAAAAAGGTTTAATTTTACTCCCTTTATGGTAGTAAGTTGGCGGGAAAAAAATGTCGTTGGTTACCGTCAACAAGCCCTCCCGTGAAAATCTGCAGACGCCCGGGCCTCCTCCAGCCGACCAGCCGTGGAAGGAGCTCCTGAATTGGTTGGCGTAGTCCTCGGCGGTGCCGGTCTTGTGACACTCTCGGGTGAGATCGAAGAGGGGGCCGAGCGTAGATGCGGCCCGAACCGTAGGTTGAGCAGCTCCTTTAAGCGGCCCCAAGTCGGCGTTCCTTCATCTTCTTGCAGCTGAATGAATCACATGTGCGCGACGCCCTCCAGCTGGTACGACGCCATCCAGACGCGCTCCTCTGGCATGGTGCGCCTGTTGCTGCGATAATCGACTCACACTTGTTGATGAAGAACAAGGGTTCGGACTTGCCATCATAGCAAGGGAAGTCCAGCTTTCGGGAATTTGAGAGGGGCGTCGAGGTCGCATGGCGCTGTCGGTGTGGCCGCCCGGATGTCGACGACGCCGCCTCCGACTTCTCCTTCAGGCCGGGCGATGTCGGTCTGCATCTCCTTCATCATCTTGATGACATCGGCGAGGGTTGGCTCGGACATGGTGGGGGGAGGTCGCCGTGGATGTGGCCGGGGCGATGGGGGTGGTGGTGGTGGGCTGTTGAGAGTGGTTGTGGTGGGGGAAGAATTGCCGGTGGATTGTGATCGACTCTAGATACCAAAGTTGTCAAGGGCCGTGTGCGGCAAGGACCTTGGGACCTCGACTACGGAGCTTGTAGTCTCGCTCCGTGGTAACTACGATGGGGCTATGCCCCCTCCGCGCCAAGACACTCGCCGGGTTATGCCCCCGACTCGTGGCTTGAGAGAAGAGATAGGAGATTAGATTGAATAATCTTGCTTAACCCTTCATCATTCGGTTACAAGGAATATATGGCCTCTGGCCCAACAAACCTCTCCTAAACTTAAGGAATAATTATAGAAAACAATAACTAGATTAGTGACTATCCATATTAGCCACTACTCGAGATCTCCTGCTGTGCCAGGCGCTCAGCGCGCTCGGCTGCACGGCGCACGTCACGTGCCCTGCGACGCCGGGTGTATACGCGCCCGCACATGACAGGAAGTAATAGATAGCTTGAGCCACATCACTTGCAATGGCAACACACTTCTGCCAGTCCAACTCCTTCGCAAGATCCTCATTTTCCATGATAATATGAAGGTTTCCTCTCTCAATATAATCATACACTAAAAATTTGTACCTTGGATGGGAGCAAAACCCATACAGCTTGACGATGCTTCTATGTCGTATCTTTGTCAATACTTCAATTTCACTAAGGAATCTCTTCTCGTCACCAATCCCTTCTTCAGTGGGGTGAAGCTTTTTCACTGCAACTGATCTCCTTCCTTGAAGTTGTGCCTTATGGACTATGCCAAACCCCCCAGATCCAATGATGTACCTATCACTAAAATTTTCTGTTGCCCTAGTGATGTCCTTGAACATTAGTTTCCCATCAAAATTCCATACTGAGAGAACATCTCTTGTTTCAGTAACTGTTGTAATTTGTGGTCTTTTCCTTGTGCGAAGGATCATAACTAACACAACAATTGAGAGAATAATAACTATGCACACTGGAATAGAAGTAACTAGGACCAAGTGGTGAATTCTAGCTTTGTGATATACCTCCATTGGAGTTGAGGAGCAAGTTGGCAGGCCTGAGATATTACCACAGAGACCTTTGTTGTGGAGGAACCATTTTGCTAAGGCATTGTGGAATAGTTTTCCCTCTGGAAGAGGCCCTTCCAAGTTGTTGTATGACACATCAAATGTTGACAGACTAGCCATGCTACCAATGGAGGAAGGGATGCTTCCACTGAACTGATTACGGGAAAGGTTTAGGACCTCCAACATCACCAAGTTCCCAAGTTCTGAAGGTAGCTTGCCTGTGAGTTTGTTGTTACTTACATCCAACAACATCTGTAGCCCTCCCAGATTTCCAATAGTCATCGGCAGATGTCCATTCAAGTTATTGTTATTAATCCTTAAGGATATTAGCTTAGTACAACTCCCAAGCTCTTGTGGTATTGAGCCGCTCAAGTTATTTGCGAGATATATCAAGGTATTGTAGATTTTTCAACCGACCAAATTCAGGTGGTATATTACCTAAAAAGTTTGTTTTGCGATAAGTTGAGGAAATACAGGTTTTCGTGATTGCTTAATTCTGCTGGTATACTCCCAATTAGGTTGTTGGCATGTATTGTAAATACCTCCGTTTTTGAAGGTTTTGAAGCTCAGAAGGTAAGCTTCCGGTTATCATGTTTTCTTCCATAGCAAAAATGGTCATATTGATGTTTGCAGCCCATCGTTTGGACAAATATCCGGAAAACTTGTTTCTATCCAGCTTTGCTTTGACAAGTTCGGGGTATGTCCCAAAAGATGATATATCTCCAGTCATTTTGTTGGAACTAAGGACAAGAACTATCAAGCTCCTACATGTTTCAAGGCTTATAGGAATTGGTCCGTGAACATGTTGTTTCTAACATCGAACCTTTGAAGATTCCCACCTTTGCATACATCACCGGGCGGTTCGCCTGATAGAAAATTTTTACCCAAATCGATATCTATTAAGTATGTCAAATTAGTGAATTCTCGTGGCAAAGGACCTGACAACTTGTTCGACAAAAGGTATAGGCCTCATGCTTGTGAGGTTCATGAAAGTTGCTGGAATGGAGCCTGAAATCTTGTTTATGGATAAAGACAAAGTGTGGAGATTCACCAAACCGCCAATCTCTGCAGGGAATGGATCCATCGAATTGGTTTTCATCGAGCCTAAGAACGCTTAGCATAGTAAGGTTCCCGATGCTTGGAGGAATGGGGCCACTTAGCAGGTTAGAAACCAAAGCTAGCTCACTTAGATTGGGAAGCAAACAAATCTCTCGTGGAATGGGCCCTGATAGATTGTTACCAAATAGATGGATGCTGTTTAGTTTGGTCGGGTTGCCAAGGCTTTGGGTCCGGCCGCTTAAAAAGTTGCTGCTAGGTCCAAAATTTCTAGACCGGGGAGGTTCCCAAGCTCCTTGGGGATTGTCCCGGTGAGCATGTTTTGTCCCGTGGATAGAAGAACTAGTGTTGTTAGGTTCCCAGGGGATGTAGGGATACGGCCAGTGAGGTTGTTCGATAACAAACTCAACTGGCTAAGGCATGACATCTTACCAATAGGCATTTCTTAGCGTGATTGCCTTTTTGGTGATTGCGTTAAGAAATGTCAACAGGCGTCCGGCGGTGCCTCGATTCGCAGCCCCCTCTATGGACTACGTCCGGCGGTGTGTCAGGTTTTGCCTGTTCCGAACCGATCTTGTTTCTATTCGGTTGTTGGAAATATTTGGTGATTGGAAACACATATATAGTGTTTTATAAGGGGATAAGACCACCCCCTCTATATAATAAGTGGTTCATGGCCGATTTGATCCCATCTATGTCCAATCTACATATATCAATCTACAAACTCCCTTTACCCTAATTTTCTCTCCTCTAACCCCTCTACCATGCCGTTTAGCGGCATTCTCCACGTATTTTGTCGGGATCCTAGGTGACCTTGCTAGTCCTAGGAGATCCCTCACGTGCATCCTCTTGATGGATCTTTCCGGAGGGCGTTACGAGATCGTTTCAGCCGAAACCGAGCTCCACATCGGCTTCATCGGTCTCTCAATCGGTTTGGCCAGTTACGCCGCGGTTCTCGCTGCTTTTGCAGGTTGGATGCAACCTCGAGGGCCTCCAAGACCCACTGGTGTGCTGGGACAATCACCAATTCAAGGCGTCAACATAGGACAACTCGGGTAAATAGTGAACGTAGGCGTGCATAATTCTTTAGTAGTGGTATAGATTCACATAGTACTCTGGTTTTTGAGGTATCTTGTCGCTCAGTATTTAGTCGCTGCTAATTCTTTGTTTTTTTTTTTGAATTGACAAGGTTGGTCTTTTTATTCTATTGATAATCTGATGTATGCTGAATTTTTTGGAGCACAAATATTGTTTACTCTTCTTTTGAGAGGTACCACCTTGACCTATATGACATTTAAATATTGCATTTCTTTCTAGTTTCTTCAGTATAACTATATGGGACATGACTGCGAAATATTTTTATTATTGTTTGGTTTTCCATCTCTCTCTGCCCCACCTACATTTTCAGCTGGGTTTGCCATTGGTCGCTCCTAGGTGTCCGAGTTTGGATGCTTGGGGCATGATTGATGTAGGTAGCTTTCGTCTATATGGGACATGACTGCGAAATATTATACTGGTTTGGTCTACAAAGCTACACTCCACCGGTTGTTCAATATAATACCATCCAAATAACGAAGTCAATGGTACGGACACGTCTGATTAGAAGCAAGCAACGGACGACAGATGCCTTGTCTTGTCATACCCATTTTTACATAGTCAAATCAAGTACCATATATTTTCTAAATTATAGAATATCAGCGGTGACGATAAATACATTGCCGCCGGACTATTATAATTTTTTTGATGAAAGCCGCCGGCCGGATTAAATGACACACCGGTGCATCAATAATGGCAGATCAAATGATGCACCATTGATAAGGATCGCTTCACCATTGCCAGAAAGGATCGCTTCACCATCCGATGGTGATGTTCACTGGCTGCCTGCATTTTATTCTAGGCTCAGCACATACAACATTGTATTTTCACATATTTATATTCTTCACGACTAGCATCATTGTCTATTGCTCTTCATGCATATGAGTAAATTTGACTGAATGGAAAAGAACTGAAAGAACAAATTAAATGACACTGGGTGGATCGATGTTGGTACGAGCAGCTTGCTAGAAATTTCCAGGGCCATTTTGTAATCTTGCTTTGGGGTATCATGTCAGCATGGCCTTTCATTTTCTGTTTACAATAATATTACGGAACTGCGGTAAGCATTTAAAGTGGGTGTATTTGTTTACCTTTGGATTGATGCCTCTTTTTTTGGGGAGACCAGAAATTGGAATTTTCCATTATCTCACAAAACTTCAGAACCACGAATCAACTTCTTAACCCAGATCCATCATGTGCATTTCTGTGCTTATTGGAATATTGTACCAAGTTAGGTGGAAGGAGACACATTTACAAAGGCTTTCAAATCTAACACTACTGCACCATTGCATTAACATCAGAGATATTATATGCTGATATCCTTCCTTTGGAGCTATTACTAAATACATGTGTTTTTATATAATTCAATAATACACACTTTCTAATGCTTGACAAAACATAGATGAATTTACACTTATCCATCAATTATTTCTTCAGGTGTATGTGCATGAGAAGGTGAGACAGAAGGTCGTTTGTGGAGAGCCAATTTTTGATAGACATCCTGCATTTTTGGACTGAACTGAGGAGAAGTTTGCAGGCAAGCAAATGCAATTCAACAAGCAAAGAGATTTCTTTCTTCTCCAGCAATGTTTCCGTCAAACTTATCCATCAATTATTTATTCAGGTGTATGTGCATGAGAAGGTGAGACAGAAGGTCGTTTGTGGGGAGCCAATTTTTGATAGACATCCTGCATTTCTGGCCTGAACTGAGGAGAAGTTTGCAGGCAAGCAAATGCAACTTCAACAAGCAAAGCGATTTCTTTCTTCTCCACCATTGTTGGTGATGACAAGCGTTGGTCCAAAATATCCTCTATTGCAAGTTCATGATGTTGTTCCATGGAAGCAATGGACTGTAGCTCTCTAGGGTATCTCCCCATCACAATCTCCAGCGCAATGACACCAAAACTATACACATCACATTTTGTTGTCACCACTGATGTGTAAGAAAGCTCTGCATCAAAATAAAGCACTTATCAAACACAGTGACGAACTAAAGGGAAATTTTCATATTTGCAAATGACATGAATATATTTGCTATATGCAAGAAAAAAACTGACCGGCCACATACCAGTGCAATATAGCCATATGTTCCAGCTAGTTTGCTCCGAGCTGGATGAATCAGTTTGAGCATCCTTGCTATTCCAAAATCAGAAACATAAGCCTTGAAAGCTTCATCTAGCAAGATGTTGTTGCTAGTTATATCACGATGGATTATTGGTGGGTTGCATTCATGGTGCAAGTAGAAGATAGCTTGAGCCACATCTCTTGCAATGGCAACTCGCTTCGCCATCCAACTCCTTTGCAAGATCCTCGCCTTTCAAGATAATATGAAGGTTTCCCCTCTCGATGTAATCATACACCAAAAATTTGTACCTTGGATGGGAGCAAAATCCATACAACTTGACGATGCTTCTATGCCGTATCTTTGTCGGGCCGCTTCAATTTCACTAAGGAATCTCTTCTCGTCACTAATCCCTTCTTCGATTGGGTGAAGCTTTTTCACCGCAACTAGTCATCCTCCTTGAAGCTGTGCCTTGTAGACTGTGCCAAACCCCCCGATCCAATGATGTACCTCTCACTAAAATTTTCCGTTACCCTAGTGATGTCCTCAAACACAAGTTTGCCATCAAAATTCCATACCGAGAGAACATCTCTTGTATCTCAGAATCTTTGTAACTTGTGGTCTTTTCCTTTTGTGAAGGATCATAACTAATGCAACAATTGAGAGGATAATAACTATGCACATTGGGATAGAAGCAACTAGGGCCAAGTGGTGAATCCTAGCTTTGTGATATTCCTTTATTGGAGTTGAAGAGCATGCGGGCATGCTTGAGATATTACTACTAGAGATCTTTGTTGTGGAGGAACCATTTTACCGAGGCATTTTGGAACACTCGTCCTATTGGAAGAGGCCCTTCCAAGTCATTGTATGACACATCAAGTGTTGACAGGACTAACCATGCTACCAATGGAGGAAGGGATGCATCCACTAAATTGATTATGGGAAAGGTTTAGAACCTCCAACATCACCAAATTCCCAAGTTCCGCTGGTAGGTTGCCCATGAGTTTGTTGTTGCTTACATCCAACGACATCTGTAGCCCTCCCAGGTTAGCAATATTCGTTGGTAGATGTCCACTCAAGTTGTTGTCGTTAATCTTTAGGGATATTAGCTTAGTACAGCTCCCGATCTCTTGTGGTATTGAGCCAATCAACTTATTTGCAGATATGTCGAGGTATTGTAAATTTTCATCTTACCAAATTCAGGTGGTATACTACCGAGAAATTTTGTTTTGCGATAAGTTGAGCCGGTACAAGTTGGCAAGATTGCCTAATTCTGGTGGTATACTGCCAGTTAGGTTGTTGGCGTGTACTGTAAGTGACCCTAGTTTTTTAAGGTTTGAAAGCTCAGGAGGCAAGCTTCCGGTTATCATGTTTCCTTCAATAGCAAAAATGGTCAAATTGATGTTTGAAGCCCAGTTTTTGGACAAAGACCCAGAAAAATTGTTTGTGTGAAGTGTTGCTTCGACAAGTCGTGGGTATGGCCCGAAGGATGATATATCTCCTACCATTTTGTTGGAACCAAGGTAAAGAAACTCCAGGCTCCTACATGTTTCAAGGCTTCTAGGAATTGGGCCAGTGAACATGTTGTAGCTAAGGTCGAACATTTGAAGATTCCCGCGTTTGCATACATCAGAGGGCAGTTCCCCTGACAAAGAGTTGTGTCCCAATTCGATCCATGTTAAGTATGTGAGATTAGCAAATCCACGTGGAAAAGGACCTGACAGATTGTTCATGAAAAGCCGTAGGTCTCCTATGCTTGTGAAGTTCATGAAAGTTGCTGGGATGGAGCCTGAAAAATTGTTTTCAAATAAATACAATGTCCGGAGATCCACCAAAGCGCCCATCTCTGCGGGGATGGATCCGACGAATTGGTTTTGATCGAGGTAAAGGAACTTTAGCATAGTAAGGTTCCCTATGCTCGATGGAATTGGGCCGCTTAGCTGGTTACTATATAAAAGTAGCTCGCTTATATTGGGAAGCAAACCAATATCATGTGGAATGGGCCCCGATAGTTTGTTACGGTAAAGGTATAGGATGTTTAGTTTGGTCAAGTTGCCAAGTCTTTTAGGTATCTGACCGCTTAAAAAGTTGGTGTCTAGGTCCAAAATTTCTAGATTTGGGAGGTTCCCGAGCTCCTCGGGGATTGGCCCGATGAGCAGGTTTTGTCCGGTGGAGAGACCAACTAGTGCCGTTAGGTTCCCAAGGGGCCGCAGGGATACGGCCTGTGAGGTTGTTGAGGTAGAATCCAAGCTGGCTAAGGCGTTGCATGTTGCCGAACTCAGATGGTATGCTTCCATTCAGCCAGTTGATGCCGAGATCGAGGTAGGAGAGTGCAGGTAGGGAGCTGATGGCCAGCGGGATCTCTCCACGGAGGCTATTGTTGGTGAGGTCAATATATATGAGGAATGAGAGCGCCGAGAAGTTGAGCTCACCAAGGCAGCCGTCGAGGCCAGCGTTTGGCAGGGAGATCTCGGTCACCACAAGGGGCTTACGGCGGCCACGGTGCATGGCAGCACAGGCCACGCCCGTCCAGTTGCTGCTGCATGGGCTCGTCCCCTGCTGCCAGGAGTCGAGTGCTGGCCGGGAGTTCCGCGGGGTGGACTTCCACTGGAGGAGGGCGGCTATCTGAGACTCGAGAGGCACGCCTCCGTGGTGCCCTGCTGCATCCGCGTGGAGGAAGAGAAGGCACGAACCGAGCAAAACGAGTATTATTTGCTCTATCATCGCCATATGTATGTGAGTGGTTCTCTTTGCTTCTTTTGGGACTACGGTGTGCTGCATGAGCTGAACGTAGTAAGTATGCACTATTCAGCTTTGCAGGAGAGTGATGTATATATATATTTTGATTCTGGGGCTACGGTGTACTTTAATCTATTCCATGCCAATAATGGTGCACATACAGATAGATTACTAGCGGGTCAGCCGGCGGTGAGTTTTCTTTGTGTGTGTCTACATATATACCTGTGTA
This sequence comes from Hyparrhenia diplandra, assembly GCA_015847255.1. Classification (NCBI taxonomy): domain Eukaryota; kingdom Viridiplantae; phylum Streptophyta; class Magnoliopsida; order Poales; family Poaceae; genus Hyparrhenia; species Hyparrhenia diplandra. The sequence continues at coordinate 372,560 of JADLZK010009584.1, read as the reverse complement.
GATCGAACTGAGGACGGATTTTTGAGTGTGCTTTCGCCCAGTTAGCTTATGGTAGGGCACTTCACCCATTCCGGGTCTATCTCCTCACCAACCATTCTTTAGCATTAGCATTAGCCGCCGGGGCAGCTTCCCAATGTCAACTTTGACATGCCTCGTTCACCACATGCCATGTTGTGCATTGACCCGATTTATGTTGTGTAGGAAGGATCTGGTGTGGTCTGCTACTCAGGGCGTCGATGATTGCATAAGTGAAAAAAATGTGGCAAAAAGCAGCATGACCAATAGACTGTACCTCAAAGGAAGAAAGTGGTCTGGAAGTTCTCAATGTCTAGACTCACAATGAAGCTCTGGTCCTCTAGCACTTACATATAAATTCTATAACAAAATCAATCTTCCATGGGTAAACAGATTTGGGATAAGTATTACAGGAATGGAAAGCTTCCAAACAAAGCCATCCCAAATGGATCTTTTTTGGTGGAAAGATGCCTCGAAACTTATAGGTAAATACAAAGTTATGGCTAGTGTTGTGGTTTTTAGTGGGCAAACCTGTTTATTCTCGGATGATATCTAGAATGGTCATGTGAGAAAGCTATTCTTTCAACAGCTGCACTCATTTGCAAAGAATAAATTGATAAGCTTAAACAAAGTTCATGCTAATGACGATCTGCTTGATCTCTTCTATTTTAATTGTCACTAGAATCTCATCTACAATTTGAACAACTTCAACTTGAGCTTTCAGCTTTGATTCTAAATGAGTTGAGTGATAGCTGGACATATATTTGGGGTTCACCTCAGTTTTCATCATCCAAGGTTTACAAAAATCTGTCTGGACATTCTCAAGCTGGTCCAATCTTTTTTGAAGAGAAACAGGAAGGGTTTGACCCCCTAATGTGCTTTTATTATATTCAAAAAAGAAAAAGGTCCGTACAAAAGTCTCAAGAGACAAAGAAAGAAACAAAATAAATTAAAAAGATTACACAAATGCTTCTAGCCATAAATTCACATCTGGTTGATAACTTTGTTTTGCCCTTAGTATAACTAAGGCAAATTCTTCTTTGAAGGTATCTTTGAACAGGCGCAGGGAAGGATGAATGCCTCTGAAAATCAGGTTATTTCGACAAGTCCAGATTGACCAACAAGCTGTGATTATGATCTCCATGAAGAAGGGCTTCTGAATTTGCAGTCTCCACAGAATTAGGAATAACTGCAAGACCTCTTGTCAAGGAAAGCACAAAATTATCTTCTGGTTATTTCTGAGAGAGAAACTAAGCACTAGGAACATAATTAGAAGAGGAATGCACTTGGATGACTATCAATGTGTCCTATGTCAGCAATCAATAGAAGAAACATTAATGCATCTTTTCTTTCACAGTCCATTCTCCAAACAATGTTGCGGGCTGCTGAATTTCCAATTTGCTGACCATCTTTGCATCCCTCAAAATTTTCAAGCATGGAAAGCTCTCTTAAATGTGCAGTTTGCTCTGGACATCTTCATTCTTTTCATCTTTGGAAACAAAAATCCTCAATTGCAGTTTCCTCTGTTAGAATCATGGATAAACTCAAACTTGTAATCTGCTGGACTCTCTTTCGTTTTTGTTTCTTGATTAGCTTGTAACCAACTTTGTACTCCTATTTTTTTAAGTAAAAGCCTCTGGCTCCTACGATCCCTCACCATCCCAGCACTACGGAATCAGGCTCTTTTGCCGAGTGTCAAAAACACTCAGCAAAGACCCTTATACACTCGACAAAGACACAGTTTACTCGGCAAAGAGGCCCTTTCCCGTGTTTTTATATGGGCACTTTCGGTAAAAGCTTTGCCGAGTGTTGAAAACACTCAGCAAAAAGAAAAACACACGGCAAAGAAAAAAAATGTGAAAAAAACAAAAAATAAAAGTAATTTTTTTACAAGGAGGCCGCCATCAGCCGGTCACGATCCAACTCAATTTTTCCATCATTTTTTCAAGCAATTTCAATAATTGTGCTGCCACATCTCTTGTCTTACCACTACACTATGTCATGATTTGTGTTAAGACTCTATATTAGTTCCTCATATATTGTACTAAACCTAGAATAAGTTGCTTGTTTGACGCCATAAATGACTTTAAATGAAAAAATTGTTAACTATAAAGTTTCATTATTTTCGAGATCTACAATTTTCGTTTAGAAAGTTTTTCCATCCATGGTCACTTAAAAAATTCAAATCCGATCTTTTTGCCGAGTGTCAAAAAACTAGCACTCAAGAAAGAGGTTCTTTGCCTAGTGCCTTTTTTTTTGGCACTCGGCAAAACGAGAGCAAAATTGTTTTTTGAAATAAGTTTTTTGAGGCCCTAAATGAATTAAAATAAAAAGTTGTGAACTACAAAGTTTCATAACTTTTCGAGATCTACAATTTTCATTTAGGAAGTTTTTTTTTTTTTTTTCGACCAAGGTCGTTTAAAAATTCAAATTTCTTCAAATTTGAAATTTGAGAGATTCAAACCTAGTTTTCTATGATAAGATGAATTCAAACCAAAAAGCTTTTACGCTACAAAGGTTTATATCTTTTTAAGATTTACAAAGTTTATTTTGGTTATTTCTTCATTTGACAAAGCGTTAGCAACATGATTCATAAATCCTATTAATCTTTCTTCTAGTTTCAGCAATATAATAAACCTTTTTTATTTTGATTTATTTAGGGCCTCAAAAACTGATTTAAAAATAATTTTGCCCTCTTTGCCGAGTACCAAAAAGAAAGGCACTCGGCAAAGACCCTCTTTGCCAAGTGCCTTTTTTCAGCACTCGACGAGAGAATATCTTTGTCGAAAGTGTCTTTGTTTTTCGCACTTTCGGCAAGAAGGCTTTGCCGAGTAAAAGAAGGCTTTGCCGAGTGTTGTTTTTTGTCATGTGTTTTTTGTTTTGGCTCTCGGCAAAGAGGCTCTTTGCCGAAAGTGCTTGCAGTGTACACATTTTACAAATTTGTCTACACGATAAAAAAACACAATGCAACCTTACAACAAATTTGTCTACATGATAAAAAACACAATGCAACCTTACAGTTCCAGCACTGTCCCGATGAAAAAAACAGCCAACTCCACTAGTATTAAGCATTCTAGTTATCACTACTAGAGGCCGGTTCTTCGCCGAGTGCGTGCGGCACTCGGCAAAGCCCAAATTATACTCGACAAAAGCTTTATCGAGTGCCGCACTCCGAAAAAAACAGGTAAAGGGCTTTTTGCCGAAAGTGTCTTTTATCGTGCTCTCGGCAAAGCCTTTGCCGAGTGCTAAGTGTGACACTCAGCAAAGAAAAGTTGCTGTAACGGTTCAGTTCCTTGCTGACTCGAGAGGCACACCTCCGTGGTGCCCTGCTGCATCCGCGTGGAGGAAGAGAAGGCAGGGACCGAGCAAAATGAGTATTATTTGCTCTATCATCGCCATATGTATGTGAGTGGTTTTCTTTGCTTCTTTTGGGACTACGGTGTGCTGCAAGAGCTGAACGTAGTAAGTATTCAGCTTTGCAGGAGACTGATGTATATATAATTTCGACTTTGGGGCTACGGTGTACTTTAGGGGTGTTTGGAACTGCTCCGCTCCATGTTTTTCTGCTCTGCTTTATGTTTTTTTGCCAAACGGTTTTAACTCCACGCACACAGTTTATAAAAAAAGTGTGGAATTGTGAGGACATCTAAAGAGTGGTCCTGAAACTCCAGGTTTTTGTGGAGTTGTGGAGCAGTCGTAAACACCCCTTAATCTATTCCATGCTAATAATAGTGCACATACAGATTGATTATACTACTAGCGGGTCAGCTAGCCGTCGGTGAGTTTTCTTTGCGTGTGTCTACATATATACTTGTGGAGATCGAACTGAGGACCGGTTTTTTAGTGTGCTTTCGCCCAGTTAGCTTACGGTAAGCCACTCACCCGTTGCGGGTCTACCTCCTCACCAACCATTCTTTAGGATTAGCATTAGCCGCCAGGGCAGCTTCCCAATGTCAACTTTGACGTTGTCCAGAGCCTCGTTCACCCGCATCCCTAAATGGCTGAATCGCACATGGCGTGTACATGCATTGACCCGATTTATGTTGTGTAGGAAGGATCTGGTGTGGTCTGCTACTCAGGGCGTCGATGATTTGCATAAGTAAGACAACCATGTCTACATCGCGAAGTGAAAAAAATTGGCAAAAGCAGCATGACCAATAAACTGTACCTCAAAGGAAGAAGCACAACCGGAAACAGGGCATTCCCGTGGGGAAATTTGATAGGCTAAACTGTTGAGTCAATAGTTCGGTTAGGATCTTGTTAGTTGAGATCATGAGTCATGTAATCTAGCTAGTCGTGTTGACGGGAGTTGGATAGCTAGAGGCGTGCTTAGCTACGACAGCACCGAGTCCGGTGTCTCCACGCCATGGTTCACGTTGCTGCACGTGATAGAGGTTGCGATGAAACAACTTGTATCTGATTTGTATCGTGGCGTGGGGGGATAAGCGGAGCATGTTCCGTGATCCCAAGTATCTTATATAAAGAGTAACCAGGGGCTTGGGAGCTGCATGTTGGCAGCGCATATTGTTCTCCTTGCGTTCTTGTCAATCCATCTACTATCGCATACGCCATAGTCACCGTCGTCACCGTTCCGGCGAACGGACGACGTCGAGCTCGTGCTTTCGGGATCCCCAGATCCTACCTGGTTCCAACACGTGGTATCGGGCCGTTGGTTGTCGAGGAGGAGGTGTGTGGTGGCGGAGAGTAGCTGGTGAGGGCGCCGTGAAGGAGGTTTGCGGAACAAAGGAGGAAGACAGCGTGAACACCGACATCGTGCGCTATGGGCACATCGGGCGAGAAGGACTCTGATTGATCGGCGACCCAGGCTGCGAGCAATCTCATGTGGCCAATGCTCACCCGATCAAATTATCAAGAGTGGGCTGCGCATATCCCGGTGCAATCTGGAGGGATGTTCCTCTGGGGCCGCGGTTGCTGCTGACCACGACAAAGTTGAGAGGCGCGGGATCGACCGGCTCTTGGAGCTATGTTGCGTGGTGTCCCATCGGAGATGCACTCAATGCTTCGAACAAGAAGACTGTCAAAGAGGCATGGGAGGCAATCAAGGCGATGAGACTTGGGGCTGATCGTGTTAAGGAGGTTAACGCTCAAAAACTCTGGCTGAGTTTGAGGGGATCGCGTTTAAGCAAGGTGAGACCATTGATGATTTTGCAATTCGAATCACTAAGCTTGTTACCGATCTGCGAGGACTTGGGGAGGAAAGTGTTTGAACACCGCGTATGGTGAAGAAGTTTCTTCGTGTTGTCCCATCTCGGTATAGTCAGGTGGCCGTGGCTATTGAGATGCTTAAGGACATGAAGACGATGACTATCGAGGATCTCGTTGGTCATCTTCGGTCTGCTGAAGAGAGGTTTGATTCCTCGGTGGAGCAGGTAACGGAGAAAGCTGGCAAACTCTTGTTAACGTAAGAAGAGTGGACAGCCGGGAATAGGCATCGATCGTCGGATTCATCCTCGTCGTCCGGAGGAAAGGATGGCGGTCTGTATGCAAAGAAGAACAAACCCTCGGGACAAGGTGGTGGTGCGCGTGATTCTGGCAAGGATCAAACAACGCAAGACACACCACGCCGCAGGGGCAGATGTAGTAAGTGCGGTGTTTATGGACACTTTGGAGGAAGGAGTGCAAAACAAAGAAGAAGGACGAACGACGGCAAGAGGTCGCACATCATGCTAATGCGGATGTTGATCCAAATATGGTTGCACAAGTTCAGTAACATTGTTCGAACAACCGCTACGGACAGCGTGTTTTTCTGAACCAAAGTCGAGTGTTTCCAGCAAAATATGGTGAAGGGGCATGGGTGCTTGACACCGGGCAACAAATCATATGGCCCGGATGTCGTGAAAGCTCTAGCAACACCGATGAATCAGTCCGTGGTGCTGTGCGGTTTGGGGACGGATCGACGGTTGATATTGTCGGAATTGGAGCAAAGAACTATTGCCGGCAACAACAATGATCACAAGGTCCCGAGAAGTGTATTATATACCATCCTTGAAATGCAACATCGTCAGTCTTGGGCAGCTCGAGGAAGGGGGGTGCCGGGTTGAAATTGATCACGGTGTTCTTCAGTGCTTGAGCGTAAACCAGTTTGGGTTGGAGAAGAGGAGGGTGTTGATACGGGCTGAGAGGGAAAATCGCTTGTACATAATGAAAGTGAAGATAACCTCACCCGTCTGTCTTCTGTCAAAACTTGATGAAGAAGCGTGGCTTTGGCATGCACGTTATGGGCATCTGAATTTCAGATCACTCCATGATCTGAGGGCTAAGGAGATGGTGGAGGGTTTACCAACAGTGCGTCGACTTGAACAAGTGTGTGACGGTTGTGCCCTGGGGAAGCAGCATCGCATCCCGTTCCCACGAGCTTCTGAATATCGTGCAAATGCAGGTCTTGAGCTTGTCCATGGTGATCTGTGTGGACAAATATCACCACCAACGCCGGTGGGAAATCCTATTTTCTCTTGCTAGTAGATGATTATAGCCGCTATATGTGGCTGGAGCTGTTGGCAACTAAGGATGAAGCATTAAGCATGTTCAAGAAAATCAAGGTAGCCTGGCGAGGTCGAGTCGAGATCGCGCTGAAAGCTTTGAGAACCGACCGGGAGGTGAGTTCAACTCTGGTGCCTTTGTGGTTTACTGCAATGAGCACGGCATCAGACGCTACACAACTACACCGTATACGCCACAACAGAATGGTGTCGTGGAACGGCGCAATCAGACGGTGGTGGAGATGGCTCGTTGTCCGTTAAAGAGCATGGGTGTGCGGGAAGGTTACGGGGAGAAGCCGTGAGAACAATTTGTTTATCTCGCTTAATCGTTCGCCAACGAAGAGTCTCAAAGGAAAGACGCCGTATGAGGCATGGTTCGGGAGAAAGCGAATGTCCCAAGATCTACGCACTTTTTGGTCAGAAGGCGTTTGCCAAGCGTGTTGGGCCGGGGATCAATAAACCGGCGGATCGGTCGGTTCTGGTGTGTTTCTTGGGTATGAGGTGAATACAAAAGGCTATCGTGTGTTCGATCCGATCAATAATAAATTGATGATAAGCCGGGACGTGATCTTTGATGAGAAGAGTGGTTGGAATTGGGGGGAGAAGGCAGCCAGCGAGGGCGATACTGCGGGATGGATCGTTGCCGGCATTTTCTGCTCAAGACAATGATGTGCCTGACGGCACTGTTCATGATACGGCAACACAGGGAAGGGGAGTCTAGCGCTGATTCTGCTGAACCAAGCTCGCCTGCTTTGCTTCAATTCCACGGGGTGGGAGTCATCTGCTGCATCTCCACACACCCCGTCTCCGGTCTTTGGCACCACATATCCAATGGGTTTCACCTCCTACCGGTGCTTCGGTCGATTGAAGGGGTTCCAATGAGGTACGGGATGCTATCTCGATTACTTGATACTACCGATGAGGTTCGGGGTTTTCGGTATAGTGGAGTATGTCTAGTGGCATCCGAGGAGCTGCGACAATAAATGAAGCAATGTCGATGGATTCTTTGGAGGCAAGCAATGGAAGCCGAAATGCAAGCAATCGAGGAGAATAAGACTTGGGTTGTTTTACGATCGCCAAAGAAACAAAAAGCAATAGGGCTGAAGTGGGTTTTTCAAGGTGAAAAAAAGACCACGATGGAAAAATTGTCAAGCATAAAGCAAGATTGGTGGCCAAAGGATATGCTCAAAAGCATGGAGTAGATTTTGAAGAGGTATTCGCCTCTGTTGCGGGGATTGAAACAAAGGAGAGTCTTTGTTGGCGCTAGCAGCTCAAAGTGGATGGGAAGTTCATCACATGGATGTCAAGTCGGCTTTCCCGAATGGTGACTTGTCCGAATCAGATTTGTACAAAGAACCTCCGTGTTTCGGTGTGGGCGGTGCGGGGGAAGGTGCGAGATTGAAGAAAGCACTCTATGGCTTGAAGCGGGCACCACGGGCATGGAATGCTAAGCTTGACAAGGAGTTGATTGCCCTTGGTTTTGTGAAAAGTAAACTTGAGCATGCCGTGTATAGAAGGGGCAACAAAGAATCTTTCTTGTTGGTGGGAGTATACGTTGATGATCCGATCATCTCTCGGACCTAGTAGTGATGATATCGCTCGTTTCAAACAGGAGATGCAAAAGAAATTCAGCATGAGCGATCTTGGCTTGTTGAGCTACTATTTGGGAATCGAAGTATGTCGGTCTAAAGATGGGATTACTCTTTGCCAAAGTAGCTATACCAGCAAGATCCCGGAGTCGGTGGGGATGAAGGGGTGTAACCCGTGTGCAACACCCATGGAGACTTCGGCTAAAGCTCAACAAGAAGAAAGATGATGAGGTGTTAGACCCGGCGGCATATAGGAGTGTGATTGGGAGCTTGCGTTATCTTGTTAATACTCGACCAGACATAGCTTTTGCTGTTGGCGTGGTCAGTAGGCACATGGAAGCTCCGGGGAAGGAACATTGGGTTCTTTGTAAAACACATACGAGGTATCTAAAAGGGACAATTCAGTATGGGCGTGCGTATGGAAGAAACACTGAACCGAGACCGTTTCGCTGGGTTTCGGTGGCGGTGATTTTGCCGGCGATGTGATGGACGGGGAAGAGTACAAGCTGGGGTGGTTTTCTTCCTCGGAAAGAACTTGGTCACATGGGCTTCTCAAAAGCAAAAGATTGTGACACTGTCGCCCTGTGAAGCCGAGCACGCGTTGCAGGGTGCAGCAGCTGCTTGCCAAGGCATTTGGCTGAGTCGGCTAGTAGGTGACTTGTTGGGAAACTGAGAAACGTCGGTGAAGCTTTTGATGGATAATAAGTCAGCTATCGCTTTGAGCAAAAATCACGTGCATCACGATAGGAGCAAACACATTGATACTAAGTATCATTTCCTACGTGAGTGTGTCGAGGAGGGAAAGGTGGAGATTGATCATGTTGGTACTGCTGAGCAATTGGCGGATATTTTCACCAAGGCGCTTGGGCGTGTCCGGTTTTACGGAGCTGCGGAAGGCTTTGGGCGTGATTGAGCTACAACAGGTTTAGGGGTGTTTGATAGGCTAAACTGTTGAGTCAATAGTTCGGTTAGGATCTTGTTAGTTGAGATCATGAGTCATGTAATCTAGCTAGTCGTGTTGACGGGAGTTGGATAGCTAGAGGCGTGCTTAGCTACGACAGCACCGGAGTCCGGTGTCTCCACGCCATGGTTCACGTTGCTGCACGTGATAGAGGTTGCGATGAAACAACTTGTATCGATTTGTATCGTGGCGTGGGGGATAAGCGGAGCATGTTCCGTGATCCCAAGTATCTTATATAAAGAGTAACCCGGGGCTTGGGAGCTGCATGTTGGCAGCGCATATTGTTCTCCTTGCGTTCTTGTCAATCCATCTACTATCGCATACGCCATAGTCACCGTGGTCACCGTTCCGACGAACGGACGACGTCGAGCTCGTGCTCGGGATCCCGGATCCTACCTGGTTCCAACAAAATTTTTTTTCCCATGAGCTAGATGCAAGTGCTCACTCAAAAGGCCCCTGTTTCCCTTGAGCAGGGAAGGCGGCCCACGGGAAAGGCCTCACACACGGGCAAGAGCCTTTCCGTGGCGCCCGGTCACGTGAAAGGCCCCTCCTCCTTTCATGTGAGGCCCTGCTCACGGGAAAGGGCACGTCGGGGGACCGTCGGTGCCCGTTAGCCTTTCCGTGAGCCCCTCCATCCAGCGGGAAAGGCTTTCCCATGCGCCGCCTTTGCCGTGAGCATATGCACGCCTCGGGCAAGGGACACACCTTTGCCATGAGCTGGGGTTCCCGCTCACGGCAAAGGCTGTACCCTATTTGTTTTTTGGGTTTTGGGCTCCAAACTTGATAAAAACTTGATAATCAGGCATCAAAAGTTTTGAGAGCATAGAAGAGCGTGCAATATCAAAACATGGTAAGTTCCTGGCAACCGGGTGTTTTAGAAAGATCCTGGCACTTGATTTTTTTGGTTATGCATTTACAATATGTATAACTAAGTTTACAGTGTCTTTTAATTATATTTACAATGATTCCTTTACTATGATATATATTTCTTTACTGTGATTTATTAGACAGAGTGACGCAATATGGGAATAACACAACTTATATTCTTTATGGATTGCAGATCTTAGAGAAATGTATGCCAAATTGTTCTGAAAAAATATATAAATAAATTATTTTTGTGAATTTCAGATATGAGAGAAATATATGTCAGATTGCAACAAAACGAATTAAGCCTAGCTAATTTAGTTGCTGCCAAATTAAAGCTTAGTTGCCAGCTGCAAGCTAACACTAATCATCGATCGAACGGTGGTATTGTCGGAGAACGGTGCCGTCGGCCATCACGGGGGTAGCATCGGCGGCGTTGTCGGGCACGACGACTGCGCCATCGTCGATGGCGATGGTGGTGAACGGCAACGGCATGTCACGAGGAAGCAATAAGCGGTCAGACCGATGGACAAAGTATTGGACGCCCACCGACGACAAGAGACCGTCGAGGACAGGCAACGGCCGCTAAGCGTGCGTCCATCAGCCCTGGGTTATGGCCACCAAGGAAACAGAGGAGATCTTCGCCCATCCCTCTGTCTGTGCTCTCTGCCTGCTGCGTGCATTTTATCAAGGGCTCAGCTCATACAACAATGGTTTTCACATGTCTATAGGCTACATGACTGGCAACGGAAATTTATACCGAAACGGAAAGAGCAGAAATAGAAAATGACACTGGGTGGAAGTTGATGTGAGCATCTCGCAGGAGATTTCCAGGGTCATGTTGTAATCTTGCTTGGGCATAATGTCAGTCCACAGAAGAACCAACTGGAGATTGTCACCGGTTATCGGGTTCGTCCAAGGAGATTTCAGGGTCATGTTGTTGAAACTTCATCCAAGGATACGTGGCAACATTGCAGAGTTGGTCACAAGGATTTTAACAAAGTCCTCGTCAGCAGCGAGCAACTTGGCGGCGGCGTGCCTACGAGGAAAAGACGAAGGAACATGCTATGGCTAAATCTAATGGTTTGGCCACGGTAAATTGTCGTCGATTCGGCCATAAATAATGATTTTTCTTATTTCTTTATTTTTATCTATAGATAATAGAAGAGGTGGATAATTTTCATAAAATAAAAATAGATCTAATGGTTACATATCGCGAGAGCCTATATATAGATTTGATGGCCAGATCTTTCTAATTAATGTGATAATTTCTACCATTTATCTTTTTTTATATAAGCATCTAGTGAGAATTAACATGGAGCCACCGTTAAAGCCTCCAATTAGTAATATATATAGTAAGATACTGAAAAAGAAAGAACAGAAAGAGAAGATGACATTGGCTGGAAGTTGATGTGAGCATATTGCAGGAAATTTATGAGGCCATGTCCACAATTTTCCTTCGAGTATCTTGTACTGATTAAGAACTCTTTCAAAAGCAACACTACCCTTGCATTTATAGGAGATACTATATATATAATGATGTATCCTCCCTTTGGGGCTACTATTCAATACAAGTGCTTTTAATTTTGCACTGTATGCTACAGACTTTGAAATGCTTTACACAACATAGATGAACTTATACTTATCCATCAATTATTTCTTCAGGTGTATGTGCATGAGAAGGTGAGACGTAAGGTCGTTTGTGGAGAGCCAATTTCTGATAGACATCTTGCATTTCTGGCCTGAACTGAGGAGAAGTCTGCGAGGCAAGCAAATGCAACCTCAACAAGCAAAGAGATTTCTTTCTTCTCCACCATTGTTGGTAATGACGAGGCGTTGGTCCAACATATCTTCTATTGCAAGTTCATGATGCTGTTCCATGGATGCAATGGACTGTAGCTCTCTAGGGTATCTCCCCATCACAATCTCAGCGCAACAACACCAAAACTATACACATCACACTTTGTTGTCACTACTGATGTGTAAGAAAGCTCTGCACCAAAATAAAGCAACCGACAACCTGTCAAACATAGTGACGAGAACCAAATTGAAATTTTCATATTTGCAAATGGTAACATGAATATATTTGCTATATGCAAGAGAAGTCTAATTGACCACATACCAGGTGCAATATAGCCATATGTTCCAGCTAGTTCGCTCCAGTTGGATGAATCAGGTTTGAGCATCCTTGCTATTCCAAAATCCGAAACATAAGCCTTGAAAGCCTCATCTAGCAAGATGTTGTTGCTAGTTATATCACGATGGATTATCGGTGGGTTGCATTCATGGTGTAAGTAGAAGATAGCTTGAGCCACATCTCTTGCAATCGCAACTCGCTTCGCCGCGGTCCAACTCCTTTGCAAGATCCTCGGTTTCCAAGATAATATGAAGGTTTCCCCTCTCAATGTAATCATACACCAAAAATTTGTACCTTGGATGGGAGCAAAATCCATACAGCTTGACGATGCTTCTATGTCGTATCTTTGTCGAAGACTTCAATTTCACTAAGGAATCTCTTCTCGTCACTAATCCCTTCTTCGATTGGGTGAAGCTTTTTCACCGCAACTAATCGCCTCCTTGAAGTCGTGCCTTGTAGACCGTGCCAAAGCCCCCGATCCAATGATGTACCTATCATTGAAATTTTTCTGTTGCCCTAGTGATGTCCTCGAACACTAGTTTCCCATCAAAATTCCATACCGAGAACATCTATTGTATCTCAGAATCGTTGTAATTTGTGGATCTTTCCTTTTGTGAAGGATCATAACTAACACCGCAAGTGAGAGAATAATAACTACGCACATCGGGATAGAAGCAACTAGGGCCAAGTGGTGAATTCTAGCTTTGTGATATTCCTTTATTGGAGTTGAAGAGCATTCGCATGCCCGAGATATTACCACGAGGCCTTTGTTGTGGAGGAACCATTTTGTGAAGCATTTTGGAACAGTCTTCCCTACTTTGGAAGAGGACCTTCCAAGTCATTGTATGACACATCAAGTGTTGACAGACTACCCATGTTACCAATGGAAGAAGGAATGCTTCCACTGAATTCATTATGGGAAAGGTTTAAGACCTCCAACATTACCAAGTTCGCCCGCGTTCAGCGGGTAGCTTGCCTATGAGTTTGTTGTTGCTTACATCCAACAACATCTGTAGCCCTCTCAGACTACCAATAGTTGTTGGCAAATGTCCACTCAAGTTGTTGTCATTAATACTTAAGGATATTAGCTTAGCACAACTTCCGAGCTCTTGCGGTATTGTTCCACTCAACTTATTTGCAGATATATATCGAGGTATTGTAAATTTTTCATCGACCAAATTCAGGTGGAATATTGCCTACAAGTTTATTCTGCGATATGTTGAGCAAAGTACAGAGTTGACAAGCTTGCTTAATGCTCCCGGTATACTTGCCAGTTAGGTTGTTGGCATGTATTGTAAGTATCTCTAAATTTTGAAGGATTGAAAACTCAGGTGGCAAGCTTCCGGTTATCATGTTTTCTTCCATGGCAAAAATGGTCAAATTGATATTTGAAGCCCAAGTTTTGGACAAATACCCGAGAAAAGTTGTTTCTATCCAATCTTGCTCCAACAAGTTGTGGGTATGGCCCGAAATATGATATATCTCCTGTCATTTTGTTGGAACTAAGTATAAGATGCTTCAGGCTCCTACATGCTTCAAGGCTTCTAGGAATTGGACCCGTGAACATGTTGTTGCTAACATCGATGCCTTGAAGATTCCCGCCTTTGCATACATCAGAGGGCAGCTCCCCTGATAGAGAGTTGTTTGCCAAAACGATATGCTTTAAGTATGTCAAATTAGCGAATTCTTGTGGCAAAGGACCTGACAGCTTGTTAGAGAAAAGTGATAGAACTTGTATGCTTGTGAGGTTCGCCAAAGTTGCCGGAATGGAGCCTGAAATCTTGTTTATGGATAGTTGCAAGACGATGAGATCGACCAAAGCGCCAATCTCTGCTGGGATGGATCCTACGAGCTGGTTGTTAAAGAGATAAAGCGAGTTTAGTGTGGTAAGGTTCCCCAAGCATGGAGGAATGGGACCTCTTAGCATGTTAGAATCCAAATCTAGTTCACTTATGGGAAGCAAACAAAACTCTTGTGGAATGAGCCCTGACAAATTGTTACCATAAAGTTGGAGGTTGTTTAGTTTGGTCAAGTTGCCAAGACTTTTAGGTATCTGATCGCTTAAAAAGTTGGTGCTTAGGTCCAAAATTTCTAGGCCGGGGAGGTTCCCGAGCTCCTCGGGGATTGGCCCGGTGAGCTGGTTTTGTCCGAGGGAAAGAACAAGTAGTGTCGTTAGGTTCCCAATAGATGTAGTGATATGGCCTGTGAGGTTGTTGGAGAACAATCCTAGCTGGCTAAGGCGTGGCATGTTGCCGAACTCAGATGGTAGGCTTCCGTTCAGCTGGTTGGCGCCGAGATCAAGGTAGGAGAGTGCAGGAAGGGAGGTGATGGCCAATGGGATTTCTCCATGGAGGCTATTGTAGGTCAAGTCTATGTATTTGAGGAATGGGAGTGCCGAGAAGTTGAGCTCACCAAGGTAGCCATCGAGGCCGGCATTTGGCAGGGAGATGTTGGTCACCGCAAGGGGTGCACGGCGGCCACGGTGCACGGCGGTGCACGCCACGCCCGTCCAGTTGCTGCTGCACGGGCTCGTCCCCTCCTGCCATGAGCCCAGCGGCGACGAGTTCCGCAGCGTGGACTTCCACTGGAGGAGGGCCGCTATCTGGGACCCGAGATGCACACCTCCATGATGCTGGTGCCTTGCTGCGTCCGCGTGCAGGAAGAGGATGCACCAACGGAGCAACAAGCAGAATATTAGCTGTATCGTGGCCATATGTGTGGTGGTTTTCTTTGCTTATCTTTCTAATTTGGTTATTAACAGCTAGCTTCTGAAGGGGCACTAATTGGTATTTGGGTCTTGGGTGTGATGCTGCATGACCTGAATGTTGTTCGTATACAGCCATGTTGGAGAGTATGGGATGTATATATAGTGTTTGTCATCTATGCTACGCGAATTAGACAGCCATATGCATTAGTCGATGCAGAAGCTGGGATATTAATATATTCCCCTTTCTAAAAAAAAATGCTACGCGAATTAGTGGCCAAGTCACCATTTGGAAAAAATAGCTAGTCTCAATCTGTTAAGATTACGTGAAAATGGCCAAACCTGAAGTATCTAGAAAGTAATTGACCACCAGTACTATAATGGGCTGTTTGTTTATTTCCGTATATCCCATTTACGTTAAGCTTTATGCCAGACATCCACCCAGTCAGTAATAATCGCCTGACCTTGGTTGCCCCAATTCGTTAATGGGTCATCGGTCGTCCACAACCATACCAAGTTATTGGTCGGCAGCATTCTGATTTGGCCATCCACATCGTCCTCATGCGTTCTCCTCATCACCAGTCATGAGCATGCTTGCAGCAGCCCAGGGCGGTGATTCGGTGAATCGATCATTCACCGGAGAATGAGTGTCGTCCACAAAACGTAGACAGACTCGGAGCACTGAGTGGCGACGACTGCAATGGGGAGAGCTTTACCTTTTACCCAATGGATTACACATGACTGGTCAGTCATCGGCACGATATTTGGAAACTCCAGATTGATAAACGACTTGACCATCTTGCGCATGAATGAAGTCTTAAGAACACGGATTTCACCCAATTCGGTCCTATTACCTATCCTTCTGGTCACAAGATACGCATGTCCTTAACTAGTTAAGGAAAACATCAATACTAATAATAAATTATTAAACCATTTATTTGAAACACATTTAGATTTGCACTATTTTTTTCCCAAATTATAAGTCGCTTTGACTTTAGTGACACATCCAATTTGCTATGTATCTATAGGTAATGTATGTCTAGATAGATAGAAAAATGTATGTACTAAAAATGTCATATCGATCGCCTTGTAATTTGGAACAAATAGAGTATTCAAGATCTACTTACAAAACCTCTTTAAAACTGGATGATTTAAGGAATATATACTCTTAAAGAAATCAGTGGCCAAGCTAGCAAAATCAAATGTATTGAAGTATTTTGCTCTCAGTATTGGTACATCCAACACTTGCTCTCAGTATTCAATATATATCGAAAGATTATTACACTCTGCACATATCTAGAAAAGGAGTTATTCTCACCAAGGGCAATCGTAGTAAACCGAATTGGAATGGAAGTAACTTTTTTTTTTGAGAAAAGGCAATATACTAGCCTCTACATCAAACAAAACGCATATAGCTAATCAGTATTATACCACAAGCACACACGCACACTAAAGATTTCAGTATCCTAGCTGGAATGGAAGTAACTAATAAAAGGTTGTTGTTTTCATTGTCGAAGGAAGATGAAAAAAATGTGCTCCTTATATTACCATCATCTGCTGAGTGGAGCCTGTCGTTGTTACGTCACATCTCCATCATCATTTGTTTTAGCAACCTCACCACATAGTTTCTCATGAGTCACGACGCTGGAATTGCTTCGTTGTCTTTTTTTTTTTTTTTGTTTTTTGAAAACCATTCGAGGGAGAGCTTCCCCACCTACTTTCATTTCAAAGAAAAAAGTCCACGTTTTAGGGAAGGGAAGAAACCCTGGTTGTCCGGTTAATCCTGAAAAACCGGACCAAAACCATACATGACACCACACTAAAAACACAAGAAAGACAGAAATAAAATTACAACGCTAGAACACATAAACTCTTCGACGCCAGGACACATGAACTCTTCAACGATGCCTCCAGGGAGGTGAATGACGTGATAGCGCCACCATCGTCGACCAAGCAAACACCATAGCTTGGCAAAGCTTTTACGCCAGTCTTTATGCTAAGGAGTTGAGCGGAGTGGTCGAGGCAGGCAGCACATGAGGTTCTTCAATGACGCGTCTTCAAGAACGAGATTACTGTCACCGGCCTAGAGTAATCCAGGCTAAGCTTTAAGCCCAAAACCTATGTGTAGAGGCCACATCGAGCTGCTGATGTCTGGGCGAGGTCGTTGCGCCGATCGCCACCACTTGCTAGATGCTGCCACACGTCATGGAGCCACTGGACTCGCCCGCAATGGCGGGAGGCGCGACCGACAGTGCCGGCTGCCCCGACACGCCGCGGAGCCTCTCGGACTCACTTCGCGGCGGCGGGAGGCGCGCCGACGATAGCGCCGGCCACTGCCACACGTCGCGAGCCTCTCAAACTCACCCGTAACAACGGAGGCGCGCACCGACAGCGCCGGCCGCCACCACACATCGCGGAGCCTCTCGGACTCGCCCGCGACAACGAGAGCTGTCGGCGAGTCACATAAGACTGGGGACGCTCACCGATTGGCCAGGTCGGGCAACAAATTCGTTGGTGAGGCATCCTGTCGAACGCCTAGCGCACCACCGAACAGAAGAAGCACCGCGGTGACAGACCAACACACTCCTGGACCTCATTGACGACTTTGACCTGGAAATGAAGGTGTAGCAGTACGACTAGGAGATTGTCGGAGGACCCCTGGTCCTTGCTCGCCGGACGATGGCCTGAGTCAGCATAACCTGCGCCAGTCCCTCCGCCGCCCGGCAGCTCGGGTTGAGCGCCGCCTGCCACCAAGGAACGCGACGGGGCGATCACCGAACTCGCGAGCTAGGGGCGCCCTTCACGCCGGAGCTAGCCCGTCCGCTGTGGACCGCGCTAGCAGCATGGGCCAAGACGGGTCGCCGCCTCCAGGTCACGCCGCTGGCTCCCGTGCTCGGATCCCCGTAGGCGGTACCGATCTAGCCTTGAGAGCGCAGATCTTGGCCGTCTGTGGCCCTCGGACTGCCGACCACCAAGGAAAAACGGGGTGGGGCTCCCGTGGAGGATGGTGTAGTGGGAGGTGGAGCAACGGCAGCACCAAGCAGATCTGGCGGCAAGGACTGCAGATCAATTGCTTCGATGTCCATCGCGCGCCATGATTAGGGACCAAAACGTGTGCGGTGATGATCAACTAGGAGTACATAGAGTGCTCTGCCTGCCACACATGTACCGTCTGCGTGGGGCGGCTCAGGCACCGGCCACTGACTGTGTGTGTGTCCGTCCCTCTGCCTCTTCTCTCCACTTCATTTTGTGGACGCTAGAGCAAACAGTGTGCCTCTGCTCTCAGGAACCGGCGTGGCAGGCAGGGGCGGATCTATATAGTCAACAGTGGGTGCTGGCCCAAGTTGTGATTGGCCCAACAGGCCAAGAGACCTCTGCCTCTCTCGCGGCTCGGAGCTCGGAGCTCGGTCGCTCGCGGATGGCATTGAGAGGGGCCCCAAATTAAATCGCATGGATACCCATCGAGGCCCGCGTTTCGCAGGAAGATCTCGGTCACCACGAGGGGCGAAGGGAGGCCATGGTGCACGGCGACGCACGCCACGCCGGTCAAGTAGCTGCTGCACGGGCTCGTCCCCCCCGCTGCCACGAGTCCAGTGCTAGCTCTATCATCGCCATGTTAAAAACAATTATGAGTAAAATCCTAAAAACGTGTATTAAAGTTTGGGGCTAGCTGCATCAGCTGAATGTTGTACGTATTCAGCTTTTGATGGAGAGAGATGTATATATAGTGTTTGATTTTGGGGCTACGGTGTACACTTTAATCTGTTCCATGCCAGCCACGCTGCCCACTAGTACTTCTGCTGTCAGCCGGCGGCGAGTTCTCTTCTGTGCACGCGCTGGGCTTCAGAAGAAGCTTCCTTTCACATTACAGTCGAGTCCCAGAGAGCCCTTCCTTGCGCTGCCTCAGGCTCCGCGTGCGATCTTCTCGCCAGCACCACAAACCCACACATGCTGAGAATGAGACGCACGGTGCATCACGTTGGTAACTAATTTGCTATTCATGAACATTAGCCGCCAGGGAACCTTTGCCACACATGCTGAGACTGATATGATCCGGACGGCCACTACGCCCATTCCTGGTTTGTCTCCTCACCGACCATGCATTAGCCGCCAGGGAACCTTCCCAAGGTCAACTTTGTCGTTGCCCCAAGCCCCCACCCATCACTACACCTCAACAGTAAAACAGCATCACATATCTGTTGGAAAGATAAAAACACTAGTGGAGAACTGACCTAGAGTCCCGGTTCCCAACCCCTTTACTCTAGGTTTTGGGAACCGGGACTGCCACTCCGAGACTAAAGGTCTCAGCCTTTAGTTCTGGGTTAAGCATCTCAGAGCCTATCATCAGAATCAAAAAATAAATAAAATCTTGGAGCCCTCACTTGTAGTGTGTGAGATTTAAACCCAAGAACTTTTGTATAGCATGTAGGTTCATACCAACTCAGCTACACATTACATGTAGATTCCACACCACTCAGCTGCACATTGACTCAAAAAAACCTTTAGTCTGGGTTGGTAACACCAACCGGGACTAAAAAGACCATCCTTTAGTCCCGGTTGATATTACTAACGGAACTAAAGGTTGGAGGACCTTTAGTTTGGGTCAATAACATCAACCGGGACTACAGTGTGGCCTTTTAGTCTCGGTTCATATTACGAGCTGGGACTAAAGGGTCTTCGGTCCCCGTGCCCGAACTTTAACACAACCGAGACTAAATGTGTAGATCGAAAGTTGTTTTTCTAGTAAAATTAGGATTAAACTCTCCGTCACTAAAATCGAATACTGCGATGGATTGTTCATTGCTACATATATTCCACTTTTGTGCTGAGCGGTCCATGGATATAAATCAATAATAGAATCGGAACGTGCGTTGCTAAATAAATTATGCATTGATGTGATGTTTTTGGGCCGTTCCCTAAAAAATTTTGGTCTAAAGCCCACTTTGGCCCAAGAGATACAAACCCTATTATCCAGCTTCCCGTTCACTAGTAACGAAATCATTTTGCGTGACCCTCAAAAATGTTTTCCGTGGCGGGCGTTGAATTTGCCCGCCACGCTTAATGGCTCGATTTTTCATGACAGGTGTTTTTTTTTTTGCGTGACGGACAATTTTGCCCGCCACGCGTAAAATCGATTCTGTCGTGGCGGGCGTTTATAAGGTGCCCGTCACGCAAAATGCTTCTATTCTCCGTGACGGGCAACTTACAAACGCCCGTCACGCGAAATATACCAGGCCCAGAGCGAAGCCCAAGTCATATTTCTAACGGGCCACCTATATATACTCACACTTCACACTTAGGGTTTCTCTCGGCTAGTCTCGGCCCGATCCCTTCTTCTCTAGCGTCCAACTCCCATCCCACCGCTCCCACTCACTGGCGCCGGCGCTCCCATCCACCGGCGCCGCTCCTCCTCCCCGTCCTCCCTCCTCCTCCCGCGTCCTCCCCTCTCGGCATGGTTGGCGGCGGAGCTCGGCCGCGATTGCCACGGATGGCCATGGCGGAGCCCGGCGCGAGGGCCACTAGCGGCGGGCGGATCTCGCAGCGGCGTGCTCAACGGCGGCGGCTCTCGGCGTCCACCACGGGCCGGATCTCGGGCCTCGGCGTCCCCACGGCGGATCTCGCAGAGCGGCGGCGCCCACCACGGGCGGATCTCGCGGGCGCGGGCTCAATGACGGCAGATCTCGCGGGCGCGGGCTCGGCCGGCGGCGGGCTCAGCGTCCACGGGGGCAGATCTCGCGGCGGTGGCGTCCCACCACGGCAGATCTCGCGGCGGCGGGCTCAACGACGGCGGATCTCGCGGCGGTGGGCTCGAGCGGCCGCACTCGGCCTCCACCACGACCGGTGACGACGGCGAAGATCCGGCGGCGCTAGGGTTTCGGACGGCAACGGCGGATCATCCTCCCGGCGGATCTGGGGCTCGTGTCGGGCCCGTATGGGCTGGCACCGGGCTTGGCCTTTTATTTTTTTAATTCATTTACCGTGGCGGGCACAAACGCCCGCCACGGAGGCTCTGATTAACCGTGACCTTTACTAGGTGACGGGCGTGTGTGCCCGCCACCTAAAATAATTTTGCCCGCCACAAAAAAAGCATTTGGGTACTAGTGGTTGTACACCCACGCACATGAATGAGGTTGCTAATCCTGCTCCTCCCCTCGACACAGCGATGATGCTGCCTCCCCCGTCCCGCCATGCACTCCGCCCCGTCCTCTTCCTCCAATCCTTCGCTCCTCCCCTCCCATTCCCATCCTACCGCCTCACAGCTACACGTGTGCACCCAAGCTATCTCACGCCTACCGCCGGCGTCGATTAGAATTGCCAGACCTCGATCCAGCCAGCACGGAGGGGAGCGTACACTCCTTTCATCAGCAACAACAACGGTTTGTCTGTATAGCCTTTAGCAACGGACTATCCAGTGTTACAGACCTCTTTCAGCAATCGATTGTCTATCACTATTCAAAGATTGTTATTGAGTGGATTCCTAAACTGCACAGGCCATTGAATAAGCAAAACAACCATGTCTTCACTGTAAACACAGCAGAATTGATTTGGGATAAGTAAACACAGCATCCCCAAAAGGATTTTTTTTGGTGAAGCGATGCCTTGAAACTTATAGACAAATACAATGGTATGGCAAGTTTGGTTGTTTTTAGTGGGCAAAATTATTTATTCTAGGATGATCTCTCGAATGGTCATGTGAGAAAGCTATTTGTTGGGAGGGGGCAAAGTATTGCTAACCCCCCATCTGCTCGGTGATGACAAGTTTGGTAAAAGATGGCAATGTCCCAAGCAAGCGAAGATACCCTCGCAGGCGGGAAGAATTGGTGTTACGAGCAAGGCGAGTCGATGGTGGAAAATGAGCCTATAGTGATGTTACCTTCGCAGCTGTGAAGGTACCTTCGCCAAGATGACCAATTCGTGTCAGCCGAAGACCGATCCAAGGGCGACGGAACTGTGTGGCTAACATATGTTACGCAGCCGCGAAGGTACCTTAATAGAATTAGATGATTCCTATCGATCAAAGACCGATCCAAGGGCGATGAGGTTGCGAGGCAAATGTATGTCAGGTGTGAAGCATTTGTGCGTTTGACATTGCATGTTGAAGGAGACAGTTACAACTCGTGGGCCGAGCGTGGAGTGGGACACATGTGGAGAAAGGTGAAGCCTGGGGATAAGATCGTATATTCCAAGATGCTTAGTAGGTAGAGGGTAGTTCGGTCTTGTAAATCTCTACAGGTATATATAAATAAGCCCCTCAATGGGGGTTGTAAAGGACGGAGATAATTGAATGTATGCAACATATTTCTACCTTTTGGTTATTTGGTCTTTGCCCACTTTGTGCGGTTCATTCATCAACCCGGGGTTCTATGCCGTCAATACAGAACAACATTGGCGCCCACCATGGTTGTCTAAACTATTCATGGCACCCAAGTTAAGGGCACCTAGAATAGCAACAGACAAGGCAGAGGCTTCTCGACAGAATGCGGTTTTTGAAGATGGAGATCCCCTAACAATGACCAGAACGAGGATGGAGATGTGACCGCCAGCACCGGGGTGAGGGGGGAGGGGGACATGTGCATAGGGATTGGAGGAGCACCTAGGCTAGTCGGCAAAGAAGAAGACAATTTTGAGTAAGATGTCGCTGAACAAGCCCGCGTACTCAAGATACCGGATGACTACAAAGAGGAGTTACAAGTGCTTAAGGAACAGTGAGATGCTCTATGGCAAGAAGTTGTGGTGAAGCAAAGACCTGGTTGCAGCACGACCAAATCAGTCAAGTAGAGGCTAAGAAGGCTAATCACTCCACGAAATCAATCAAAATAGAGAAGAACTGAGAAACAGAAGAGAAGAGGGCAAAATGCATGACGATACATCTGTTGGTGAAGCTGAAGCCATTGATCCCACTTCAACATTGTCCGCAAAGCTACAACATCATCCGTGGACAAAAAGCTACACACTATGAATCCTAGCTTTCCACGGCAAGTCAAATCTGAATAAGTTCATTGCAAGTTATGAAGCCGCTGTCCATTCGATCGAAGGAGATTCCTCAGTCCTACCCAAATCACTGATTATGGTGGTAGAGCACATTGCGCTTAAATGGTATCTGTCTCTTCGGCCATATCAATCAAAAGTTTGTGAAAGGTGAAAGAAGAGTTGAAAGTAACATTCGAGGGTTTCTAAGTAAAAAAAGAAGACAACAAGAGACCTGCTCAAACTGAAACAAGAAGAAGGTGAGTCACTCGCTCAGTATCTACATAGGATAATTTAGCTTCGGGCTCAAATGCAAAATGTCTCGGATGATGTTTTTGTTGTGGCTGCAATTGAGGGTTTAGAAATCGGTCCATGTGCTTCACAACTGACAAGAGGAAAACCTTAATCAGTCAAAGAACTGTTTGACGAAATTAGAAAGTTTGCAAAGTTAGAAGATCTCAAAGCGAAGAAAAGTAGCTAAGAAGGGGACCAAACAATTTTCACTGAACTGAGTCAATACAAGTTCTCAGCGAAGTGGCAAGCCTTTTCGGTCCATCAATAGTTTAGGATTCAACTCAGTCCATCAATCTCGGGGAAGAAAGTAATAGCCAAAACAAGCAAAATGCGAAATCCAGTCAGCTGAAAAGGGAGGCCGTGCTCCAAGAGGAGGTAGAGGCCAAGGAAGAGGAATAAGTCCAAAAAACATCATATTTTTCGTTTGCGACAAGAATGTCGGTCATTTCACATGTGAATGACCAAATAGCAAATGCTTGAGAAGCAAAAAAGATGACAGTTCGCAATGTAACCAGAAACCGAAGCATATATTCCATAATTCCGTGAGAGTGGCATCAATTAGTTAGGGAAGTTCTTACCTTATGCAATAGCTAGTCCAACAATTCAGTTATCCTCAACCATATCCGCAACAGAAATATGTCTGGCAGCATCAAGGATACAATCCTTACATCAGTTCCCACAGAACCAAACTCATTTAGTCGTAATTTCCTCCCCAGCGAATCTAGAATATCAGCAGCCAACTGCACAACTGAAACCCTAAAGCAATCAATAAAAAAGGCAATAAACTCCGTCATGCCTAGCAGTGGACATATATATATGCAATCACTTGGAGCAATGAAAAAAAAAGGGCGAGGCAAGATTATGAGAGAAGTGTCCACATAGTATCCCCAAAATTACCGCTAAACAGTCTGGCCTGGTCATTAATGGTTCCGATCACTTTTGATGAAAATGATTTCCAAGTTTGAGATTACCCCCATAGTGATGCTTTTTCGTAGTGATAGGAAATGTGGTAGAATATGCCCTGCACAACATATTAGTTGATAATGGAACTTCGGTAGATATCCTTTTCATCAAAGTTTTTGAGAGCATGGGAATGAACCAGCGAACTCTTGAACCTGCGGGAAAGTTCTTATTCAGTTTTGGCGGAAGGTGAATAGACACCAATTGCAAAAAAGATATCATGGTCGCTTTTTAGCGAAGATGGAAAAGACCAAACCGAAAGTGTTACCTTTGATATAGTAAAGATGGATTACCCTTACATTGCTATCTTTGGGAAGGGAAATGATCAGCAAGTTTGTTGTCGTAATGTATGCATGAAAATTCTTTCCCGTTCGGAATCCTATCTATTCGCGGGAGATCAAGAGGCAGCAAGCTGAATAGAGGGCAAGCCAATCATAGGCTACAATATGGTAGACAAAGTATCTTGGACCAAAAAGTAGGAAGACAAAGAAGGAACCAAAAAAACATTTGAAGCAAGAGTAGATGCTGCAGAGGCCACCAAGAAAGTACCATTGTCAGATTCATTTCCGGAAAGATGTGTCCTGGTTAGGGCAGATTTTGATCAGGATGAAAAAGTGAAGTTAGTCTCTCTTCTGATTGAGAGAAAAAAGAAGTTTTTGTTTGGTCAGCCGAAGATTTTCAAGGGGCCAGTAGGGAGCTTGACGCAACATTGTTTGAATGTAGAATAGAATGTAAGACCTAGAAAGCAAAAATTATGGAAATTATTAGAAGAATGAAGTGAGGCAGCAACGACTGAAGTGTAGAGGCTTTTAGATGTTGGTGTTATAAAAAACATGCAAAGTGGTTGACAAATGTAGTTATGGTCCAGAAGAAGACCCTCAAGTGGAGAATGTGTGTTGATTTCACTAACCTAAACAACTCATGTCCGAACTCCAAAGGACCCATACCCTCTACTGAGAATTGATAAGCTAGTTGATATCGATATGGGCTGGAAAGGATGAGTCTTTTGGATTGTTTCTTGAGTTATTAATCAAATTTGGATGAATCCCGAAGATGAAGAAAAATACGAGTTTTTGTTACTCCTAGAGGAGCATATTGTTTCAGAAGAATGCCTAAAGTACTATGAATGCAGGGCCTACTTTTTTTTCGAATGTCAGATAGAGTTTTCAGACAGAAGAAATACATAGTTAGCTATGTTGAAGACATCGTCATCATCAGCAACAAGAAAAGAAACACATATTGATGACCTCAGAGAAACTTTCACGAACTTGAGGCAAAGCGGGTTAAGGCTAAATCTGGAGAAATGTATATTCGGCATCAAGCTATTGGTATGCTTGGTCTCAGCGAGGGAATAGAAGCTAACCAAGAAAAAGATAACTGCTATCATAAAGATGAAACAGCTTACTGAAGGAATGTAAAAAACATTTAGCTTACAGCGGTTTGATTAGTTTGACTTTATGCCTCACATGCAAAAGGAATTGAAGAAGAAAAGACGTCCATTTGGGTGGTGAAGTTCCATGTTCGAGCTAGCAGCAAGCAGAAGAGAGCAGACTGCAGACCCCATGTGTTGTATGCCTAATAAAGTACATATACATATAAGCTGCCAGGTATCTTTTGTAAGCCGTCGTGTATCGAATGTCCAGCCTTTCATTCGTTCTTGCTGCCTCGTACAGCAATTTGCTTTGGCCAACCGTTTTATGCCCTAGATTGCTTAGCCGCCTTACCACAGTGCATGCCACAGTCAGAAGTTGACTAGATTGTTGTAGGGATGTCTAGCTATAGCGATTAATGGTGAAGAGATAGATCGATGAAGTTGTACCTAGCTTACCATTTTTTTGGAAGCCAGAAGCAATAATTGATGAATTGAGTAGTTCATTTCGCTCCCTGTTGCCTCCCTCTATATAAGATGAGGTGCATTCTGAAGCGGCAACTCACTGCATCTCAGCTACTGCAGTATTGCGTGGCAAATAAAGTGGCAAGCAAGGAATTGAACCGCACAAGTCATGGCCTCTGTTCCGAAGCTTCTTCTTGTCCTGTTTTTCTCAGCTATCACTCTGCCATTGCTATTCACGCAGGTGATGATGGCAACTACAGGGTTCAGCTGTCCATTGGCAGCTCTCTGAGGACTAACAAGTCGGTCTGTTCTGAGTCCAAAGGTAGGTATTATAGTTTTAAATAGTGGACTATGGCTGCCGCTATAGCCTTTTATGATAATGTGCCGCTATTTGTATTCATGTATAATTTAGGCGCTATAGCCGGATATAGCTCTGCTAATAGATGTTTTATAGCCTTTTATGGTAATGTGCCACTATTTGTATTCATTTATAATTTAGCCGCCATAGCCAGATATAGCTCCGCTAATAGCTGTTTTATAGATGAACCGCTAAACATATTAGCCCGCTATTTAAAACCTTGGTAGGTATAGATAGGGTGCATTATTGCCGTGTACACACCAGCAATTTCCTTCCCACTTGGTATTCTATATATATGACGATCTTCGTTTCCCTTGCTTTGATGGTATCAGCTGTTCGGTTGTCGTCCGGTGCTGCCACGGTGCCGTTGCATCATCGTCACGGGCCATGCTCGCCGTTGCCGACCAAGAAGAAGATGCCGAGTTTGGAGAAGATGCTCCACCGCGATGAGCTCCGAACTGCCTACATCCAGCGGAAGTTCTCCGGCGTCGTCAAGGGCGCTTACGACGTCCAGAAATCGGACGCCACCGCCAACGTGCCGACGACGCTGGATAACTCTAACCAGTACTTGATCACTGTACACCTCGGCTCGGCAGCCAATTCCCAGACCATGGTCATCGACACCGGCAGCGACGTGTCATGGGTGCAGTGTAAGCCGTGCTTTCAGTGCCACTACCAGGTGGACCCAATCTTCGACCCCAGAGCGTCCACAACCTACTCCCCGTTCTCCTGCAGTTCTGCCGCCTGCGCGCAGCTCGGCCCGTATGGCAATGGCTGCTCCAGCTCCCAGTGCCAGTACAGTGCCATGTACGGGGACGGTTCCATCTCGACTGGGACCTACAGCTCCGACACGCTCGCTCTGGGCTCCAACGTCGTCGTCAGGAACTTCAAGTTTGGGTGCAGCCACTACGTGGAGGGCAATGTCATGAACGACGAAGCGGCCGACGGGCTGATGGGGCTCGGTGGCCGCGCACAGTCGCTGGTGTCACAGACGGCGGGGACGTTCGGCACGGCCTTCTCCCTACTGCCTCCCGCCGACACCGAGCTCCGCCGGGTTCCTCACGCTTGGCGCCCGAACGACTCCGGGCTTCGTCAAGACGCCGATGCTCAGGAGCCCGCACGACCCCACGTTCTACGCCGTGCGCCTTGAGGCCATCCGGGTGGGCGGGAGGCAGCTCAACATACCCTCCTGGGTCTTGCCTGCCGTCTCAATCATGGACTCCGGTACAACCATCACGAGCCTGCCGCTGACGGCCTACAAGGCGCTATCGTCGGCGTTCAAGGCCGGGATGAGGCAGTACTCGTCGGCACCACCTAACAGCATTTTCGACACTTGCTTTGACTTCAGTGGCCAGTCCAGCGTCAGCATACCGACAGTCGCGCTAGTCTTCTCGGGGGCGCCGTTGTCGACCTCGCCACCGACGGGATCATGGTGGACTTGGGCCCGGCGCCAGCATCTGGTGCCTTGCCTTCATGGCCAACAGTGACGACAGCTCCCCGGCTTCATCGGCAACGTGCAGCAGCGGACGTTCGAGGTACTGTACGATGTTGGCGGAGGCGCCGTGGGGTTCAAGGCTGGGGCGTGCTGATCCTGTTCGTCGGAGCAAGGATATTGACGATGCAGGAAGTGCAAAACCATCAAACTATCTTTGCGATATATAAGATGGCCTTTGTTTATACTTCGATTTTAATTATGTTCTGCGATATATAGGTGTCCAAGCAACTACTACAACCCAAAAGATAATTGTAATTTCTTCATATATTTTTTGATAAATTGTAATTTCTCCTGATTTTTAATTGATACTAGCAAAAATGCCCGTGCGTCGCAACGGGATTTAGAATCTATAATCGGATGTCTCACAAAATTTTCCAATCCAACTCAAACCCTAGTAGGGGGTTGTAGCTTGGCTACTTGGCGAGAAGCGGCCACATGCAGCGTCCCCTGTCCGAGGCGGCGGGGTCACGGGGCATCTAGGCGAGACGTGCAGTGCATGTGTCTGCAAGTCCGCCGCACACAGAAGACTTGGTTGGCAGCGTCAGCACACCTAGCTGCGCGCGAGGCAGGAGGCGACACGCGGGTGCCCTTGTCGGTGAGTGTAGAGGTGGCGGGGACCCCTGGAGACCGCCGGCGCATCTCGGTTGTTCGCCCGTCTTTTTTCACCGCGCCAGCCCTCCCTCGCCCGCTCGTGTCGCCTGTCGGTGGCTCCCTCGGGAGCACGCCGTCCTCTCCTCTCTCTTATTCTACTTGGGGGCAGTGGCCTCCTCAAGTTCACTTTCGGCTCGAGAGGCAGCCTACACACGAGCTCAGCCTTTGGAGGAGATGGCGCAGCTCTGCCCCAGGCAGCCTAGAGGTGTGGCCCGTTTGATTGTCGATTTGATGTACTCCATCGGTTCTAAATTGTAGTTCACTTTGACTTTTCTAGATACATTGATTTTGCTATGCACCTTATTATACACCATGTCTAGATACATAGTAAAAGAAATGAATCTAGAAAAGCCAAAGTGAACTACAATTTAGAACGGATAGAGTAATAGTTAAATTTCTAAGCAATAAATTATCTGTGACCATGCAAGATGTATCCTGTTGCAACATACTGGAAATTTTGTTGAACTAATTAATTCACTGCTCACTAAACAGGCAATTATACATCATGAACGGAGAGAGTAGGTGGAAAATTATTTGTTTAAGTTGTAGCCATTATTTTCAAAGAGGCCTACAAAATTACCAAACAATAAATAAATTACCACATTTTTCATTTAATAAATAAGCTGGTGTCGGTTTACAAAAGTGGGGTAGTGATTGATAACGATAATACCTTTTTTTTTTTTTTTGTTGTTTTAACACAATTATTTTACCGTTTCCTTTTCCTCTCTCTCCTTGTTTTCACCTACGCATCTCCTTCTTATCATCTTGATCGCTGACCGCAGTAGTTTCGACCTCCCTTCCGCAGCCCGCAGCAGACACGAGTCATGACTTTCTCCACCGATGGCCGGCCAAGCCACCGCCCCTCCCAGTCCCAAGCGCGCCAGCATCCAGCCCCGCCGGCCCTGCTCCTCTACTCATGCTCACAGCAGGCAAGCCGCGAGCGTGCCAGCGCTAGGGCACTGTCGGCCACAGGGAGTCAGCGACGCCGGTGTTGGGGGCCTCAGGGGCGAGCGCATTGGCCGGTAGGGACGCCGTCCAGAGGTGAGCGCGCTGGCCACGAGGACGCCGTTCAGTGCTGGAAACGCTATCTCTTCTCGCCCGACGGTGCTGCCCTGCTTTAGTGCCTTCCTACAAGGCTTGCACCTACGCGCCAGCCTTATCAAGGTCTCCCTCGCTCTCGTTGTCAACGTCTTCCCACCCTGTGTCTCCATGGTGCCGTCGCCCTGCCTTGCCCACGCCATCCTCTCATAATGCCAAAGGTTGCCCGAATTGATCATGCCGACCAGCTTCAATTCAGACCGACTGTTTCCTGTATTCGAATTTGGGGAGATCCAATGATGGCTCCGTGCCACTGGCCATAGAGCAAGATTATCGATTTGATTTTATATGCCGCTTGTCTTTCTAAAATTAGTTTGGTTTGGTTTTGGATTTGCTGGAGCAATAGATAGCATCCGTATAGAATCAGGAGGCCTGGAGGCAATTTATGGACCGCAGGCGTTTGGGTTTGGTAGGCGGACAGAAAACAACAAGGACCAGGGAAACCGGATTAGGGAGGGCAGGTGAAAGAAAAAAAAAAAAAAAGGGCAGAAATTTTCGTGCTTTAATAGTAGGTATAGATATAGATTAAAAAGTTAATGATATATTATGCTACTCTTGGCGTGATTGGTAATAACTATATGGCCTATACGTCGATGATTTCTTGATTATGTCTATACATATTGTACAATATACGGACACTTCAAAACAGTTTCATCATGTCTTTTGGGCGACTTCGGCACAGTGTGCTAAGGTACGTTCTCCTGCACGGGTAAAAATAGAAATTCATATTTAATATAGATTTATCTAATAGAAAATACTTTATAAATTAAATTTTATTTGAATGAAGAGTGACATGCGTGGAATTGCATTGGTGTAACAGAGAGATGGCATAGCACATGTCTTTAATTTCTATTTTTTTTTTTTTTTGTTTTGTGTCCCTTATGGTTGACTTTTTGCAGTATATGGGCATGTTGGAAGACGTCCCTCTTTAGGAGTCAACTATGTGGATGGCAATATTAACAGGTTACTTCACATGAAAATTAAAAATTGATAACATGATTGGGTATTAGATATTGAGATGTGTATCTTCAAATGTTTTCATAAAATTGTGGTCTTTCTTCTTTTGATGAATTTTTTTGAAGTTCATCTAAAAAAGCCACATCATTGATGTCTTATCATTTGTTTGTTTCGATCTTTTGCTTTGTCAATGGCTTTCATCGTCCTCTTAGGAATAGTAATTGATAAGTTTATGGTGTCCTTCAAAAGGAGGTGGTAACAGTATTATATTATCTAGGTTAGATGTTGTGTCGCTTCTTAATTCAGTATCATTTTGTTGAGGTAGATGACTGCTTAGGTTGCCATGATGCTCTCTGATGCAGCTTGTGTTGCCATATATGAACAATAGATTTGACAATAACTCGATATAGTAATAGATTTAGTATCTAATGGATAAATTACATTTATAAGAAAAGTGTATCAATGGTAGATTACCTTGGTGACCTTAGCAACATTGTTCACATTTTTTGGCTACATTGCCCCACTAATTAATTTAAATAAGGGACAAATACTATTAGAGAACAGAAGAAGATTGTTTATTAGTCTGTTATAGGTATAAGGGCCTCAGGGGTGTATCTTTATATATTTATTTGATTTCATTAGATTTCCTTGTCCTGCCAGTGGCTCCTAGATAGAGATGATATTGCTTGGTTTGGTTATGTCGTTTAAGTTCAGGAAGCGTTATATTTTCTCATGAGGGTGTTGTGCCTTTAACATAAGGCACTGTTCTATAATTCTATCTCAAGCCTAACAACTTTAAAAATATTATGATCCTCTAATAACCTAAACTAATTGAGAAGGGAATAATTGCTACAGAACAAAGTCTTCAATACGTGCAGCCACATTAATTTTAAACTATGGTTTAAATTATGCAATATTTTAATATTAATTTTAGATCTATTACATTAATATTTGGCATGCTACTCATTTTATCCCTTTGTAACATTCTTACATATTTGCTAGTATCCAATAAATACATGAAGTCTTATTTTGAAGGCTAAAAGTATTGATCATTCAGACAAATTAACGCTTATCCATTATTTGGGCTTGGATGACAGATTTTTCCAATTTTCTGCTTTACCTACAGGAACTCATTATATTTTCTTTCATTGTTGCATTACAGAACATTTTGCTGTTGCGGAACATTCAGTTGTTGCAAAACATTTTCCAATTTCCTGCTTTCATTGTTGCATAGAGTAGTTTGTTTGATATGGACGCCATTCGAATCAATTTTTAAATGTTGCTAATTTTCTATATGTCCATAATTTGCTTTTTTTCAATCAATGTCAAAGCCTTGTGAGAGCCATAGCTGGCCGTGCCCCTCCCCCCCACCCCCCCCACCCCCCTAAGTTGAGAAATATATTTTAATAGTTCTCAAAATGTCATCAGCTTAAGTGACTATAAAATACTAATTAATAGGTCCCTTCCACTTACATCGGATATCATATAGGCCCCTATTCCTTTGTTGCCTGAGCTCCGTCCCCTGTTTTCAATCGCTAAATTCACAAAACCGCATCAGCCCCCCCCACTCTGTCCGCCAGGGGTGACTCTGCTGCCACCGCCGCTCCCTTTGATACTTGTTCCCTCGCCCTTGGTCTCCCCGATAGTGGTGAGGGAGTGGGCTCCATCCTTTTAATAGATCTACTATTTTGTTAATTAGTTCTTTCCTTTTATTTTTCTTTTGCCATAATAATTTGGGCTAGTTTTGGTTCGCCATTTCAATGTTTTTGATCTTGTTTTCTGTTTATAACAGATCACTGTGGATAACTTCGTCGTTTTCAATGATAGCATGCTCTTCCCGGAGGGATCGAGGTACGTTGGCATGGTCCTTCTTGAAGAGGGATTGGATCTTCTTGTCGTTGGTGGTGATGCTAGTGGCGTTGGATCTAATGTTTGGTTCAACCTTCACAAGCTATTGTCAACATGCTCTCAGCGCCTTGACTCCCCACAGTGGTTGAGCTTTTAGTGCGCCTCTTCTGTAGTCTCCATGTTCGTGGAGTCTTCTATTGGTAGGGGTTGTGGTTCTTGAGTCGCTACCGGTGCTTCCGAGGGGTGTATGCTGTCAGACATGGGGAAGATGAAATATAGGGACCTAGTGGTGTGCTTTAATTTACTTTTATTTTCTTGTGAGGTCTCAACTATAAAAGGGGTTTCAATTTAATGAAATGTAGTCGCTTTCCCATAAAAAAACTCTAAGCTAATTTTGGTCCATCTTTATTTGTAACATGTTTGCTCCTAAGGAAATAGGTTTTGATTGATTAGGCATGTAAGAAGTAGATGTTTTTTTTGTTTGGATATTTTACCTAATATTCTCTTGACTATCTTTTTTAGGGAATTCTTGACTATGTTTTTCCTATAAAATCAAGTTATTATGCAAACCAATATAAATATTCCTAGGAACGATGTTGCGCTAATTTGGCATGTGACAAGTAGAAGTTTTTTTTTTTTGGATATTTTACCTAATATTCTCTTGACTATCCTTTTTAAGGAATTCTTGAGTATGCTTTTCCTATAAAATCATGGAATTATGCAAACCGATATAAATATTCATGGGAACCACGTTGCACTAATTACTGTATGAAAAATTAGAGGAAAGCTATACTCCACTCGTGTGACAACGCGCGCCTGCTCACCCGAATTTGGATCCGTTCGATCTGTTTTGTAATCGATCTGCACCGTTTGGTTTTTGTCTGTCTAACCCCGGGGCCCGCATGCCAGTCGATTTTTGGGAAACGCGCGCTTTGTCTGTTTCGAACCGTTCATTTCGCCCTCGTCTCTCTCTCTCCTTTCGTCTCCCCTGCTGCGGGCGCTCCCTTCCCAGCCATCTTGGCGGCGACGGCCCAGCGACCCTGGCGATCACGACTCAGGCGGGCTGGGGGCGCGGCAGATCCGGCTGCTTCGGTCTCGGCCATCCCGGCTTTCTGCGAGGCGCGGCGGATGTCAGCCTCCTCTAGGGTGCGGAAGCCGGACACCTGGGTGGGCGAGAAGGACGGGCCGACGAGCATGGGGAGGCCGTGCTCCCACACACGCGCCTGGATTTGCGCTACGACGTGCGCCGCCGCTAGCGCCATCGCCGACTGCATCTCCCAGTCCAGCGGCGGATATTTAGGACTAGGAGGACCGGAGGAGGGCGTCCCTGGCACTATCAGCATCGAGAGTCTTCATGATTGTCTCGAGTTCGTCGGTGTTAGAGGCAATCCCTCGTTCTACAGCGTGGTTGGGGTTTGGATTTGTTTGTGCCCCCGTTCATGGTGAGGTATGCTCTTTTGCTTTTTTCGATCTATGAGTTTGTGTTTGTGATTTTTTCTCTGATCCGCTTTTATGTTTCAGTTTGAAGGGCAAGGGGATCTTTGATGTGATTTTTATGGAGTCGCACGTCTATATCTGCTCGGACTCACAGCTTTTTGAGGGGTGTTCTTGTTGTTGCTGTTGGTGTTGGCAAGCTTTTGGAAGGCATCTGGCGATCCTGGTGAGTTTTTTGTTCCCGAATATCCTTGATTCACGAAGTTGCAGTCAAAATTGAGTGTTGATCTCCCTGGAGTAGCCTTTCTGTATCCGTTGTGAATCGATGTGCCAAGTTTGAGAGCATGTGGTTTTGATTTGTGCAGGTTTCTTGAATTTTCGGATCTGGGAGTGCTGCAGTTTTTCTATGTTTATGGGTTCTTGGAGGGCGTCAATTTTCAGTCCAATTTTGCAGCGGCGCTACCAGTGCTAGCACCCAGGTGCTGTGCGTGCTCAGTAAGCAGCGCCTGCTCTTGGTCTTTGGGGGTCTGATTCTCTCATCGGTGCTTTATCTGTTCTTTTGTGTGCATTTCGCGCGTTCGTCGGTCTCCAGGTGCAGCTCGTTGTTTCCGGCTGTCAGGTCTTCGTTCAAGACTACCATATTACTCACCGGTCACATCCAGGTCAGGCTTGCTAGGAACACTCATCCAGGTATCTGATGCCATCCATCTCTCTCTATCGTTTAGTTTCAGCATCATGTTCAGTTACCTGATTTGAGCAGTAGCAGTCAGTTCTTGTGACTTTTACAGGAAACAAGTTTCAGTATGAATTTTTTTTATCCTGCTGCATACGTGAATTACTATACTCTAGCATTCATGAGCTTATCATTGAACATTAATTTATATCACTTTGGATAGATTAGTCTTCACGGTGTGCAAGGAGTACTGCTTGCTGTTTCGTGCTTTTTCTCTGCAGGTTAGAGCTAGCTGCTTGTGTGCATTTGGCTATAGCTTGCTGTTGGTTTTTGTGGTCACAAAACACTGCACGTGCAGTCCAGCGTTTGTTTCATTTCTTCCGCAGTTTGATCATTTGCTCTCAATTGCAATCCAGATTTTGCAATGATTTTCTACCAATTCCGAGGATTTTATCCGAAAAGCTCCTGTCACAAGTTGACTTGAGTATTTTAGATTTGGGAACCAGCTTCTTCACAACAATTGTCGGGTATCTCATTTTCTCCAAATTAATTATGTTTTGGTCTCTGCACAATGATTTAATTATTTATTGACTTTTTGTCTAGAAAATGATGTAGCCATGTGCAACGTTAGAACCCTTGAAGTTAGATTAGATCAGGAGCTTTTCGTTAGGTGGGTTTGGCCTTTTGGTAAGCTTGATTTGGCATTTTGGGAATGGGGGTTTGGGTTTTTGGGATTTTTTTTTTGAATTTGGGAATGTGGGTTTGGGTTTTTGGGAAGGTTTTGAATTTTGGAAGATGGGTGTGTCTTTTTTGGGAAGGTTTGGATTTTGGGAAGGTGGTTTTATTTTTTTTGGGAAGGTTTGGATTTTTGGGTAGGGGGTTTGGCCTTTTTGGAAGGTTGGTTTGGCATTTTGGGTAGGGGTTTTGTTTTTTTTTGAAGCTTTGGATTTTGGGAAGGTGGGTTTGGGATTTTGGGAGGTTTGTGCTTTGGGATTTTGGGAGGTTTTTGCTTTTGTACATTTGCTCTGATTTGCCAATATGTTCATAGTCTGGGCTTATTTGTACATTTGCTATGTTTGCTATGTGGTTTGGGTTTTTGGCATTTGGGGGCGGGGGGTTGTGGCTTTGTGCTTTGGGAGGGTGGTTTGTGGCCTTTTCGAGGGTGGTTTGGGGCTTTGGGCTTTGGGAGGGTGGTTCGGGGCTTTGGAGGGTGGTTTGAGGCTTTGGGCTTTTGGAGGGTGGTTTGGGCTTTGGGGTTTGAGAGTGTGGTTTGGGGCTTTGGGAGGGTGGTTTGGGTCTTTGGGCTTTTTGGGTAGGGGGTTTGGCTTTTTGGGAAGGTTGGTTTGGAATTTTTGGAAGGTGAGTTTGGTTTTTGAGAAGGTTTGGAATTTGGGTAGGTGGGTTTGGGTTTTTGGGAGGTTTTTGCTTTTGGGGGGGGTGAGGGGGAGGGGGTT
The DNA here is from genome assembly GCA_015847255.1 of Hyparrhenia diplandra. Taxonomy (NCBI): domain Eukaryota; kingdom Viridiplantae; phylum Streptophyta; class Magnoliopsida; order Poales; family Poaceae; genus Hyparrhenia; species Hyparrhenia diplandra. Next base: position 336,766 of record JADLZK010009584.1, on the reverse strand, counting down.
GACTTTTTGGGAAGGTTGGTTTGGCATTTTGGAAGGGGGTTTGGCAATTTGGGAAGGGTGGTTTTTGATTTTGGTTAGGGGTGGGTTTGAGAATTTGGGTAGGGGTTTTGGGATTTTTTTTTTTTTGAAAATTAAAAGCATGCCCCCTACTAGGCAATGGGTTTTGGGGGTATTTCTCTTTTTGAAAAATGATTTTATTGCTCCCTAGGAAATGGGGTTTTTTGTCTTTTTAAATTTAAAGGCATGCCCCTACTAGGCAATGGGGGTTTTGGAGTATTTTTATTTAGGAAGAAAATAGCATGCCCCTACTAGGCATTGGTTAGGGGTGGGTTTGAGAATTTGGGTAGTGGGGTTTGAGAATTTGGGTAGTGGGGTTTGAGAATTTGGGTAGTGGGGTTTGAGAATTTGGGTAGGGTTTTTTTTTTGATTTGTTTTGAAAATTAAAAGCATGCCCCTACTAGGCAATGGGTTTTGGGGGTATTTCTTTTTTGAAAAATAATTTTATTGCTCCCTACTAGGCAATGGCTTTTTGGGTTTTTGTCTTTTTAAATTTAAAAGCATGCCCCCTACTAGGCAATGAGGGGTTTTGGGGCATTTTTATTTCGAAAGAAAATATCATGTCCCCTACTAGGCATTGGTTTGGGGTGGGTTTGAGAATTTTGGTAGGGGGTTTTTGGATTTTTTGAATTTGGGGGGATCTGGTGAGATATGGCTTATTTATTTTCGGCTGGCTTGGTCTCAAGGAATTGTTAGGTAGTACACCCATTTTCTGTGGCTGTGGTTTCAGTGCTTCTTTTTAGGAACCATTTATTGTGTGTGGCGATGACTTCGTGGAATGGTTAGCATTTTCTATGTATGTTTTCAGCAGAAATGATAATTAGTTTTCTATGTTTTTGGGTTTATGGAAATTGGTAGCTGAGTTAGTGAATTTTGATCCAACAATTTCTGTTATTTGAATTAATTATTCCAAGATTTTTTTACTTTGGGGTAGTATTAGGCATGTTTTTATAAAGTTTTTTGCACTAAGCATCCCTTAACTTTTTTATTTCACTTTATAGGCTTTCAGAAAGCTCAATTATAATTGCTGCTGGATTATTTTTTTTTTTTTCTAGAGAGCTAAAGTGTTCTTAATCTGGTCAGTAATCCCTCCTCCCCCCTCTAATCTTTGTATGCTCCTGTGTTTTCTCCCCTCTGATATTTGGGGTGTTTCAAGTGGTGTTAGTTGTTGGCTATTTCTAATTCACTAGGGCAGAGATTTTGTTCATATTTTTTTTTTAAATGTTCAGAGATTATGTTGTTACCCCTCTCAAGTCAAGAAAATTTTTATATATGATCTTTTATGAGAAAATTGATATAGCTTTCTTTCAATTCAGGTCAGGTAGCTAAGCTAAGTAGCTAATATGTGGAGGATGGAGAGTACTTGCACCTGTAGTGTGGAGTTGCTGAGTGCATCTGCCTGAGGCTGCTAGTAGCATTTGATTATGATTGGTTAAATTTAGCTGCCAGATGAGTAAATCGAGAGCAGATTCGTATACCCATTGCGTTGAGTTCTTAATTTGGAACCTGATTAGTATTTGTCTGTTGTTTGACTTGTTCTTTTTTTTTTTTTTTGATAGGATTTGCAAGAGGAAGTCACTAGTGTTTGTGACTGAGGAATCAGTAGGATTTGAGTGTGTAGCCGGAAAGTTCTTTTTTCATGCCAAAACCGGTGTTTGCAGGCTCTGGTGTAACATATTTTCTGAGCTCCACATTCTGGTTGTTTGTGCTAGTTGAATACTAGTTGTCAGAATTTTGTCTAGTTGCAATTATATTTTTTGTCATGTTATATTTGGTTGCAATTCAACAAACCAGCTTAAAAGTTTTGAAATGGCCATTCTCTTGTCAGGATCATATTGTTGGGTTTATTATATCTGCTAGCAGTTGTAATGCAACGTTGTTTTTGATGCAGTAAGGTATTTTAGTCACTTTAAAAATCATATGGAGGTTATGCGTGCTGTCACAGCATTTTTACTTTGATTAAATTTTTCCAGTTTCCTGGGGTAGCCAAAATTCGGGTGGAAGTTGCCTCCTTCCCACCCGAATTTTGTTTTGGCAAAATTTGTGTGGTTTGCCTTAATAATCTGCATGAGTGGAAAAAAGGGTCAAACCACCCAAGTTTAGTATAGACAGCCTCAAAAATTATCTTGATTTTTCTTTACTTTCTTTTTCCTAGTTCATTTCTATCTATCACTTTCTGGTTAATTTTCCATGGTTTTTTACCTATAATGTACGACATGCTGGGTTGCATGGACAACATGAAAAAGTTTTTAACTTACATGTCAGTTTAAGAAAAATAAAAGAATTGGATCTCAATTCACATAAGTACAAAGATGTTCCCTGGCTGTGCAATCCTTTTGCTTTACAATCTATGATGTTGTATTAACAATAAATAACTAATCTAATGTCCAGCCTTTTTCCAAGTTTGATTCCTAGTTAAGGTAAGATAAGACCATGGTTACCTTTTTGTTGAGGTTAGCCCTGCAACTCGATAAAGCATCAAATCGGATTACTGGTGTTGTTGCTGATGAAAGCACGTGGACTGCAGGATGACAAACCATGGAATTAGTTCAGCAGAATTGTCGCCATTGAAATTGAGATGCTCGTCGGCAAGGACCAGGGAAGAGGAAGCGGTATTTGTGCTCTTAGGAGCATGTGCTCCCACACCGGACCACGGATGATACGATTGTGATCTGTGCTAGCACACTTCGGGCGAGTGTGCATTGAGAAGTGTGCTAGCGCCAATCACAATGCGTATCATGTGGTCCACAATGTGGGAGCGCATGCTTCTAAGAGCAAAAATAACTTACACCCAGGGAAGAGCACGTACCTGTGTTGGTGCCGCCTAGGGACAGGATATATAGTCCACTTCACCTGAGTTTTTGCCGGTGAAATTGAGATTCACAGGGGTGGATGGTTTTTTGGGATCACCGGCGGCGGCAAGAACCGTGAAAGAGCACTAAACGTGTACAGATTACATTATAGCTATGCACATACTATTTTAAGTAATAAATACTAATGGCAATGGCATTGGTGCGTAATTATGTAGAAAACTTAGCAGATCTGGATCGGGATCTGATGGTTATTATTGATTAGGCACATCAATTCGATGGAGGCTAAATCTAGTAGCATGGATCTCAAATGTCAAATTGGTGGATGGGTCAGACTATTTTAGATGGAGCCTAACAAAATCCGGCTTATTCTCTGTCCGCTCAATGTACCTCGACCTAATGAATACACATTACACCTTTCGTCATAATAAGATCCGGAAGATAAAAATTCCTCTAAAATTAAGATCTTTCTTTGGTTTTACAGAGGGGGTTGTCTTGACCAAGACAACCTCGCCAAGAAAAAATTGGAAAGGGAGTCTGAAGTGCATATGCTGTAATACTGAATGAAACTATCCAACATTTATTCCTAAACTGTCCCCTTACCAAAATGATCCGAGTATTATCTTTTATGCTACTAGTCTAACTCAACCTCGATCAATCAGCCATATGTTCAGGAATTGGCTAGCTAATCAAAATAAAAAAAGATTAGAAATTTGATTCATGTGCTGGGCTATCTGGAGATGTCGTAATGATGTTATTTTTAATTAAATGAAATATAACTTCATTTTGCGAGATAATTTTCAGAGAAGCATATTGGTTATGCTCTTGGGCCCTTTGCTTTATTGAGATGAGACAGATCAGGAAGCACTCTCAACGGCGAGTAAGAAATTAGAAATTAATGCTCTAGAGATTTCCAATAAAAGATGAAATCATTTATATTGTTTGAACTAGCCTCCTGGTCGATTTATAAGACCATGGTTTTCTCTTTTCTTTCATTGAAAGATTGTGTAATAATTGGCTGTGTACATCCTTGGATGTAGAGGCCGCATATGGTTATCCATTATCTAAAAAAAAAAATTCGGTGAATAGAACTTTCTTGTTATTGGGGAATTTTTAAGGATTATTTTTTTTTCTAGTGCATCTAGTCAGGACTAAATTGAGCCCACCCACCATGAAATCTGGCCGTGTCCAGCATGGAGCCTGACAACAAGCCAATGATGGTCAACGGTAGAACACTTTTCACGGATTTCACAATCTCATGGTAGAACAAGCCAGTATGTAGCATCATTGCACAAGATAAATACCCGCAAAAATAGCATTTGTAGCAGCAAAGGAACATAGGTGGGAACACAGATGAGCAACCTCCACAGTCCATATGAAGAAATCGAGCGCCTCCGGCGACCGCACCCGGCCCATCTCGCTCCTCCCATGAGCCGACATGATCTCTGTCATGGGGGTTCAGCCGCTGAGAACCAAGCCCCGAATCTGTGGAGGGCAAACCGCAGCCGCGACCCAATCCGCGCCCACGGTGCTGCAGTCAGCGCCAGCCAGTGTCGATCTCGCGGCGGGAGAAGAAGACCCTAACCGAAGCATGAACGGACAGATCGGGCTAGCACCACAAATACCCAGAGCTAACACCCACCTTGAAAGGTGAGGTCCACACCCAAAGGGCAGCGGCGGCCTTGAGCTGCGCCCAGCGCTGGGTCCGGGCCGACACCCATAGCAGCCTCGATCGCGACCGCTCGCTGGCGCCCACGGCAGCCTCCCTACCGTGCCGGCGCTGAGGTCCAGGCCACTTGCCGGAAGCCGCGGTGGCCTCGTGTTTTTGGGGAGGAGAGGAGGCGCTCTGGAGAGTTGGGCAGAGAAGCTCCGGTGGAGAGAGCATTCGATATTTCTGCTGAGAGAGAGAGAGAGAGGTGTACATGGACTAAATTTCGGGTCCGACGATCTTAGATCACTGTCGGCTTTTATTATCAAGCCGATAGTGATACACGTCGCTGCAGGGTTTGTAAAAACCAGCGACAGCGATGTGGATTTTTACTATCGGTTATTGGTCATTCTCAAGTATTTTTTGAGTCTCAATGCAGATAAAGGTATTCACCATCGGTTCTCTCAATTCCGCAGTGATACCGGCGGCAATGATGAATGATCTATAGTAGTGGAAATTAGCAAAAAGAAACTCAGGCTATTTTTTTATTTTCTAATAATGCAGACCTATTAAAATTCACTTGGGATTCGAACCTAGATCTGTTGGGTGCTACTGAGGTGCTCTAACCACTAGGCTAGAGACCTTTCCGTTGTTCTTTGCCGAGCGCTGGGCCGTTACGGCACTCTCGGTAAAGAGACACCATTTGCCGTTAGAGTTGGCGCTTTGACGAGCACCATAATAGGGCAGCGCTCGGCGTAGCTTCCATCATTGTTGCCCCCGCCGTCCCACTTTGCCGAGAGCAATAGCGGCACCCGATAATTGGCTCTTGGCAAAGGCCATTTGCTGACGCCTCCTTTGGCGGGAGCGCTATGCTGAGAGCAATGTTAGGCAATGGCTTTGCCGACGGGGTTTGGCCCTTTCCTGAGTGCGTCAATCACTCGGCAAAGCAGGCGACTTAGGTAGTGTCAACATTGTCGCCTATATGATCATCACAGGCATATCATACTGCAGCGCGATTGCGCCCATGGCGCATGATCATCGCCCGGCGATGGTGAACACGCGGCGCAAACAATCGGGTCGCTTTGCAAGGTGACTGTGATCGTGATCATATGCTAGGTGCTTCAATGCGATAGAAAGAATAACCTAATCACGGAAGGATCGATCATAAGAGAAAACGGCAGTCCTAGTGCATACCTATAGAGGTGGGTCATTCTCCAATGCGACGCAAATAAGGACGTGATCCCATACGTGTGATAAGCCAATGCGGCTTTGTAGGTCTACCCTACATAGGCAGCTCATGCTCCAAACCTGTTTGGATGAATATGAGATCTAAACTAAGTTTGAGAACCGAAATGACACATTTTTGAGTCGATGACACACCCCCACAAGTTTTAGTATTTTTGTACTGTAGGATAATACTACCAAGTAACAAAAACATTTGAAATGTCAGGATATATAAACAACAGATCAGCTCATAAGCTGGCCGAATAGCTCAGCCAACATCGAATGGACCCATCTGACCGCTATCAGGCAGGCGGACACTGGACACCCAGCCGGCGAGACGGTTCCTCACAAAGAGATTGGTATGGGTTCTTTGATCAGGACCAAACTTTTTCAGCACAGTTAAATAGACCAGAGACTTAAAGAGTCTTCTGTCCCTTTCTTCATTGATCTCCATATCTTCTTTGCTTTCTATTCCGTAAGGCCTATCAGTTTCAGTGTATGTTTTGCCAGGTACGGTTAACGATTCAAGAAACGACTGGTAACCTGCTGCAAAGGAATTGGCCGGCCTCCAACGGCCGGCTGAGCTATAAAAGAGCTAAGTGTTGCAATTTTTCTCTAGCTCCAAGGTTCGGACTTCGATCAAACCAAGATAAACAAGGCATTTTACGCTCAGAATATTGGAGAAACAGAGGACGAAGAAGCTCACTCTCTGCCTGCATTTTATTATAGGATCTACGCAGGCTTAGCACATACAACACAGGGAACATATCATGTGCAACCATCATTCGTATGCAATCTATGCAACCTCCAACCATAATCGCATGATCTCCATCCGACGGCTAGATTGAGAGGTGGGAAATTTTAACACTTAAACCCCCACCATTACATTTTTTTTTGAAAGGACGGCAAAATCTTTGTCGCAATTTCTATTAGGCAATAAAGAAAAAAGAAGACAAATGCCCCGCCCAGTTTTTTGAAGTGGAAACTGGGCGAAAACCACACATACAATTGTGGAGGGTACCCTACTCCATATACATATCTAGGTATCAAGTCAACTCAGCTCGCGCTTCAAAAAATACGCCAACTCAACTCAACTCAACTCTATCCACGCTTGGTCAGACTGGGACATCGACACAATAAGCCTGTAACCACTAGAACTCGGTCGGATTGGGTCGTCGACACGAGCTTCCACTTTAAACCACTAGGAGCTCCACAACTGAGGCAGCAAGCAACTAAAGATTAGCAAAACATTTGCTAACAAAAACCTCTAATCCCTCCCTTGGAGCCGTCCGTGATCTCACGTACGCCATTTTCTCTAGTAGCCCGTTTCCTCGTATCGCCCGTCGTCTCCAATTCCATCGCCGCATCAAGCTCCATTTCCTATGCTAATTTGCTGGCTCCGAGGAACACAGATTAGAGTACGTACGTGCTAGATACCACCTAGTAGTTGCTACGGACAAGATCTGGAGACTGGAGGAAGGAACTATGCCAAGAGTTTTCTGGTCGCTCGCTTGTCATGATCATGCACTGCTCAGCGATCACTGATCATCGTCGTCCGATCCATTACCTCACGACAGTCTGATGGGCAGACAAAAAGCAGGATGAAGGACTCGGAGTCAGAGGAGGAGCTCAGGGAGGCGTTCAGCGTCTTCGACAAGGACCAGAACGGAGTTCCTACACAAGCACGGCCCGGGTGGACGACTTGATGCGGCGGCGGAATTGGAGACGACAGGCGTCTGAGGAAACGGCCTATGAGATCGAGAAAACTGCGTACATGAGATTAGGAACGGCTCCAGGAGGGATTAGGTTTCCCACCGCTCATTCTGGCCACGGATGGAGATCATGCGATTGTGGTTGGAGGTTGCATAGGTTGCACATGAATGATGGTTGCGCATGATATGTTGCCTACGACACAATAATATATTTTCACATATTTATAGACTACATGGCTGGCATCATGTCTATTTCTTCATCCTATTGGTAATTTGTACTGAAAGGAAAAGAACAGAAAGAGCAATGACATTGGGTGGAAGTTGATGCGAGCAGCTTGTTGCACGGAATTTCCAGGGCCATGTCGTAATCTTGTTTTTGGGGTATTATGTCTAGATGGCCTTTCATTTTCCGTTTACAGTAATATTATGGAACTGTTGTAAGTGTTCAAACTTGGTATATTTTTAAGCTTGGATTTGGATTTATGCCTCTTTTTGAAGAGGCCTGAAGCTGAAACCACGATTCACCTTCTAAAACCCATCATGGGGATTTCTGTGCTTAATGCGGTATTGCATAAAGTTAGGTGGAAGCAGGCACATTTTCACATAGGATTTATGATATACGAACAACATGAAGATTTGGATAGGATTTATCAATTTTACATTTCTAAGAAAAGTACAGATTATCAACTCTTTGAAATGTAACACTATTGCACATTTACATGGGAGATGATATATGTTGATATATCCTTGCTTCAGGGCTATTACTCAATGCAAGTGCTTTTATGTCTAACAACAGTACACATTGAAATGTTTGATACAACATAGATGAATCTACGCTTATCCATTGATTATTTCTCAAGGTGTATGTCCATGAGAAGGCGGGACAAAAGGTGGTTAGTGGAGAGCCAATTTCTGATGGGCGTCATGCATTTCGGCCTAAACTGAGAAGTTTGGAGGCAAGCAAATGCAACTTCGACAAGCAAAGAGATTTCTTTCTGCTCCATCGTTGTTGGTGGTGACAAGCGTTGGTCTAACATATCCTCCATTGCAAGTTCATGATGCTGTTCCAAGGAAGCAATGTATTGTAGCTCTTTTGGGTATCTCCCCATCACAATCTCTAAGCGCAATAACACCAAAACTATAGACATCACATTTTGTTGTCACCACTGATGTGTAAGATAACTCTGCATCAAAATGAAGCACTTGAGTCAGCAGAGTAATATTTCATATTTGGAAATGGTAAGATAAATATATTTGCTATATGAAATAAAAAGCTAGCTGACCACATACCAGGTGCTATATATCCATATGTTCCTACTAATTAGCTCCAATTGGATGAATCAGGTTTGAGAATTCTTGCTATTCCAAAATCTGAAACATAAGCCTTGAAAGATGCATCAAGCAAGATGTTGTTACTTGTTATATCTCGATGGATTATCGGTGGGTTGCATTCATGGTGCAAGTAGTATAAAGCTTGGGCCACATCTCTTGCAATTGCAACTTCGCTTTTGCCAGTCCAACTCCTTTGCAAGATCCTCGGTTTCCAAGACAATATGAAGGTTTCCTCTCTCAATGTAATCATACACTAAGAATTTGTACCTTGGATGCGAGCAAAATCCATAGAGCTTGACGATGCTTCTATGCCGTGTATCTTTGTTAGCACTTCAATTTCACTAAGGAATCTCTTTTCATTATGAACCCCTTCATCGGTTCGTGAAGTTTTTCACCGCAACTAATCTCCCCGCCTTGAAGTTGTGCCTTGTAGACTGTGCCAAATCCCCACGATCCAATAATGTAAGTATCACTGAAATTTTCTGTTGCCCTAGTGATGTCCTCAAACACTAGTTTCCCATCAAAATTCCACACTGAGAGAACATCTCTTGAATCTATAACTGATGCAATTTGTGGTCTTTTTCTTTTGCAAAGGATCATAAATAATGCAACAATTGAGAGAATAATAACTATGCACACTGGGATAGAAGCAAGAAGGGCCATGTGGTGAATGCTTGCTTTATGATATTCCTTTTTTTGGAGTTGAAGAGCATGCAGGCATTCCTGAGATATTACCGCAGAGATTTTTGTTGTGGAGGAACCATTTTGCTGAGGCATTTTGGATAAGTAGTCCAATTGGAAGAGGCCCTTCCAAGTCATTATATGACACATCAAGAGTTGACAGGACTAACCATGCCACCAATAGAGGACGGAATGCTTCCACTGAACTGATTATGGGAAAGGTTAAGGGCCTCCAACATCACCAAGTTCCCGAGTTCCTTGGTAGTTTGCCCGTGAGTTTGTTGTTGCTTACATCCATCAACATCTCAGCCCCTCTCGGACTACCAATTGTCTTTGGTAGATCTCCACTCAAGTTGTTGTTGTTAATCCTTAAGGATATTAAATTTGTACAAGTCCCGAGCTCTTGTGGAATTGAACCACTCAACTTATTTGTAGATATATCAAGGTCTTGTAATTTTTCATCCGACTAAATTCAGGTGGTATACTACCTGAAATTTGGTTTTGTGATAAGTGGAGCGGTACATGTTGGCTAGATTGCATAATTGTGGTGGTATACTACCGGTTAGGTTGTTGTTGTCTACGTTAAGCACCTCCAATCTTTCAAGGTTTGAAAGCTCAGGAGGCAAGCTTCCGGTTATCATGTTTTTGTTTATAGCAAAAATGGTCAAATTGATGTTTAAAGCCCACGTTTTGGACAAAGACCCATAAAACTTGTTTCTATCCAACATTGCTACGACAAGTCGTGGGTATGGCCCGAATGATGATATATCTCCGGTCATTTTGTTGGAACCCAGGTCAAGAATCTCGAGGCTGCTATATGTTTCAAGGCTTCTAGGAATTGGTCCTGTGAACATGTTGAAGCTAACTTGAAACCTTTGAAGATTCACTGCCTTTGCATACATCGAGGGCAGTTCCCCGGTTAGAGAGTTGTTTGCCAATGAAATATGTGTTAAGTATGTCAAGTTAGCGAATTCTCGTGGCAAAGGACCGGATAGCATGTTGCTGAAAAGTGATAGCTCTCTTAAACTTGAGAGGTTCATGAAAGTTCTTTGGGATGGAGCACGAAATCTTATTATTGTATAAGGCGGTGTGGAGATCCAAAGCGCGCCTATCTCTGCTGGGATGGAACCGGCGAATTGGTTGTAACCTAGGTGAAGATTGTTTAGCTTAGTAAAGTTCCCTATGCTCGGAGAAATGGGGCCGCTTAGCTGGTTAATATGCAAAACTAGCTGGCTTAGATTGGGAAGCAAAAAAATTCCATGTGGAATAGGCCCCGATAGATTGTTCTCGTCAAGGGCAACGAGATTTAGTTTAAGATCAAGTTGCCAAGGCTTTTAGGTATGGGACCGGTTAAAAAGTTCATTCCTAGGTTCAAGAATTCTAGAGCGGGGAGCTTCCCGAGCTCTTCGGGGATTGGCCCGGTGAGCAGGTTCTGTACGGTCACGAGATATACAAGTGACGTTAGATTGCCAAGGGATGCTGGTATATGGCCTGTGAGGTTGTTGCAGCAGAGCCCCAGGGAGCCAAGGCTTGCCATGTTTCCCAACATAGATGGTATGCTTCCATTCATCCAGTTCTCACTAAGATCGAGGAAGGAGAGTGCATGTAGGGAGGTAATGGCGAGCGGGATTTCTCCATGGAGGCTATTATTGGAGAGGTCAATTTTTGTGAGGAATGGGAGCACCGAGAAGTTGAGCTCACCGAGGTAGCCGTCAATGCCCACATTTGGCAGGTCGATCTCGGTCACCGCAAGGGGCGCACGGCGGCCACGGTGCACGGCGCCGCACGCAACGCCCGTCCAGTTGCTGCTGCACAGGCTCGTCCCCTCCTTCCAGGAGTCCAGCGCCACGGCGATTGACGCAGAGCTGGCCTTCCAACGGAGGAGGGCTTCTATCTGGGACCCCAGATGCACACCTCGATGGTGCCCTGCTGCTGCGTCCACGTGCCGGAAGAGAAGGCACGAACGGAGCAACAGGAGCATTGTGAGCTCTATCATCGCCATATGTATGTATGTATGTATGTGTGAGTGGTTCTCTTTGTTTCTGTTGGGCCTAAGGTATGTGCTGCATGCATGAGCTGAAGGTAGAGCGTATGAAGTTATGCTGTAGAGTGATGTATATATAGTGTCTGATTTTGGGGCTATATGGTGTACTTCAATCTATTCCAATAATGGTGCACAGACATAGATGGACCGGCGGCGAGCTCTCTCTCTTTGCATGTTAGCTTATGCTTTTGCACGCGCTGGGCTTGAGAAGATTCTCCTTCCATCAGGCACCACACCCCGCACATGCTGAGACGACTGAGACGGACGGTGCATCACGTTAGGAACTAATTTGCTACTCATAAACATTAACCTCAAGGGAACCTTGGCACACATGCTGACACTGATGTGATCCGGAAGGCCACTACACTCATTCCTGGTCTGTCTCCTCACCGACCATACATTAGCCGCCAGGGAACCTTCGCAAGGTCAACTTTATCGTTGCCCTAAGCCCCTACCCATTCCTGAATTGAAGAGGCGATTGCATTAGTAAAACAACATTGTCTACATCGCAAAGTGAAAAAAAAAGGTGGCAAATGCGGTATATGACCAATAGTCTGTACCTCAAAGGAAGAAGGTACTCTTGGAGTTCTCAATCTGCAAACTCACAATGAAGCTCTGGTGATCTAGCACTTACATAAACTCTATAACAAAAACAATCTTCCATGGGTAAACTGATTTGGGATAAGTATTACAGGAATGAAAAGCTTCCAAACACAGCCATCCCAAAAGGATCTTTCTTGTGGAGAGATGCCTTGAAACTTATAGTAAAATACAAAGTATGGCAAGTTTTGTGGTTTTTAGTGGGCAAACCTGTTTATTCTGCGATGATCTCTAGAATTAATGGTCATGTGAGAAAGCCATTCTTTCCAGAGCTGCACTCATTTGCAAAGAATAAATTGATAAGCAAACAAAGTTCATGCTAATGACGAACTGCTTGATCTCTTCTATTTGCAATTGTCACTAGAAGCTCATCTACAATTTGAACAACTTCATCTTGAGCTTAATTCACAGCTTTGATTCTAAATGAGTTGAGTGATAGCTGGACATATATATATTCGGGGTTCACCTCAGTTTTCATCATCCAACGTTTACAAAAATCTGTCTGGACATTCTCAAGCTGGTCCAATCTTAAGTGGCTATGCAAGACCTCTTGTCAAGGAAAGCATAAAATTATCTTCTGGTTAATTCTGAGAGGCAAACTAAGAACTACGAACATAATTAGAAGAGGAATGCACTTGGATGACTATCAATGCGTTCTATGTCAGCAGTCAATAGAAGAAACATTAATGCATCTTTTCTTTCACAGTCCGTTCTCCAAACAATGTTGCGGGCTGCTGAATTTCCAATTTGCTGATCATGTTTCCATCCCACAAATTTTTCAAGCATGGAAAGCTCTCTTAAATGTGCAGTTTGCTCTGGACATCTTCATTCTTTTCATCTTTGGAAACAAAAATCCTGAATTGCAGTTTCCTCTGTTAGAATCATGGATAAACTCAAACTTGTAATCTGCTGGACTCTCTTTCGTTTTTGTTTGTTGATTAGCTTGTAACCAACTTTGGACTCCTATTTTTTAAAGTAAAAGCCTCTAGCCTCGGCAAAGACCCTATACACTCGACAAAGAACACTTTCGGCAAAGAGGCCCTTTGCGAGTGTTTTTATGGGCACTCGATAAAAGCTTTGATAATAGTAATTTTTTTTTTTTCACGAGGAGACCGCCATCAGCTAGCTACAGCCAGCCACAATACAACTCGATTTTTCCATCATTTTTCTAGCAATTTCAACAATTGTGCCGCCAACATGGCTCGAACCCACGACCTCTCTCTCCACCATGTGTTGTTTTACCACTACACTATGTCATGATTTGTGTTAAGACTCTGTTATAAGTTGCTTGTTTGGCGCCCTAAATAACTTTAAATTAAAAAGTTGCCAACTACAAAGTTTCATTATTTTTTAAAGATCTACAATTTTCGTTTTAAAAAGTTATTCCATCAGAGGTCATTTAAAAAAATTCAAAACCGATCTTTGCAGTGTCAAAAAAATAGCACTTTCGGCGAGAGGTTCTTTGCCTGGTGCCTTTTTTGGCACTCGGCAAAGGGAGCAAAATTGTTTTTTTGAAATAAGTTTTTCAGGCCCTAAATGAACTAAAATAAAAAACGTTGTGAACTACAAAGTTTCATAACTTTTCGAGATCTACAATTTTCATTTAGGAAGTTTTTTTTTTTTAGACCGAGGTCGTTTAAAAATTCAAATTTCTTCAAATTTGAAATTTGAGAGATTCAAACCTAGTTTTCCATCATAACATGAATTCAAACCAAAAAGCTTTTTGCTACAAAGGTTTATATCTTTTTAAGATTTACAAAGTTTATTTTGGTTATTTCTTCATTTGACAAAGCATTAGCAACATGATTCATAAATCTTATTAATCTTTGTTCTAGTTTCAAACAACATAATAAACTTTTTTATTTTGATTTATTTAGGGCCTCAAAAACTGGTTTTAAAAATATTTTGCCCTCTTTGCCGAAAAGTACCAAAAGAAAGGCAATCGGCAAAGACCCTCTTTGCCAAGTGCCTTTTTTTAGCATTAAACCGAGAGAATATCATTGTCGAGTGCCATTGTTTTTCGCACTTGGCAAAGAAGGCTTTGCCGAGTGTTGTTTTTTTGCCATGTGTTTTTGTTTGGCTCTCAACAAATAGGCTCTTTTGCCGAGTGCTTGCAAAGGTGCCACATTTTGCAAATTTGTCTACATGATAAAAAACACAATGCAACCTTACAGTTCCAGCACTATCCCGATGAAAAAAACAGCCAACTCCACTAGTATTAAGCATTCTAGTTATCACTAATAGAGGCCGGTTCTTCGCCGAGTGCGTCGCGGCACTTCGGCAAAGCCCAAATTATACTCGGCAAATGCTTTATCGAAAGTGTCGCACTCGGCAAAAAAATACAAGTAAAGGGCTTTTTGCCGAGTGCCTTTTATCGTGCTCTCGGCAAAGCCTTTGCCAAGTGCTATGTAATGCGACACTCAGCAAAGAAAAGTCACTGTCACGGTTCAGTTCCGTTGGCGACAACTTTGCCGAGTGTCGCGCTTGGCAAAACTTTTTTTTTTTTTTTTTTTTTTTTTTTAAACATTCTTTGCTGAGTGTGACACTTTCGGTAAATTAAGAAGTTTCCTTTTACAAAGATTTTCCTTTTTTAAAAAAATAATTCTTTGCCAAGGACCATGGTAATTAATGGCAATCGGCAAAGGCTCCATCTTTTGCTGAATGTGGTGGTCATGGCACTCGGCAACGAATGTGACACTCGGCAAAGTGAACAGAAACAACATTTTTATTTTGTTTTAGATTCCACGTTGAAACAATGTGACACTAGCTTATAGCTCTTTAGGGTATTTATTCTTAAGTTTCCAAAGGATCGACAAGTGCCACAGCCACGTGCACACGAACTCAGAAATAGTTAATGTGCAGGAGTAGAAAATTAACATAATTAGCAAGCAAATATGGCAAATCTTACAAAAATTGCAAATTGCACGAAGAGCTATAAGCTAGGGCTTGACACCAAGCCGAGACATGAGGAACAAGGCCCAGTTGATCTCAAAAAGGCACAGCTGTCATGTCATTGAAGGTCGAATCCACCCTTCCACTCTGCTCGCCCGATCCAGTGTGGAGGTCGAGCACATACGCACGTGTTACGAGCTTGGAAGGTAACAGAGAGGTTGGCGGCGTACACGCAGCGGCGATGGAGCTTCGGCGGCCCGACTTCGCAGCAGAACGACACGAAACCGAAAGAGGAAGAAGAAGTAGTTTGATTATTTTGCTTAGCTGTCCGCCCAACCACCCACACAGCTATTCATAATAGACAAAAGCATAACCTGGGCCGAAACCCTTAATACACCTCAGCGACCACAGGCCGACTTACGAGCCCCATTGTGACCCCAGCCCAATAAGAGTTCGTGGCCGAAGGCCCAGTCGTAACAATACCCCCACCTTAAGAAGCGACATGCCCTCACGGCACCGATGCAGAACGCTTCTTCAGTCGACGCTTGCTGCTCCCAGGTAGAGGATGTCAGCTTGCCCAATGAGAGGGACAGGCGTCGGGCTTCATTAGGGCCATGTTCACCAGACGAGTACCCTGGAGATGTTAACGAGTCGCCAAAACCTGCACAGATGGTCACAACTCCATGGAAGCTAGGAGTTCAAGGTCAGCATCACTAGAGAGTGTGGCAGATGGTGGAATGGCCTGTTTGAGTTGGGAGACATGAAGAAACGGGGGCGGATCTTCTTGTCGGCCAGTAAGCGTAAAGCGGTGGCGATGGGACCAACCTTCTTAATCACCAAGTAAGCACCAAAGTACTTGAAGCTCAGTTTGTGATTCGAGCGACGTTGCACTGACTGCTGGATATGAGGCTATAACTTGACCTACACCCAATCACCAACTTGAAACACTCTTTCCTGTCTGTGTTTGTCGGCCTGGTGTTTCATACGCTGCTGAGCTCGATTAAGGTTGTACTGGATATGTTGCAGCACAGTGTTACGAGCATTTGTCCATTCTTGAAGATCACCAGGAGAGCAGGCATCCACAGTGGTAATGCCAAAATGCTTCGGTGGGTATCCATACAAAGCTTCAAATGGAGTATGACCATAGGCTGAATGGAATGTTGTGTTGCACCAATATTCAGCCGATGAATCCATTGTGCCCACTTAGCAGGACAGTCATGCACCATGCACCAGAGAAAGGTTTCAAGACACTGATTTAATCTCTCAGTTTGCCCATCCGTTTCAGGATGATAAGCCGTGCTCATATTCAGAGTGACATCAGTCATTTTGAATAGTTCTGTCCAAACTGCACCAGCAAAGATCTTGTCCCTGTCTGAAACCATTCTAACAGGTAGGCCATGTAGCTTGTAAACATTAGCCAGAAAAGCTTCTGCAACTGATAAAGCAGTGTATGGATGGGAGAGACATATGAAGTGAGCATACTTGGTATATTTATCTATGACTACTAGTATAGTGTCAAAACCCTTTGACTTGGGCAAACCTTCCACAAAGTCAAGACTGAGAGTATGCCAAGCATATGGTGGAACGGGTAGTGGTTGCAGTAACCCAGGTAATCGACAATGCTCAGGTTTAGCTTTGGCACATACCTCACATTTAGCTATGTAGTCGATTCTGATTTTCTTCATGTTTGGCCATGCAAATAAGGACTCGATCTTGTAATAAGTTGCGGTGATGCCACTTTGTGACCTCCCAGACCACTTGAATGAAGAGCTAGTAGTATTGCCTGATGTGCCTCTTCATGGTTACCCAACCAAATCTTGCCCTTGTATCTGATGAGGCCTTTTGATAAGGTAAAACCTTTATCATTGGATCCAGTAAGAGTGAGTTCAGTCAACAGTTGCTTGGTTTGCTCATCTTTCTAGTAGCCTTCCACTATAATTTCCAGCCACTTAGGAGTGCATTGAGATATAGCACTGACTTCCCCATCTTCTTGCACCATGGAGAGTGCATCAGCGACCTTATTATCATGACCTTTCTTATACGCAATGCTATATTGAAGACCCAACAGTTTCACAAATGCTTTGGAGCCCCTCATGCAGTTTTTGCTCACTTAGGTGGACCAAACTCCTGTGATCAATGGCAATAGTGAATTCCTTATGTTAAAGATAGGGCTTCCATCTAGTAACCGCCATAATGAGGGCCAAACATTCTTTCTCATAGGCAGACATAGCTTGTCCCTTGGGACCCAGAGCCTTGCTAAGGAATGCCACTGGATGTCCATCCTGAGACGAAACGACTCAATGCCAATGTTTGAGGCATCTGTCTCAATAGTAAAAGATTTGGTAAAGTCTGGCAATTTGAGAACTGGAGCCTGCACTAATGCTTGTTTCAAGTATCAAAACAGGTTTGATGATTTGGGGTCCAATGAAATAATGCATCTTTCTTGAGAAGATCGGTGAGAGGTCTCTTGATAACACCATAATTCTTGATAATTTTTTTGTAATATCCAGATAATCCCAGAAATCCTCTGAGTTGTTTGAGTGTTTTGGGCACTGGCTAATCAGCTACTGCTTGGATCTTCTGTGGATCTGTGGAGACCCCCTGAGCACTAATGACATGCCCTAGATATTCCAGCTATGTTTGCCCAAACATACACTTGCTTCTTTTGAGTAACGGTGATTAGTCTCAGTAAGATGGAGAAAACACATTGCAGTCTTGAATATGGTCTTCAAGAGTCTTACTGTATATTAAAACATCATCTACAAACACCAAGACACACTTTCTGAGTAGTGGATGGAAGATAGTGTTCATAAGTGCTTGAAATGTGGGTTTGGAGCATTAGTGAGACCGAAGGGCATAACCCTGAACTCCCAATGACCACTATGGGTTCTGAATGCAGTCTTAGCCTCATCTTCTAGTGATAGCCGGATCTGATGATAACCTGAGCACATGTCCAACTTGGTAAACCAAGCAGCTCTCTGTAATTCATCTAACAACTCATCGATTATAGGCAGAGGGTACCTATTCTTCACTGTTATATTGTTGAGTTGTCTATATTCAACACAGAATCTCCAGCTACCATCCTTTTTCTTGACCAAGATAACAGTGGAGGCAAAAGGACTTTGGCTTGGCCTAATGATGTCATTGTTTAGCATATCCTTGATCTGCCTCTCTATTTCATCCTTTTGGGTTGGAGAATACCTGTAAGGCTTAACATTAACAGGTTTAACCCCTGGAATCAAAGGAATATGATGATCAAATTCCCTGGATGGAGGTAGCTTATCAGGTTCCTAAAACAGATGGTCAAATTGCTTAACAAAGATCCCGAATTTGATCCGTGCGGTGGCTTTATCAATGGCAGGTGAACTGTGAGTAAGATAGACCATATTTGCAACCATTCCTTTCTTCAAGAGGCCTTTGACTTTTTTAGCTTGGATTGGAGGGCAAGCTGATGTAATGTCTTTGACCCCTTTCACACAAATCCTAGAGCCCTGATGACTGAACCTGAGTATTTTTGTTTTCCAATGAATCCACATTGGACTGTGGTTCTCCAGCCAATCCATCCCCAAGACTAAATCATAATGTGGTAGAGGTAGAACCCTAGCATCCACTTGGAAGGTATGACCATGAGCCCACCAATTCAGCTTGGACACTTGCTGGTTGGTAGTTAACTTCTCTCCATTAGCCACAGTGACCTGAATAGCATCCACCTCTTACAGAGGGCATTTCAGCAGTTCCACAGTTGCATTACTGATGAAAGTTCCAGAGCTCCCCGAGTCAATAAGGATGAGCAGATCTCTAGTGCCAGATTAATTTACCCACTATTCTGATGGTTTTTCTGCCTTGAATACCCACTGCTGCCGCAGTTGGATAGAGAATTGACCTCACCATCACTGGAATCATCGGCGTGACTTCGGTAGCCGGGTTCCTTAGTTGGCATCAGATGAAGATACTCTTCTAACACTTGCAAAGATATTTTTTCAGGGCACTTGTGATTCCTGCCCCATTTCTCTCCACACTTCATGCAGAGTCCTTGAGCATGCCTTTGAGCCCTCAGAGTATTCAACTTATCTTCGAATTTGTTGGAATTATCTTCTGGCAGATTACCCAACACCCTAGGCTGATTATTGATAGCTGGTTTGTGATTAAATTTGTTGAATTCCCTGAATTGTCTTCTTGGAAATGGTTTAGCTTGAGTGGCTAGCACATTTTCATGCATCAATGCCAAAGAGTATGCCAGATCAACTGTTCTAGGCTGATGTAAGACTAATGCTACTCTTATCTCAGGAGTAAGACCTTGCAGGAACTTGTTGACAAAAAACACATCATCATAGTTGCTATTGTGGACTAACACTTTATTCATGGCTAAAACAAATCTATCATAGTACTCCTGCACCCCAGAGGTCATGCTAATGTTTAGGAGGTCCTGCATGGAATTATGGTAAAGATCCCTACCAAACTTAGCATCTACTGCAATACACAACTCGACCCAGCTATCAACTCGATGTTGTGCTTCATATGTTTGTAACCGTAACTGTGCTACACCTTTGAAATGCAGAGTGGAAAATGGTGCCCGACGATGAACAGACACATTGAACATATCAAAATACTTCTCAGCATTTTCCTTCCAAATCCTAGGGTTCGAACCATCGAATTTGGGGAAATCTGCTTTGGGTAATCGACTTCTCTATGGTTTTGACCACGACCAAAACCGCATCATGTCCCTAACGGGCATAGTGGGCATAATCTCACGGCCAAAAGATGGAGACATAGCGGGTTGTGGAATGGGGTAAGAAGTAGATCCGATGAATCCCGACCAATGGCCGGGAGTTGATCACGAGTGGATTCCCGACATCAGACCCCTGTGCGTGTTTTTCGACGCCGTGGCCAACGACGGCCCGTCCCTCTTCCTCGCGCTTCGGGACCGCAGGCGGAGCAGTTGGGGGTGCTTTTAACGCCGTTACGCGCGATGTGAGAGAGCTTCGAGATCCTTGCCGAGGGTGACATGCATCGCCTCCACATCGGGGCGCCATATTGGTCGAGCTTCTCCATGAGCTTGAGCATCATGTTCATCTGCCCGGTGAGGAGGTCAATCTTCGCTTCCGTCGTCGTCATCCTTGCCGACAAGGTAGGTCCGCGCGCCCGCTGATGCGGAGAAGTGGATCGAGGACGGCGCGCGGAGTGGATCTGAAGTTTGGGGAGTTTTTGGTGGCGGAATCGAATTCAATCGAACACCGGCTATTTTCGTCATGATTTGGATGAATCGGAGGAGGATAGAGTCGTGGGATTGGATCGCAAGGTAGGCGATACCAGTTGTTACGAGCTTGGCGGGTAACGAAGAGGTTGGCCGGGCGCATACGCCAGCGGCGATGGAGCTCGGCGGCGCCGACTCGCGGCGGAACGACACGAAACCGAAGAGGAAGAAGAAGTTGTTTGATTATTTTGCTTAGCTGTCCGCCCAACCACCCACACTATATTCATAATAGACAAGAGCATAACCCAGGCGAAACCCTTAATACACCTCGGCCGACCACGGGGCCGACTTTTACGAGCCCCATTGTGACCCCGGCCCAATAAGAGTTCATGGCGAAGGCCCGGTCCCTAACAACACGCTCCGGCTCGACCTGTAGAGCGCGAGCGCCGTGCCGCTCCTCTCCCCAACGCACACGATGGAGAGCGGCTGGTGGCCAAACCCTAGCTCCACGTCGAGGTCAACCTCGGTCAAGTCCCGGTTGTCGTCGTCTTCTTTGTTTCATCATCAACAGCGGTTCTTGTCCTCCACGTCCACACTGAAGCGGAGCGAGCCTTCCCTCGGCCGGTGCACGGCAACCAAGGCTTGTAGGGGCCCGCCTCTCGGGCGATTGCGTCTACAACGTCGATGGGGAGCATGGTCATGGAGACCCGCCCCGTGCGGTGGCGCTCACGTTGGCGGTGCACAACCTCGGTGCCAAAACCTTGACAAACCAGTGCGCCGTCCACGGCGACCGCGCCACGCGGCGGTCGGGCTCCCAAGCACCGAAAGCATGATGTTTGGATGCTTACGGTCGAGGCGTCCCCCTGTGCACCACCGAGGCCGAGGAGAACCGGCGGAGGGTGCGGCGGCCCAACATGGCCGCCCGCCGATGACGAGCACCTAGAACACGGTCTTTGCTGTAGCCATTCGCAGTCCAGGGCAGGCGTGGTGCGGGCTGTCGGCGGCGGTGAGGAGGGCGTACCCACACCACAGACGCCATCGGCATTGAAGGCCGCGTCAACGTCGAGCGCCGGCAGGAGGTCGCGTCTCCCTGTTAGCGTGTGTGGCACACCTAACAAAGGCGTAGGAGGAGGGCTCCGCTGTTCTTGTCGGTGGAGAGAGGCCGCCAGATGCGCAAGAGGAGGAGACCGTCGCACGCCACCGGCCGGGTGGCGTCGTCGAGGATGCCGAGTGGAATTATAAATAGCTTATTATATATAACTTTTAACTTCAAGTATACACATAACTTATACATATAACATTTTATGTGTAATTATTATATATAAGTTTCAAACTAAGTTACATCTAACTTATACATATAACATTTTATATGTAACTTAGGTCATATAGCTTATTATATATAACTTATTATATATAAGTTACTAAACAAAGTTACATCTAACTTATACATATAACATTTTTGTGTGACTTAGGTTATATAACTTATATTCCAAAGAGCTAATATACATAAATTGGTATCGAAAAAAAATCAACAACAAAAAAAATCTTGAACCATATTCAAGTGGATCTAGTTTTGTTCGTTTTTATCGCGTAGAACACACGGTGCAGATAAAATTAAAAAACGGAGACGCCATTTAGAAATTATAGCAATTTTTTTTTAAAATAAAAGTTTTACTTTTTTTCGCATCAGTGCTAACATCAGCACATACAAAAAGAGAAAGAAAAGAAAAGAAAAGTGAGCTGGCAACGCTGGTCGGATCGACCGAGAGTTAGCTAACTTCATGATCAACCGCAAAAAGGGCTGGGGATGGTGATCTAGGTGGTGTACCTCGTAGGCGGTGCTTCCCATCCGGAATTTTGGTGCCACGTACAAAAACATTGCCCGGTTCGGCCGAAGGATTCCACCTTTCGATTTGGAGAGAACACTGGAGCTGCTCTGACCAGTTTCGATGTAGATCACCCTGAATTAACAATGAACACTAGGAATTTTATTGGAGCTGCACAACCACAATTTTAATTTCTAGACTATATGCGTTGCAAACTATAAGATTTGATTTTTTCCATCGTCACTACAGGAATCCCTATCCTTGTGGAGTGTCAGATTCTTTGTCGAGTGCATTCTGTCGGGCACTTTCGGCAAGGAGTCGCTTTGCCGAGTGTCCCAAGGACAATAGCAAAACAAAATCACTGGGTAAATCATCCATTTGGCGAGTGTCGAGATTCAGGCAGTCAACAAAGCTCCTCTTTGCCGAGTTTCACTAACTTCACACTCGGCAAAGGCTACAGCCGTCAGCCTCAGCCACCGTCGTCAGTCTTTGTGTAGTGTCCTCCATCAACAGTCGTCTGAATCAAAAGCTTTGTCGCGCGCGTGTGTGTGTTTTTTTTTTTTGGGGGCACTCAACAATGTTTGACGAGATTTTGTACAAACTTAATAATGTGTGCTATCAAGAAATATTTTGTACCAAAGAAAATATAATAAAGAACAGCCATGAATATAATGGTGTGCTATTTGTACGAGAGATAAGAGAAACAAGCTAATTATATATTGGCTTTGGATACATGCGTGTATATATACATCCTGGGCTAACCTGAGAACGTATATGTGTACCGTGCATTGTCCTCAAGATCAGTGGCCAAGCTGATGGCCAGTATGTGCATGACGTCTATAAATTTAGAAAGGAATGCATACACATACCCCTCCTGAGGATCGTACTAAATGCACGTACGGGTGTATAGCGATTCATTACCTGTACGCGCGGCGTATACACCTGGCCAAAAGCAGCGCGGTGTAGACCGGAACCTTCTAGAAACATGCTATGCCAGACCCACATGTCAGGAAGAAGAGGATAAGCACGTACGCCTCTATCCAAGAAGTCGTCTAGATGCATTATTATCACGAAGGCATGCAGATAAGCATCGCTCTGCGTGGCTGGCTGCGCAATCTTCGGAGCTCTCTCAACTAATCCTGGCGGCGGCCGGGCGTGTCAGATAGGGCCTCTGATAACCCTAGCTTAGCTGCTGCCTATAAAAAGGACTCCAGGCCATCACGGGAAGGAGGACCTGACTTTGCATCCACGCGCCGTTAGGCTGCGCAGCAGGCCGACCTCTTCATCCATCAAAAGCCGGAAGCCAGCGGATCGGAATGCGGCAACCTCGACTGCGATAATCATCGCGTCACAAGGAGCCGGAGCGCCGCTGGCCACGTCCAAGTCCGATCTGCTACGCCGTCGCCGGCCTCCAGGGCAAGGCCATCCTCACGTCAAGAGCAGGGCGCTATCATGCCGCCAGTCACGCCAGTCAAGATCCATCCATGGACATGCCATCCTCACGACAAGAGGAGATCGACTTGGCATCGACGCGCCGTCAGGCTGCCGGCGGCACGGTGCAGTACAGCTACGCTGATGGCCAGGAATCAATCGATCTCAAGCATGAACGCGAAGTGGCTAAGCCTAAACACAAGATTGCGCAAGAATCAGAGAGAAAAATGGACGAACACACGATGAACACCACGGCAACCGACAGGGTGACGGTGCCCCTTTTCACCTTGATTCAACGAGTACACACACGATTACAAAGTGATAACTCCGCTACAATGCGCTCCTTACATCCAGGTTTTTATATGACTAGCTAAGACACACGCTTGCTTAATGAAAACCGACACAAACACTGATAAAAGATGGCTAAAACTGCACTCGCCAACCGTTCGACGCCGTGATCGCGCTCACCACGCTCCTGTCCGCGCTCACCGCTGGCAACCGCTTTTCCCGCCATCGCTCTAGTTTGAAATCTGCTGACGATGCCGCTTAACCAACGCCACCGTGGCCTCCACATCATCGGGGAACACATGATTAACCAACATTCTCCCCCTTAATCTTGATGTTCACCGAGTCTCCGAACACCCAACAAATGAATCATCACAGCCAGCTTCACTGCAGGAAGTGGCTTTGTCAATGCATCTGCCCTTTGCTCATTCGTGCTCACTCTTTTCACCAAGATTTGTCCACGTTCAATACACTCTCTGATGAAGTGATATTTGATATCAATATGCTTGCTGCGCCCATGGAACACTGGGTTCTTCATCAGAGCAATGGCTGAGTTGTTATCCACAAACAGCACTACTTTCTTCCTCTTCCCAGCTACCAGCTCACTCAGCAGTGTTCTAAGCCACAATGCTTGCTTTGCTGCTTCTGTAGCTGCCATGAATTCAGCTTCACAGGATGAAATAGCCACTGTCTTCTCCTTGAATGAGCACCAAGTCACCAAACTGTCATTCAAGTAGAAGGCCATTCCACCAGTACTTCTTCTTCCAACAAGGTCTGCACCCACATCACTATCTGAGTACCCCACCAACACTTCCTCTGACTTGTTCTGGGTGTACACCCACCCATAGTCAAGTGTTGCTTTCAGATATCTCAAGATCTGTTTTACTGCATTTCTATGCTTGATAGTGGGCTTTTCCATGAACCTGCTAGCAATCCCAACAGAATAAGAGAGATCTGGCCTTGTGTGCATCTAGCTTTGCTCCAGGATCCATTGGGAACTTGGCTGGATTGCAATCTCCCATGCCAAACTGTGTCAAAACCTTCTTTGCATAACTAGTCTGCCTAATTGTGATGTGATCAACTTCCTGCTTCACTTCTATTCCCAGATAGAATGACAGTAGCCCAAGGTCACTCATCTCAAATTGTGAAGTCATTTCCTTCTTAAATTTGTTGATCTCTGTTTTACTGTCTCCTGTCACAATTAGATCATCAACATATACACCAAGAATTATTGTGCTTTTCCCAACTCCTCTCTTGTAGACAGCAGTCTCACTAGCACATCTACTAAAACCAAGTTTTCTCAAACATTTGTCAAGCTTTATATTCCAAGCTCTAGGTGCCTGTCTAAGCCCATATAAGGCTTTACTGAGTTTCAGCACCATGTTTTCTTTCCCTTTCTGGATATAACCCTCTGGCTGTGCAACATACACCTCCTCTTCTAATTCACCATTCAGAAAAGCTGTCTTGACATCAAGGTGATGAACCTTCCAACCCCTATTTGCTGCCATTGCCAAGATCACTCTGATTGTATCAAGTCTTGCAACTGGAGCAAATACTTCTTCAAAGTCAACACCTTGCTGCTGCACATACCCCTTGGCTACTAGCCCGGCCTTGTGTTTCACAACCTTCCCATCTCGCATCTTTTTTCAACTTAAAACCCACTTGAGCCCAATTGCCTTGTGCCCCTGGTGGTAACTTTGCCAAATCCCAAGTACCATTCTTACGGATAGATTGCATCTCACTATCCATAGCTTGCATCCAATTAGGGGGTCATCACCGCCTCACTGTAGTTTGATGGCTCCTCCATCATAACTAACAATGCGGTTGCCTCCACGCATTATTACGTTCCACTTCTTACGAACTTTGTCTTTGCTCTCCATCTGAATCCTCATCATCTGAATCTGATCCAAGACTCACAACATTAGTGTGTTGATATATCTCATTTACATCTCTAAACCTTAGTGGGGTCTCATCATAATTATCACTATCCACACCGCCGCGGTCATTTCATCGATCCGATTTGGAAGCCGAAGTTGCGCAACAATGGTGTTTCTGCATCACTCTCTATTGTCGGATTTTGTTCAGAGTCAACCTGCATTTTTGTTTCTTCAGAGATTGCCTCTCCCCCTACAAATGATGACTCTTCACTGCTTCCACCTCCATTCAGCTCCACACTATGATCATTATGAATCCCATTCTCAATATTTTCTTCACATTTCCTTCGGAATGCAAATACCACTCCCCCATCTCCATATCAACTGAAATTTCTTCAGTCTCGGTAGCATTCAATCCCATTTCACTTGTCTCCTCAAACGCTACATCCCCCGCTAACCACAATTACTGTTAGTTTGGGGATCAAACATCCTGTGAGCTTTGCTACCCTCTTCAATTCCAAAGTACACCATTGGTTTGCATCTATCATCAAGCTTTTTAAATAAGGCTTCACTGTTTTGACATGACCTTTGCATCCAAAAATCCTCAAGTGACCCAAATGTGGTCTCTTGCCATTCCATGCCTCATATGGTGTTCTATAACCCATTGCTTTAGTTAGCAGTCTATTGATCAAATAGACGCATGTCTAACTATACGCCCAAAAATCTCCTGTGAATCTTCATGCTCTTCATCAAGGCTCTTGTTATTTCCATCACTGTCCCTGTTCTTCCTTTCCACCACACCATTCTCGCGAGGTGTGTATGGAGCGATGAACTCGTCTCTTGATCCCAAACTTGATCACAAATAGATTGTAGAACTCCATTTAGGAATTCACCACCTCTATCTCGACCTAAGCACCTTGATTTTTATCATTGCGCTTGTTTTCAACTTGAGCTTTAAACTTGACAAAAGCACTCACTTTGCCTCATCCTTAGATTTGAGCATAAAAACTGAACACCATCTAGTACAGTCATCAACACAAAGCATGAAGTATTTATTTCCACTAACAGATACTGGTGTGATTGGACCACACAAATCAACATGGACTAAACCCAATGGTTCATCTGCCCTCCACAATGCACTTCTAGGAAATGATAATCTAGCCTGTTTTGCCACTAAACAAGACTGACAGACTTGATCTGGTTTCTGAATCAATGGCACTCCACGCCATCTCCTTGTCAACTAGTTGTTTCAAAGCATGAAAATTTACATGGCCTAACCTGCCATGCCACAACCATCCTTCATCCTCCACACTAGCTAACAAGCAAATAGGTTCCCCAACACTAAGTCCAATTTTGTATAGTCTGTTTTCCACTTCTCTCAACACACATGATCAATCTATGTGGGCTTTTCTCGATGTGATAATAATGTCCTCATCCATCACTACTCTATGACCATGTTCAGCTAGTTGTCCAAGACTAATCAAATTTGCTCTAAGCTTGGGAATGTAATAAACATCACTAAGTAACCACTGATTACCATCATTTCCTTTGAATAAAATTGAGCCAATGCCAGTAATATCAACAGTAAAGCCATCACCAAATCTTACCTTACCAGAGAAAGTAGAATCAATTTCTCTGAACTTCTCCTTGTCTCCAGTCATGTGGTTGCTTGCTCCATTTGTCAAGACACCATGTATCACCTGTGGGCTCTCCATTACCAGCAAAATGCAATTCAGGCTGCATGGATCCACCATTCAGACACAACTTGCCTTGAACTTTCTGTTGAGTGCTTCTCCCTGGGTTTTCCACCTCTAACTCAGCAAACAACACTGATGGCTCCATCTCTGCCTTCACATGATGAGCTTCTTCATCTTTCTTCAGGTTTGGGCATCGGTTTGCATAGTGGCCATTGAGTTTGCACCTGAAGCACTTGATGTGACTTTTGTCTTTCCTTTCAGTACTTCCTGCATCTCCACGTCCACCTCGACCACTCCGGCCTCCACCACGTCCATGCCCTCTACCTCGACCACCAGAGCCTGATGACTTGCCACCACCAGATCCTTCACCACTGGTCTTCTTCTGTCGTGCATCCCACTCAGCTTGAGTGAGAAGTACCTGACCACTCTCTGATCTCCCTCCTCTTGACTTGCCAGTCCTCTCCTCATATGTCCTGAGGCGTCCAATGGCATCATCAAACTCGAGTGTCTTCAGATCTTGGTTCTGCTCGATCCCGGCCACGACTTGGATGAATCATCACGGTGTCGAACAACTTCTTCACCATAGCCCTATCCTCCAAGGTCCCGCCTAGTTTATCTTGAATCTAACCGACATTGCCGTCAGTTTACCAGCAAACTCGTCGACAGAATCCTCTTCCTTCATCTTGAGTGCATCAAACTCTGTCTGCAAAGTTTGGAGCCGTGCATCCCTAACATGCTCCGCCTGAACGAACCTTGCTCGAGTGACTCCCACACCTCTCTTCCACTCTTCTTCTTACGCAACTTGCATCGGTAGGTCATCGGACAAACACCAAAACAAGTGTGTGCACACCTTCTTGTCTTTGGCGGTTTTTCGCCTCCGTCGAGCACGCGCCTCGTTCTCCTCCGATGGCTCCACGATCCCCCACCACCCCTGCTCCTCCATGATCGCTGCACCCAGATACTCCAAGCGGTGTAGTTCGACGATGTCGGCGTCGGAAAATCTGCCCAGAACCTCCATCACCCCGCCCTCCGCCACCCGACACCATCGCCATGGACACACGCTATGTGGTGGTGATGCTTGATGATTGAGTAGCTCGATACCACTTGATGGCCGAATCAATCGATCTCAAGCATGAACGCCAAGTGGCTAAGCCTAAACACAAGATTGCGCAAGAATCGAGAGAAAATGGGCGAACACATGATGAACACCACGGCAACCGAGAGGGGGTGACGGTGCCCCTTTTCACCTTGATTCAACGAGTACACACACGATTACAAAGTGATAACTCCGCTACAATGCGCTCCTTACATCCAGTTTTTATATGACTAGCTAAGACACGCTGCTTGCTTAATGAAAACCAACACAAACACGATACAAGATGGCTAAAACTGCACTCGCCAACCGTTCGACGCCGTGATCGCGCTCACCACACTCCCCGCTCCGCGCTCACCGCGGCAACCGCTTTTCCCGCCATCGCTCTAGTTTGAAATCTCGCCGATGATGCCGCTTTAACCAACGCCACCGTGGCCTCCACATCATCGGGAACACATGATTAACCAACATACGCGTGCCTCCCTCGTCCGCGGCCGCCCGGGATGCCGCCGCCGCCGAGATCCGAGGAATCATGTGGATGAGGGCGATGCCTACCAGCTGCCCGGCGTCGGCATCCTCTCGACACCTCCGTCTGACACACATCGGCAACAAGGCCCTCTCGGTAGTGCCGGACATCACGTTGTACATACATTCGACGTCCAAGCAATGCCGCCGTGCACCTTCAAGCTGGGCATCCGTGTCGGGCGAAGATCGAACGTGTATGCAAGTATGCATCATACGTGCACGCTACCTTCGCCAAGGAAGTTCGGCATGTAGGCAGCCACGTGGCACCGATCCCCGTCCCAGCCGTGGCGCCGCGACAAACGGCGTTCCGCGATCATCGACCGCCCGGCGATCGTTGGTATTTCTAACGTCACTAACTAGAAACAGATATAAACCTATCACTACCAATGGCGTTAAAAATAAATATCAGATGTTGCTTCGGATAAAAAGAAAATAATTCATTGCAGTTCATAGCATATCTGAAAAGGTTGTCATCCCTATAGTTAAACTACTAATATGCAAGGAATGAAATATTCGTACTATGCTTTGATAAACTTCTTAATAAGTAAATAAACAATTATAACTGGGTATCCGCAAGCGCCTGCGGATATGAATATACCATTGTAGCATTTTAACCGTGAGTAAGAACCAGTGTATTGAATTTATATTCTACCACAGGGAAAGAAGTCTATTATCAAGAACTAACTCGTGCATAGGTGTATCTAAACATCTTAATCATCTCTCGTAGGCAAAGCTTAAGTATTAAATCTATCAATTACATAAATAGGGATCAAAGTTCACAATAAAGACAATGATAAAAGTTCTCGATAAATAGATTCAACCAAGTCATATCCAAAGTAGAAAGTGTCAAACAAAGGGCGATAGCAATTCATAGGCTAGCTAGCATTAGAAACTCCAATATGTAACTCTAAACTATAAGTTAGGATCTACTTGATTAGTGCAATACATCTAACAATCATCGAAGAAAGACTAATTAAATCCACACATGAGGACGTAATCCGTGAAGACTAAGGCGGGGAACTTAGAACAACCCGAATAATATCATCCGCTAGGCCTACATACGGGGATGGATTGCAAAGGACTCAATGATGTTTGTCACCACCACGATCTACCACACGACCCGCATATAGGGTGCAAACGCGGTAAATAAGATCTAATCACCACGATTACATCATCTCTACCACTCACCCTCGGATCTAAAGGATGAGCGCTATACGAATCCATGCATGAACATAACAATAATTCAACTATGCTAAATGTGTAATCAAAGTAAATACTAGAACAAATAATCTCGAATATAAATATGATCAAGATATTCATATTAAGCACGTGTCCGGAACTTGAAGACTACTTACAATGAAGAACTTACAAGAACGAGGCCTGATCTTGAGCCGGCCTCCGACGACGATCGAGGCGGATTTCTCCCTTCCTACTAGATCTAATCTTGATTGCTACTCTTCCTAAAGCGGTGTTTCTAGAGCGTGGGATTGATGACATGGATCTTGAAGCAAGATGAATTGAGAACTTGATGATCCGAAAGGGGGTCTAGGGGTCTCCTTATATAGTCCGGAGGGAGGTGCCGTGTTGGACTTAGATACATCTCGTACTTCCACCATCGCCCTCGGATCAAACCGACATTAAACAAGCGGATTAGATTGCGTCTTAGAGGCGGTTGAGGAAGCTTTCGGAGGCAGGGATGACTTGGCGGAGGGGAGGCCGGTCGGCCTCGATATTTGGGCCGGCCCGCCCGGCAGTGTGGCCCACTTCGAGGTCCCGCGGCGCCGCGTGGCTTCCTGAGTCTTCTAGATGATGTTTTCTTGGGTGCTAAGTCTCGATCACGTCGGGATTAGTCCGGAGCCTTCTAGAGTCTTTCTCGGAGTTGGATTACGTTACGCCGCGTAATCGTCACGGCTCGCCGACCGGTGTTTTTCTCGCTTAGTCCCCCATTTCACAACTTTACCAAAACTCGGTGGAAATATGTTAGTGACACCCTATTCTAGGTTGTTATTATGATTTATACCCCTTTCTCATGTTTATTTAATTAATAAATTTATATGATAACAAGTGTCAACAAATGCCGAACGCACGCCACCAGACCAATAATGATTGGCTGCACACCACCGGCCTGCTATTGTGCCGACGAGCACAACGCAAAGAGGATGATCGGCAGCGGAAGGGGAGCGCAGTACGCAGCGTGCCCGTCCGTCACGTCTTGCCGCAGCCGGCCAGATCATCCGGCCGAGATAGACACCATACCTCGGCTATGCCACGAACATCTACTATGCCGACTACTGTAGGGATTAGGATCGATAATCCACGAGCTATGATCGATGGCTAACCTAGAACACAATCACGTAATTGTAGAACGCAAGATGAACACGGTGTGCCCCAACCCGGCAGAATCGCCCGACGTGGGATGACGCGTGCCCTTTTCACTTTGAATTGAGTTGTGCTCTCCGCGCGATTACACACACCAATCAACTTAACACAAGCTCAAACTACGGGCTTTATACTCCAGCCTTTACAACACTAGCTATGTGAATGAAAAACTGAACACACACCGATACAAGTCGCGGCACTTTGCAACCGCACTCACACGACGTCATCGTGGCGCGCCACCGCGCACAACCACCTCCTGGGCTCATTCAAACTTCGCGTTCCCGCGTCTCCTCCTCCCTGACTAGGCTCCATCCAACCGATGACATGTCTAGTGCATGAGCTGGATTAACCCCAACATACTCCCCTTAAGACAAGTCGTGCACAAACATCTCGCACTCCTATCAAATGCTTCATCACCTCAAGCTTCCCTTTGGTAGCCATGGGTTTAGTCAGCAGATCACGCCTTTTGCTCGTCTGCATCGACCCTCTTTGGAACAATCGCCCACGTTCAACACATTGCCTGATGAAATGCCACTTAGTATCTATGTGTTTCCTGCGCGACCGTAGCACCGGATTCTTCATTAAGGCAATAGCTGAATTGTTGTCAATGAACAAGGTGGGGTTTCCTTGGTGTTGAGGTCAACTCGAAACAGTCTCCTAAGCCAAAGAGCTCGCATTGAAGCCATCGTAGCTACCATGTACTCAGCTTCACATGAGGATATTGCTACTGTCTTCGCTTCGTGAATTCCATGTTATCGATTCCCATTGAGATAGAATGTCATGCCTCGGCGTGCTCCTTCTACCCGCAATGTCTCGGCAAAGATGATCACTATCTCGAGTACCCCTGCCAATATCTCGGGATCACCTCCTTCCCATACACAAGCCCATGGTCAACACTACCCTTGATGTATCTTAGAATCTGCTTAACAAGATTATGATGCATCATTGTAGGCTTCTCCATATACCTACTTGCAACTCCTACTGAAAATGCAAGATCAGGCCTTGTGTGTAACAGGTATCTCAAACAACCAATTGCTCCTCTATATTTTGTTGCCTCAATCCTCCTTCCTTTTTTATCTTCATCAATCTTAGTTCCTGGATTCATAGGAACCTTTGTTGGATTACATCCTTCCATCCCAAATTGCCAAGACCTTCTTGGCATAACCCGCCCGGCCTTGTTTCGGACAAAGAAATCCTCATGCTTGCTCCACTTCTATGCCCGATAGTAGGACAACAAACCCAGATCACTCATGTCAAATTCTCTGCCATTTGTTTTTTGAATCTCTCAATTTCCACTTCTTCACTACCAAGATCGAAGGTCATCAACATACACACCCAAAATAACAGTGGTTTCTCCTGACCCTCTCTTGTAAATAGCTGACTCACTAGGACATTTCTCAAACCCCAGCTTCTTCAAGCTTTTATCCAGCTTGATGTTCCATGCTCTAGGAGCCTGTTTGAGTCCATAAAGTGCTTTGCTCAGTTTCCAAGATACATCGTGTTCCTTTCCTTTTTCAGCAAAACCCTTAGGTTGAGAGACATACACCTCTTCTTCTAGCTCTCCATTCAGAAAAGCTGTTTTCACATCAAGGTGATGCACCTTCCACCCTCTATTTGCTGCCAAGGCCAAGATAAGCTTCACAGTGTCAATTCTAGCCACTGGAGCAAACACTTCCTCATAGTCAACTCCATGCTCCTGCACATAACCTTTAGCCACTAGCCTGGCTTTGTGCTTGATCACTTTCCCTTCTGCATCTTTCTTTAACTTGAACACCCACTTGAGTCCAATTGCTTTGTGTTCTGCTGGCAAGTCTGACAGTTCCCAAGTCTTATTCCTCTGAATAGATTGTATCTCACTGTCCATTGCCTTTCATCCAGTTTGGATCACCTGCTGCCTCAACATAGCTAGTGGGCTCTTACGTCCTCCAGCTAGCGATTTCTCAAAGATCCGACTCAATCGCTTCATCGAATCCGCAATTCCACCTCTTACTCGATTCCTCGATAGATGTCATTCAAGTTTCTGAAATGCATTGGTTCTTCATCTGAGAGATCATCTATATCTCCAATCTCTCCATGTTGGCTTGATGATTCACCACCATGTGTCTCTGAATTCACTGGGGACATCACTCTGACCGCCTCCCAATGCAGTATCATGAGACTGTTCATTGTCCGGCACACCGCCTCGAACTCATCCGAACATTGTCATCGAGACGGCTTCCTCCCACCTTTTTTGTCGTGGCCGATTGATCTCATCATCAATCCGAAACTCCATCAGATCCCCATCACTGTCTCCTCCCCAATTCCAATCCGCTTTCTCCTCAAAGATCACATCTCTGCTCATCACCATCCTCCTTTTTTCAGGATCATATAACCTATGAGCCTTGCTCTCATCATCAACACCAAAATACACCATCTTACTGCTTCTGTCATCTAACTTCTTTGGATGAGGATTTGTGTTCTTCACATGTGCTAGACTGCCAAAAACCTTGACATGTCCTAAATGTGGTTTCATCCCCTTCACATGCCTCAAATGGTGTCTGCTCCCCCATAGGCCTAGAGGGTAGCCTATTTAGCAGATAAACTGCATGTCTCACAGCTTCTGCCCAGAACTTCCCAGAGATTTTCTTGCTCTTCAACATACATCTAGCCATCTCTACCACAGTTTTGTTCCTCCTCTCACCCACTCCATTCTATTGTGGAGAGAATGGTGCCGCTCAACTCCGCCTTTTTGATCCCTGCATTTTCACACAAACTTGAGAAAAATGTTTGATAGAAATTCACCACCCCTATCTGATCTTAAGGTCTTAATCTTGCACCCAGTTTGATTTTCTGCCTTTGCCTTGAATCTAACAAAGGCATCATATGCTTGATCTTTGCTTTTCAAAGATATACACCTGCATCCACCGCTGAAATCATCCACCACAAGCATAAAAGTACCGATTTCCACCGCCACCGGTGTGATAGGCCCACACAAATCAATGTACACTAATTCAAGTGGTTTGCTAGCTCAGAAACTTGTTGATTTAGGAAATCCCAACCTTGTTCGCTTCCCCTAGACAACCATGGCACAACTGATCAGGATGTGAGATCAGTGGCACACCAGCTGCCATCTCCTTCTCAACCAACAATTTCATAGCTTTGAAATTGACATGACCCAGTCTAGCATGCCACAACCAAGCAGGATCCTCTAGACTCCCCATCATGCACACACTTGATTTAGCTAACTGTAAATCAATTCTATAAAGCCTATTCACCATCCTAGTGACTTTCATTATCAATTTT
Organism: Hyparrhenia diplandra; assembly: GCA_015847255.1. NCBI lineage: Eukaryota > Viridiplantae > Streptophyta > Magnoliopsida > Poales > Poaceae > Hyparrhenia > Hyparrhenia diplandra. Next base: position 302,180 of record JADLZK010009584.1, on the reverse strand, counting down.
CCTGACAGCTTATCAAATACCTCCAACCAGTCATCATCCATATTAATTCTATGACCAGTCTCTGTAAGCTGACCTAGACTCACTAGATTTGTCTTTAGCTTTGGAATGTAAAAGACATCACGCAGTAACCACTGGTCTGAGCTGTTTTTGCACTGAAACAACATTGTTCCTTTTCCGACAATATCTACATCAGACCCATCCCCAAACCGGACTCTACCAGAAATCTTCTGATCTAACTCAACAAATTTTTCTGGATCCCCAGTCATGTGGTTACTAGCACCGTTATCTAGGTACCAGGCATTACCAGTATTGATGCCGCCGCCGGTGAGGTGAAGCTCCGGGAACACGCGATCCTCCTTCAGGGTCACTGCTTGCCGCTCCCCTGAGTGTCGATGCAGTCCTGACGATGCTTGCTCGAGCAACTCCGGCCCCTCCGTGATTGCGAGCAACATCGCAGCTTCTACTCCCTCCACCCTTGCGTGATGAGCTTCCTCCCCACCACCTTCCTTCTTCTCCGGACATCGGTTGGCATAATGTCTATAGTTCTTGCAGTTGAAACACTTGATGTGCTCCTTGCCTTTTCTCACTGCACCATCGCCTCGGCCAGGTGCATCTCCTCGTCCACCACGGCCACGGCCTCTACCACGACCACGCCCGCGGCCTCGACCACCGCCATCATCGGGGGCTCGCCCTCCACACGAGCTCTCTCCCCACGATTTCTTACGCCTCCCCCACGGCATGAGTGAGCAACAACTGCCCACCACCATGTCGGTCTTGGCACCCGCATCTCCCCGTTGTGCCCTTCCCTCACTCTCTCCTCATATGTCTTGATCGCCCGATGACATCATCAAACTTGAGGGTCTTCTGGATCACTTTGCCGTTGCTCGATGGTGGCCACCGTTGGATGAACTTCTACGGCGCGGTGTTGAACACCTTCTTCACCATCGCCCCGATCATCTAGCTTTCCACCCAAACTCGCATACCGCACTAACATGCCCGTCCGTTTAGCGAAGATACGAGGTCCACCGACTCATCAGATCTCATCTTCGGACCATCAAACTCGTTCATCAAGTTTACGTAACCGCACCTCCATCACCCCTCTCCTCTCCCACAAACCTTGTCTTGAGTGAATCCCAAACCTCCTTCTCGGTTTTTCTTCGCTGCAACTTGCATCAACAGGTCATCCGGGAGGCATTGGAGCAGATGTGCTCAGCCCTGTCTCCTTGGCCTTCCTCTTGCCGATCGCGCTGGATCCCGAGGCGGGTGCCTCACCGGGACAGCTCGATCACCTCCCAAACGCCTTGGTCTTCCATGATTGCTCAACGTCGAGATCGTCCAGCTAGTGTAGTTGCTCGACGTGAGTTGCGGATACCGCAACCGCTCCCCATCGCCACCGCCACCACTCCCGCTCCCACGATCTCCCATGGCAGATCAAGAACACACGCCGCGGATTACAGCCCGATACCAGAATGTAGGGATTAGGATCGATAATCCACGAGCTATGATCAGTGGCTAACCTAGAACATAATCACAGAATTGTAGAACGCAAGATGAACACGGTGTGCCCCAACCCGGCAACTGTCGACAGGGATGACAGTGCCCCTTTTCACTTTGAATTGAGTTGTGCTCTCCGCACGATTACACACACCGAATCAACTTAACACAAGCTCAAACTACAGGCTTTATACTCCAGCCTTTACAACACTAGCTATGTGAATGAAAAACTGAACACACAATGATACAAGTCGTGCACTTTGCAACTGCACTCACACAACGTCGTCGTGGGCGCGCTCACCGCGCACAACCACCTCGGGCTGATTCAAACTTCGCGTTCCCGTCTCCTCCTGCTGACTAGGCTCCATCCAACTGATGACATGTCTAGTGCATGAGCTGGATTAACCCCAACAACTACGCACCGAGCTGCCGGCCAACATCATCTTCGTCTACACTTGCGACATCTCTGCACCCCAAGGAGGCGAGCCCGGATGCCATCAACGATGGCACACCAGCAACGTCACCGTTGCACCAGGAGGCGAGGCCTGGCGGCCGGACGACTCGCCGCGCACCAACAAGGCCGTCACCGTTGCACCAGGGAGGCGAGGCCGCCGGACGACTCGCCGCGCACCAGCAAGGCCATCGATGGTCGGCGAACGTACACACCTTGGGTGATGCCGACAAACCATAGCACCCCCTTCGATGAGCAGATGGTCAGCGATGGTGCTGACTCTGCCCCGACGACGTGCCGGAAAGGCAAGCGCACGCATCGACATGTTTCACCTGAAGCTAGCCTGGACAAGGCCGGGCCGGCAGTGGTGTGCATGAGCATGTTTGCTTAATTAACTACCGCGCCAATGCAAGCTGCATGTATATGTGTATATGCGCTTCAATTACTTCTAATAAGAGCGTGCGCACGTGGGCGTGCTAATTGTATGAGCGAACTACGGGAGCTCGTCGAGGCCTATTTAATTATATAATTTTATCTTTTCTATTTTGTGTATATCAGGTAAAAGCTGTTCAGGCAATGAAGCTAGCCATGTACATCCATCTACCACTTCAGCTACTACCACCACTACACGCTAGCCCACACCGACGAGGGTGGACGACGTAGGCGAGATGCAAGTCTTCATCAACTTACTTTGACTATTCCGTGATCAAGTTCCACGGCGCCCCACGGCGACGTTGCCGAGGAAGTCCAAATCAGTCCGAGCTACATCAATGCAAGTGCTTCTACCACTACAATATGTGCCGTTTAAGACGCGCGAAAGGCGAGAAACGACCGCGGCGGTAGTGACTAATACTCTAGCCCGATCTACCGGCTCATGGACCCGGCGAGGCCATGGACCGTAAACGCCCACTATGCCCGGTCGCTATTCGTGATAATTTGTTAACTGCTATCGCTGACACGTTTTTTGGCAAGTGTCACCCTTTTTGGCGTCGAGATAAGGGGGCATCTGCGGACGCATTTTTACGCGTCACTAATAAGGTGCTATGTGACGCTGTATTGGTTACATGTGTCGCAGATAACATCTTATCTCGCGGACGCCGTATTTGCTACACGCCATCGATAAGGTGTTATTCATGGACGATGTACCCAATACGCTAAGCCACGTATATAATGTTATTCCAAGTACACATGTAGCCAATACGTGTCGCAGAGCAAGGTGTTATCTCGACACACATGTAGCCAATACGTGTCACCAATAGCAATTTCGAAAAACAAAAAAATATGGTGATCCTATATATGTATATATGTATACATATATAGGATCATCCATATACATACACACATCATTGAAGCTAACATTTTACTTGTAATATGGTACATTTCACAGTAGTACACAGTTCATACACCATACTGTCTGTTAAACTATAGATTACATGGGAGTATCCACCATAACTATGAAGAGGTGACAGGTTGCTATACAGAATAAATGGCAATACATATAGCTTCTGGCTACTTCCTTTCCTCTCAGCTAGTTCCAGAATGGTTGAGCTCAGAAAACATCGGCCGAAGATAGACTATTCTAGTTCTAGAATACTATTGCCAAACCTGTTGTTGCACTAAAGAAAAAAGAGTAGCTACTCTCCATCTGTTCCTGCAGCTGTGGGTGCAGAACTGCAGTGAAAAAACAAAAGAGAAAAAAAGCATGACCTGCTGCTACACTAGCAAATAAAAACATCACTATTTGCAGTAAAAAAAAAGATATTTATGTGTCTCAATTTCAGGAAGAAATACATTTTTCATGTCACTTGTCTTTTTGTATCTTTTATTACTAGTCTAAGTTGTAGTTGTGGATAGATTACTGGACACATGAAAAGAAAAAAAATCAGCATCTGATACATCTACTTGAGAATGCAGTCTGCTTTAAAACACTCAAATTTCAGCACAAAGAAATACATTGAGATGATAATATGGCTCAATTTTTGGAGAAAATATTTACAAGGAACGGAAATGTGAAGCAGAAATATGGGATGATCACTGCAATGATCTAAGTTACTGAATAGTGCAAGGATTTAAGTTACTGAACAGGTAGTAGCATGATCAGACTAACAACAAAAAGTAACTTGATCAACCGGACAGAATCAGCATTTTGACACATCGCCCATAAGCCTTATATTGTAGCAGTATGCAATGTAAATAAGAACAGCAGCAGATTTCTAGTCCTTACCACATACTTTTTAAAAATTCTGGATCTCACCCAGGGCTAAATATCTTTCTTGGTCTCACATTGATCCTGAGGGTTCAAGTTTCTGCCTTGCTGGAAGAGATTTCCCTAGCATACGAGTGAATCCAAACAAATACATAGTGAGTAGGTGGAAGAGATAAACAACTGCATAGAGATAACAACAGTAGAGAGAACATTCCACTAAATGCAAAAAGAATATCCTAAATTACTCTAGAGTAAAATTGTTGTCTTAACTGTATACAGTAGAAAGTCACATCATGCAAAAAAAAGAATCCGGTGAATTTATATGGATTACTCATTCTTCATATAGGCAGGTAATTACCCCCAAGGGAAACTAAGCACCACTGGGATTTTTTTTAGGCTGACAAGTGGGCTTTCAATAAGGGAAATAATAGCAGTCTCGCTAATGGCATATTTCTAGCAAACTATATATACATACATAGAAGAATAAAGTAGCATAGAGACTTAGAAAGACACTAACCTGTCAGATAGTCCAGATAGTCCTGAACATGCTTTTCCCAAGAACTCACTGCACAAGCCAAGATAAAGAATATAAGTAGTGACATTCTACAACAATCAAGCACTGCCTGGGCTGATTTCCTTCACCTCACATTTTAGTGTGCACAATAAGATGACTCAAATTGCCGGTTGTATCATGATTTTCATTCTTACCATCTACAGATACATATCAAGACAAGATTAAATATCAGATTAGTTAACCCCAAGGAGATCTCCCGTTCCTATGCAGTACATGTCCAAGAAATACTAGTGACTAAAGCTTGAAATGTGGCTGCAAATATTTAGCTGCTCAGCATCAAGAATGCAAGCAGTCTCTGCAGGTTGCCGAGCCTGCAAGGACATACAAGAGAATGATTTTTAGGGTATAACTCTGAATTGCTACTCGAAGTAGGTGAAACAGTAATACACTACATCATACTGATAGAGAATTATCCAATTTTGTAACAATCCATTACATTCAGAGTGATTTGGCACTGCACACCAGCGCCCAACACATCCACAGAAAATTGCACATAAAACTTGTTGTAGAGAAGTTATTTTTGTGTGTAGGAAAATTGCCTATAAACATTTTCGTTAATTCAACCCTCTCCAAACTTGCATCTGGACTGCATGTTTTTGTCTAAATAATATATTATTTTGGAATGTACAGAAATTACCTATAAACATTCTCGTTAATTCAGTCCTCTCTTAACTTGCATCTGGACTGCATGTGTCTGTCTAAATAATACTATATGAATTTCTAGTTTGTATAGCTATCATTAAGCATTCTCACCACTGGCTAGAACTACTGATTGCAAAATACATACTCCAGTATATCAAGGCAATGGGAGGGTAGTGAGTGGGAAATCACATATACGCACCTGGATGTTCATTGCCTTCTTGTTGGCCTCCAACAGGCTGCCTGCAGATACAGAGGGGAAATAGATGGAATCAGACGAGACGGTGATCGTGAGCAAGGAAGGACAGGCAGAGAGGAAGGGGAAATCGCTGGAAGGAAGAGATGGAGATGGATACGTGTGGGAGTGCGGGATCGCACACGCCGCCGTGTTTTGGGGTCGCGCGACGTCTCCACGGCAGAGTCGAGCTTCGCTCCCCAAGCCTCGCGGCCCCGCTGCCCTGCTGCCTCCCTGTCTTGGCGCTTTCCTGTCGCGTCCCTGCTCGTGTTAAACTTGCCCGGACTGCTGCTGCGCCATGCTCTGCGTGTCCCTGTCATGTTTCCTAGAGGGGCAGGGCGGAGCACGCGGCGGAGGCTGTCGGAGAGGAGAGAAGCACGCTGCTATAGGCTGTGGAGTTGGGGTGCTGCTGCCGCAGATCCACTGCTGTGGAACCCGATCTGTCGTCGCCGGGACCAGATCCGCTCCAGGGGAAGGAGCGGCGAGGTAGGGTGGCGCCACCCGTGGCTGCTTCTACTCCGTCCCCCAGCCCCCAGGATGGAGCGGCGGGAGGTCGCGGGAGGCAAGGGGAAGGTGAGGTGGAGGACGGATGGAGGGAGACAGAGGGCGCCCCTGGGTTGCGGCTCGCGAGATCCGGATCTGACCGAGGTGGGGAGTCGGGAGAGCGGGTGGAACGGATGCCAGCCAGTGTATGCTAGAATTGATAACTTTTTCGGGTCCGTGAGATTTGGTTGTGACGCCGTGCGTTGCGTGCAAGTCACAGATAACAGTGTTCGCTATCAATGACACGTTTTGCCTGCAAGCGTCACTCATATGCTCTATTAGTGACGCGTCTTGCCCTAGACCATGGGCAATAGCTAATCAGTGACGCATCAAGTTAACCCGTGTCACGGATAGCAGTTTAGTGACGCATTTTCTTTCCATGTCACTAATCGTGAGTGTCGCAGATAACGCGTTTTCTCGCATAGTGGCCATCCCATCTACACCAACACACATGCATGGAGGCGTGAAGCGAAGATTGACGACGGCGACCAACACAAAATTTTAATCGGAGGTACTGCGAGTCCGACTCACGGGGTAATTAACTAGGAGCTTTCGGACCCTAGGAACCATGAAGACTACATAAGCCTATGTCGATGGTCGCCAGCAGGCTACCTATGGAGCGCGCATTTGTATCTTGGGAACATATATTTGTATTTTCATTAAATATTAATAAAGCTCATGTTCCCTCAATTTGTTTATTATTGTGTACTTTAGTACACTGGTGACATCCCGCACATTTATTTTTATTTCGCACCGAGAGATCCTCCCCTCTAGAGTGATTTTTCTCAAGGAAACAAACAAATGTAGTGAATCTGATAGTTTTCGTCGTGGTCACAATCACCACACGAACTGGCGCGCCATCCCATGACTCAATGTATATATGCCACACATCATGCCCACTACAACTCGATATAAAAAGGGGATGAAGGAGAGCCACAACGAACATTTGCATGGCTTTTAAAAAAACACGCTACAGGTTTAGCTAAGATCCATAAGTATTGGCCTATCCAATAGATGATATGATATAAGGGGAGCTAAACTAAGCCCTACCAAACACTATTCGCATGACATCTTGATTGAACGCGGTAACTAGCGTGGCATATCCGTTCCCCTACATCTTTACCATGTTTAGCTGGTTATAAAATCAGTTTTAATCCATTCATCAAAAAGATCAGTTTTAATCGAGCATGATCAAATCCTTGCTGCTCAATGATGTAGATCACAGTTCTCTGGAGTTACCCTTCTCCCACTCTGAAGTTGACAACATTATCGGACTCATGCATCTTGCCAAATCCCCAGGCTCAGACAGTTTCAATAATAAGTTCTATAAGCTTTGTGACGCTTTCTATGATAGTGATGTTTGCCTCCAAAGTATCAATAGTTCCTTCATAACCTTAATCCCAAAAAATTGATGGCCCTACTAGAGTTAATGATTTTAGGACAATATCTTTATTGAATTAGTCTATGAAGCTGCTCACTAAGCTGTTTGGAAATAGACTTCAACTATGATCACTCAGCTTTTGTTCACAAAAATCAGTATGGTTTTATTAAATGTAACACCCCAAATTTTGTAATTTTTGAAAATAGGATAAAAATAATTTATCAATGCATTTTGTGGTCATGCAAATATATAAAAGTAATATTTTTTGTGAAATTAAAATCTAATATAAGGCCTAGATACTATTTGTTGCATACATGCTGGTGGATTGATTTATTGTAATGATTTGTTGTTCAAAAGATCAAAAGAGGAATTTGAATTTTATTTGAAAATCATTTGAAAAAGCTTTGGAAAATAAAAAATAAAATGAGAAAAACTTCCTTAAGCCTCTTGATCAAATCCACAAATAAAATGACCACAAGCAACCGGACCTATATATAACTCTATCTTAAGCTTCGTGCCGAATCGGGCCCAAACCGTGTCTTGGCTCTTGCCACTGGTCAAAGCCCAACTATCATCCTCTTATTGGTGATCCAAAATGAAGCCCAACCAGCCCTCTAACTCTTCCTCTCCCCTCTCCCACGTCACCCCTTGCAGCCCCCTCCATATTGCACAAAAATATCAACCAATAGAACAAAATATCCAGCCAAGACTCTTTGCCTTCCTACCTTCACCGATACACCTCCCCTAGCCCCCACACGCCTCCTTCATTCCTCACGTCAAAGAACACTGGTGGGACGTCCCTACACCTCCTCCTCCTCCATATCCCTGTCGCATCGCATCATCATCATCGGTTGTCGTTGATCGTCTCTTCCCTCCACCAAGTAATCCCTCATGGTGAGAACACTTCATGATTTTACCCTTCTTGTTTTCCTATTCCTTGCTGCATATCATGATCCTTAGATGATGTATGGTTGATCCCCGAAGATTACTGGTTTGTACATGTTGCTGTCCTCGCGGCCATTGTTGTTGTTGTTGTTTACGGAATCAGCGTTCCTCGCTGTCTTGTTCATTCATATATGAAACCCTTGGGTGAAATTGTAGATAATATCATTGAACATGCCTCTGTAAAAGGGTTTCCCCAAAGGTGTTGTGAAATTAGAGATATCTTCATCTCCGTGCCTGCTGTTCCTGCTGCCCTGGTAGTTTACAGATCTGAGTGGTTTTGGCATTCCCCGCTAACCCGTTGTCCAAATCATCAATACCTTGAACCTACTTGTTCAAAACAACCTTGAACATGATCCCACAAGTTATTTTGGATACCTAATAGTAGCCACCCAATATTTGGCAATGGCGTTCCCGTTGATCTATTGAACTTCTTGATGCATCCTTTTGGTGAAATACCTTTATATAGTTGCACATGCCCCTGCAGAGATTCATGGTCATAGGATTAAATATTAAAGAGATATTAACCTTTTTGTTGCTTCATATCCTTGCTGTTCCGCAGCTCCATTGATGTCGGATTGGCATGCCCGTTCCCAGGGCATTGGCGCTTTCGGTGGTCAAGCTACTTGACCCCAATGTGTACCATAAACTTACACACCTCTTTGCAAGTTTTCTTGGCCATATACAATTCAACACTTGAGTTATAAGAACCACTGTGCCACTGTTCCTACCATGCCAACAGGCTATGCAACACCTTTTTGCCATCCTGTTCCTTGGCTATTCGGTGATCAAACATCATGTCCTTTTGTCAAAATAATATTCTTCTAGTCCAAAGTGCACCTTGCTATATCATTTCCATATATAGCTTTCAACTCTCTTTTTGATTGAGGCTCATGTTTGTTTTATTTTAATCTTTTAAGTTGCTTTAGAAAACTTGTAAAATCCATATCTTTCACATTTTAGCTCTGATTTCAGTGATGCTCGCGTCTGCATGATCGAAGCGATGCATAGGTTTGTTTTTATAAATCTTTTATATTGTTTTCATACTGTTTGTGTACTATTCTAATATAGTTTCATTATTTCCTTCGCGTATGATTGCTCGGATGCTTGTGTGGTGTTGTGTGATGATGTCCATGAGTTTACGTTGGTGGTCTAGAAGAAGAAGTTGGTGATCAAGAAGAAGTTTCAAGAAGAAGGAATCGAGTTTAAGACAAGTATAATTTTTGGAATATGTTAGCTTTAAACCATGATCATATGACCTGATTAATATTTATGCATTGAAACGTTAAATGTGAGTAGTTTAGCAACATTGGGTTTGTTTGTGTGACAGAGATCCGGGTTTTACTGATGTACAGCTGAGAGGGCCTCCTAGCTTTAGTCAAGTATGAGGAACTTTTTCTAGTTTGTTAGTTGTTACTGGTCTTGTGGTAGCCTAGGTTGCAGAATGGGATCATGGAGCCATTAAGCCTAGACGGCTCCCCTACATGACACTAACCGGTTAGAGGAGGAATTTTGAAAGGTTTTTATAGTGAACCTTGTAGACTTACCTCGGTAGTGGGTCAAGTGGTCGATGGGCCTCGAGCGTGGGGCAATTCACCGCTCACGGTGAAAGTGTACACCTCGCAAAGAGTTTATTAAATTGGTATACTAGCCTTGCTCGAGGATACGAGGGCCACCGGAACCTTTACATTAAAAGGCGATGACTTTTGCTTGTTAGATTACTCGTGATTTATCGTTTGATGCCACACATTACTTATGTTATATTGATCATGGGTTATGGATAAGATATTACCTTGCTATCCTTCTTTGAGTTCGACATGGACTCACCCTTGCAATATCCCACTCAAACCAGGGGAGGTTGCTAGTTTCTAGAGATTGAAGGAAGTCGGGGCTTGTTGTCAACCGGTCGGTGGGTCCCTGTGGAGTGGAGTCTACACCCCGGGCTCACATATAGTGTGTATCTGGTTTTGTCCTTAAAACCGGGTATTACATTAAATCAAGGACAATTCACGATTGTCTTGCATGGTCCTTTGAATACCTTCATTTATGTCACACCTCTAAAAATGAGATCATTGTCCTCAAGCTAGATTTTGAGAAGGCTTTTGATAGAATTGATCATCATGCCATGTTTGAGATTATGAAGAAGAAAGGTTTAGGAGATAAATGGATTTCATAGATAAAGCTCATATTTTGTTACGGTACCTCTTTTGTTTTGCTCAATAGCACTCTGGCAAAGTAGTTCATTATAGAAGAGGTGTTAGGTATGGAGACCCTCTTTCTCCTCTCTTTTTGTCCTCGCCATGATCTTCTTCAAACCCTTGTCAACAAAGCCAAAGCCATTGGTCTCCGACTCCACATGTCCCTCTCCAGTATACTAATGATTTCCCAATTCTTCAATATGCTGATGACATTCTTGTCATTATGGAGGGTTGTGCTAGGTACCTGTTTTTTCTCAAAAGCTTGTTGAATTCTTTTGCCAATTCCACTGGGCTCAAGATGAACTTTGCTAAATCTATGATGGTTCCCATCAATATGAGTGGTAATAGAGTCCAACATCTTGTAGCACTTTTGGGCTGTTCTGTTGGTAGCTTCCCTTTTACCTATCTTGGGCTGCCCCTAGGTCTCACTAAGCCAAGGGTAGATGACTTCCCGCCTCTTGTTAGCAGATGTGAGAAAAGTCTTGTGAGCACCTCACTTTTTCTAGATCCCTCCACTCTATTCAACTTGCCCCTCTCTCCGTCCAGGCTTTTGAGCAGTTTCAGCCTGGCTCTCATGATTGCTGGACATACATTTAAAATGATTGCAGTTTTACTGTCAAAAAGGTCTACAGGCAGTTGATTGGTTTTTCAGGGTCCCCTATCATCTTTAATTGGATTTGGAAGACTACATGTTAGCACAAGCACAAGGTCTTCTTTTGGCCGTTATTACAAGACAGGCTCAATACTCGTGATATTCTTCGAAGGAGATCCATGCAAATTCCCTCTATAGACTGTGTCCTCTGCTTGAATGAAGAGTAAAATGTTGACTATCTTGTTTTGGACTATCATTTTGCTAGATGCTCCTGGGGGCTCATTGGCCTCACTGTGATCAGCACCCTAGATCGTGTCCAAAGATTTCATAGCTTCAGGCTTCAACTCAAAGAGAAGTTCTTCATGGAGATTATCGTCATAATGTGCTGGAGCATTTGGATTGTCAGAAACGATGTAATCTTCAGAGGTATCCCAGCTAGCTGTCTTCGTTGTCTTCAATTTTTCAAAGAAATCTTTGGCCAGCTCCTTTGGAGAGCCAAGAGGAAATACTTCCCTGCTATTGTATCATGGCTAGAGCAAGTTGTGTAATAGATAGAATTTTCTCTTAGGCTAGTTATGTCTCCTTCTGTCAGTTTCAGTTTCTGTCTTGTCTGTTTTATTTCTCTCTTTAGGCTGCCTTTTTAAACGTGTTGTAACTGGCTTTGTTACTTAATAAAATTTTCCAGTAGGAGCATCTCTGCTCCTCCTGTTCTTTCAAAAAAAAAACTGAGAACAACCAAAACTTTTATTTTTTCTCAAAACCTAGGTCACTTTCAAATTAAAGAAAATAACAGGACCATAGCCTTTTCCCCTTATTCAGTGCACACCGGCATGCATATGCATAAACATTTACGCAAACCTAATCAGTTGTGGTTCCTTCTGCTCGAGCGCGTAGCAGAAGGGTCGGCCATGGATGGTCATCAGGTTGCACTCCGCCTCCGACACGAAGGTCGGTGCGCGAGCTCAAGCTGCTGGCCCCAAGAGCAAGTCGACGTGTCGTCGCCGCCACTCGGCATGCCGTCCATCATGATCCTCAGCGCACCGCACCGGCAGTAGGGCACGATCTTCTCCAGCTCTGTGCAGCACCTCTGCTTGAGCACCGGCAGGGGCACGAAGGGGCCGCGGCCGAGGCCGCAGGTCCGGCGAACCAGGTACGCACGGCAGCTCTGGAGCGGGTTGAGCGGGATGACCAGACCTGGCTCACACCAGTTAGTCCTGGCGGCGGCGGCGGTGAGGATGGACAACAGAATCGCAGCCGAGAGGAGGATGTAGCTGGACCTGGTGGACGCCATTCTTTCTCCTCCTTGCTTTGATCAACTTGTTTTTGCATAGATGCAATAGCTTGGGAATATATATACTTACGGACTTTATGTAAACTGAAAGAAATAAAGGTCCAAGCATGCTGGTAGTGACGACATACGTAATACAAGTAATTATGCATGTATCTTGTGGAACTGAAACTAGGATAACATCATACTTGTATGACTCAACAGTTAAGCTTTATTTGTTGAAACTGAATTTGGGGTGTCCTGCACAGCTAGCATGCAACAGTGTTCAATCTCTTTGTCATCAATCATTGAAACTGAATTTGGACTTTAGAACTTGGCTTCCATCCAATCCACACTCAAAGGAAACTTTTAGTTTGTCTTATGTGTTGTACTTTTACGTACGTTTTTGCTTAATGGAATTGCTTGTGGAGAACTGAAATATATGAATTACACCACACGTAAGATAAGATAATGGGGCTTTGTTTCTTGAAACTAAATTTGGGTGGTGTCCTTGCAAGTAGTATTTTCCCTTGTTTTCATGGAAAATTTTTACAGCAAACCTACGGATTCTAATTACTCCGTACTTAACTATCATATCATCAGTCTTTTGACACCAATTGGATTCAGAGAATCTCGAGACCTGGTCAATGATCTAGAACAAGAGTAAGAAACATGATCAAGCTTATATTTATTGTAAGTTTCCCACGCAGTACATACATACATATACATCATTCCATGATATGATGCATCTGCATGCAACAGATATTCGGTATATTTTTTTCCGATAAGGGAACAAAAGTTCCAGCCTCTACGTACCAGCTTATTCGGTATATATGAAGATGGATTATCCAGATCGACCATCGTCGCCCTGCCAGTCATCGCTTCATCAATATGTGGAAACTGATTCTATGCCAGGCCTAGGGCCAGCGAGCGAGTAGCACATGCCGCCGTCGACCGTCGGCAGGTTACACTCGGCTGCCCTCGTCAGCTGGCGAGCGAACTCCCTCTGCATCTCCCTTGTGCAGCCACGGAAATCCTGCAGGCGGCCGAACTCGGTGTCCATCATGTAGTACAGAGCGTCGCACCGGCACCGTGCCGGCACGGCGGCGAGCTCCCGGCAGCACCTATCCTTCAGCTCCGGCGAGGGGTCGACGGGACCGTAGGGTCCGCCGAGTCCACAGGTCCGGCTGACCGCGTAGATACGGCAGCTCAGAACAGGCGGGTACGGGATGGCCATCCCTGGAGCGCACGCCGTCGGGTCGCTGGTGGCGGTGCAGGAGGCGAGAACCGAGAGAAGGACGCCGGCGGAGAGGAGATGGACTGACGCCATTTGTTGCTACTGGTTTTGCTTCGATGGATTAGTGATGTATTGTATGCTGTGCTTTTCTGTTTGCTTTATCGAGCCTTGCAGAACTCAAAAGTTTCGATGTAAACCATTGCATTGTGATGAAATGTAGTTTTGTTGTAAGCTGTGAGCCTCTGTAACAGAATTTGGATGTGTTCTACAACTCGTGTTTTGCAATTAATTGCCAGTGTGGTAAAGCTTCAAAGCCGCTGAAGTTCAACTTTTCATTATTGTCACTTTGTCCTCTGCATATATAGTTTTCGAACAGAATGTGGAACAGCTCCCGGTGTCAGGGCGTCCTACTATACATGGGCGCATGCACCGCTGTTAGTGCGCTCAGGCTGTGGGATGTGCTGCTGATTGAGCTGGTGGTGGTGGAGAAAGTGGGGCTAGAATATCGGCCAGCCAGATACTTTTAGGTAGCGACATGCTACTGGCGGGCAACATATATGGACTCAAAGGGAGCAGCGAGGAACTGGGACGCTCAACACAGAAGAATTAAGGTGGAGGAGATATATGCGTCCAAGACGGTGTCCTACATTGAAAGTGTATCTAGCTAGAGATTCTAAGTGAGTTTTGGTGGATTGAATGACAACGTGATTAAGGGACTAATAATATTCGTGCCCAGATGCTTAGTGTAAGGTTGATCCTTATATGTTGGACTCTCTTTATGTGTTGGATGGTTGATATAAAAATGTGAATTGAGTCCAATATTGATTCTATATTGACATGATGCATAAATTGGCAAACAAGTGTGTGTTATCAAATTAGTCAGATATATGATTGCTTGCATATGGATTGGTCTGCAAATACAAATCATAGATGTGAAAGGACTGTTAGAGTTACAATGAGCCAGGAGTATCTAACACTATTCAGATGACATCTTGATTGAACGTGGTACATTAATTCCATGCTAGCGTTTGGCATATCTGTTCCCTCTACATCTGCACACCATGTTATCAAGTAATAATGAATCAGCCCCAAATTCAAAAAAAAAGGATTAATGAATCCGTTTGAATTATGGATGATAAGATCCTTGCTGCACCTCTGAGGACAACCAAACATCCTTTTTTTTTTCTCAACACACTTTGGTACTTTCAAATTAAAGAAAATAACAAGAGCATAGCTTGTTGATCCCCTTTATTCAGTTTACACCGGCATATACACACATTCACGGCAATCTAACCGGATGTCGTTGTTCCTTCAAGTCCGAGCGGGTTGCAGAAGGGCCGGCCATGGATGGTCATCAGGTTGCACTCGGTCTTCGACACGAGTCGGGGCGAAGTCAAGCAGCCCGGGCAAAGAGCAGG
Source organism: Hyparrhenia diplandra (assembly GCA_015847255.1). Lineage (NCBI taxonomy): Eukaryota > Viridiplantae > Streptophyta > Magnoliopsida > Poales > Poaceae > Hyparrhenia > Hyparrhenia diplandra. Next base: position 287,003 of record JADLZK010009584.1, on the reverse strand, counting down.
TCAGCGCATAGCGCTGTTCGCCGGTCAGCACCTCGTCCATCATGATCTTCAGCGCACCACACCGGCAGTAGGGCACGATCTTCTCCAGCTCTGCACAGCACCTCTCCTTCAACACTGGCACGGGGACGCGGCTGGGGCTGCTGCTGACGCCGCAGGCATGGCGAACCATGTACAAACGGCAGCTCGGGAGCGGGTTGAACGGGATGACTACCCCTGGCTCGCACCAGTTAGTCCTGGCAGTGGCGGCGGCGAGGACGGACAGCAGAACGGCAGCCGAGAGGAGGATGTAGCTGGACCTGGTGGACGCCATTCCTGCGCTCCTCGGTGCTTCAAGCCTTCAACTTCCTTGTGTGAATTAAAGGTGGTAGCAGCTTGGGTATACATATATATACTTTATATAAACTGAGATAAATATATAAAGTTAGAAGCAAGCTGGCTAGTGACGTGCTAATTATGTCTGTACTTTGCTTTGTTCTATTATACAATTGGAGTCTTGTGGAACTGAAATAGAATGACGCCATGCTTGTATGACTCAGTTTAGCTTTATTCGATGAAACAGAATTTGGGTTGTCCTGCAGCGACAAGTGTTCTGTCTGCCATCACTGAAAACCTTTACAGCCAGGCCCTGTTTGTTTCCACGGCCACTGGGCGCGCGAAACGGCACGATACGCAGAAATGCCGAGTCCCTCGCTTTCCCAATAAGCCGCATTCTACTTCAGAAATGAACTGTTGTCCGCGACTGGGTTCCAGATAAGTGCGTCCTTCACAAGGCGTTTGGTGGGATTATTCGCTTTCTGCCGCGGCCGCCACAGAAATCGCGGTCCCAAACAGGCCCACAATATTCTTTCGAGAAGCAGCAAGTTGGACACCACCATAATCGATGTAGATGTATTTACTTTTTCTTAATGGAATTGCTTGTGGACAACTGAAACTTTAATTACTCCACACGTAAGGTCAAACGGAGCTTTATTTGTTGATGAAACTCAATTTGCACGGTGTCTTGCAACTTTTATTTTCCTTTGTTATCATGTATAAGCACACACTTTACAGCAAATCAAAGGGTTTTAGGAACTTAACTTTCATCATCACTAATGTACACCTTTTCTCTCTCAATTGTGCTTCTAATGGTGGATCCAACCAATATAAGCATTGGATTGACACTTGAATTCTACATAATCCATATTATGAAGTTACTGTATTTATTAGTACTTACTAGATAAGGTTACCCTCACACGGTCATCTAGAGGTAATAATTGTTCAAAACCATGTGAGTAGTGTGTCATGGTTCATTAACGATCGATGCACGGTGCAGGAAGGAACACATAGAAATTCCAGTCCAATGTCCCTGTTTCAGTGCAGTGAATCTCTTGGATTTAGGGTGTGCAGTGGAGAATCCCATCATCCCTTGATCTAGAACAAAATCAAGAATAAGCAACACGATGAAGCTTATATTTATTTATTGCATTGTTCGGTACATAGTTCCCACGAAGAACATACATCATACAGATCACTCCATGATGATTCGCTTCCTGCAACGCTTATTTATCATTCAGATGTCAGAGACGACGACAACGATGGCTCGACGGCTTCATCAGTATGTGGTCTACCGAGTGAGTGGCACATGCCGCCGTCGATCGTCTGCAGGTTGCACTCGGCCGGCCTCGTCAGTCTGCGCGCGAAGGTCCTCTGCATCTCCCTGGTGCAGCCGCGGAAATCCTGCAGGCTGCCATGCTCGCCGTCCATCATGAAGCCCAGGGCGGCGCACCGGCACCGATACGGGACGGCGGCGAGCTCCTGGCAGCACCTCTCCCTCAGAATCGGCGAGGGGTCGACGGGACCATAGGGTCCGCCGAGTCCGCAGGTCTGGCTGACCGCGTAGATGCGGCAGCTCGGCACCGGCGGCACCGGGATGGCCAGCCCTGGAACGCACGCCGTCACGTCGACGGCGACGGCGCAGGCGGCGAGGATGGAGAGGAGGAGGCCAGCGGAGAGGAGCAGGTGACGGCCGGACACCATTCTTGGCTTCTTGCTAGTGTTTCCTGATGCAAAAGTTGTAGTGTACAAGCGTAGTATTGTGTATGTATGTACTCCTATATAGCAAGAGATGTAGAGAAGCAAAGCTGGCAATAATGGGTGTATTATGTGCTTTTTTCTGTTTGTTTTATCGAGCCTTGCATGTGATGAATTGCACGTACGTAGTTAATTTTGTTGTGTGCTGTGAGCCTCTGTAACCGAATTTGGACTTGTGTGCAGTGTTCTGTAATTGATTCATTTGCCACTACGCTGAAGCTTTACAGCCACTCAATATCAACTTTTTCATAGTCATTTGTTGATCGTGTGCATGGGTCTTTACCTGCTTCCATACATATATAAGGTACGGTTCTTCCTTTCTTCTTCTGTTTCGATCTGGCTGGATAAAGTGAAGTTTATTGGGACAGAATTTGGGGATATCCCACAACTTGTGTTTTGGCTTGGTTGGTGTCCATTCTGTTAGAATTTATACATGCACTTTGATGGCACAATCCGTTGCCACAAGGGCAGTCTCAAACAAAATGGACGAATTTTGGGAATTCTTTTTTTTTAAAAAAAAAAAAACTGGAAGAGCTTATATTTCAAGCATAAGCGTGATTACAATCAAAGTCCAAGGCTTCCGATCCGCAGCTCAGGATACCTTCAGACATAAAACAAGAAGAAAACACTCTTCTGCTAAATTGCCCTAGAGCATGAGCCACTCCATTTGCACTCTTATGACATTTAGTGACTTTGAAGTCTTTGAAAAGTCTCAACAATTCTTTAGCCTGGTCAATGTTGAAACAACTAGGTGATCAACTCGGTATATTGGTGCTGAGCGCTTGTACGGTAGCTAAGCAATCAGATTCCAGCCATAGAGGTCCTGTAGAGACAGAGAGCTTTCTGGCTTCCAGTCAAAGCCGCAAGATTTTCAGCTTCTTCAGGATAGAAGCATAAGTAGTCGCTAGTCCAGCCTGAGAAAACCAATCTACAGACGATTTCTAGCAACAAAACCTAAGCCTGTTTGTCGTGTGATAGGATCAAAGCCTGCATCAACATTTACTTTTCTCCATTCAGGAACATGCTGGCACACGAAATCAGGATTTGAAGAGCATGGATTTTCCCTTTATCATTACTAGGAGGTGCACTGTTTCCATTATGATTCTGAGAACGGAGATATGGAAGCAGAGATTTTGCTTCCAATGCAAGTTTGTATGCACTTCTAACAGAGAAGAGGCCATTGTTCTCGTAGTGTCAAGGTAGCACGTCATCTCCTTCACAATCCGGTATTCTAAGATTCAGGATTTCTTCAGCTTCATGGAAGAGGAACAGAGTCCAAGGGGCTCGAATGAATTTTGGGAAATTTCGGTCCAATTTTGGACTCAATTTTGGTGATTTTGGATATTCGAAGGAAAATCATTTCGGAACTAACTGAAATAGACAAATTTGAATGTCTCCGGGCCCTGAACAAATGTGAGCATTAGTCCTGGTCCAAGAATTTCACCGGGACAAAATTAAAGGTAACAGGGTTGTGAGACATTATTTTTTAGTCCCAGTTAAAAGACTTTGCCAAGCGGGATCGAGCCACATTTTCTATTACTAGGAGGTGCTTGATTGAACTAGAGCTGGGAGCTAAGTCAAGTTGTTCATTCATAGAGCTATATAAAAATACAATTTTGGGATCTCGATGATATTCTCAGCCAAGTTTACTGACCACCCCCACCATGGCCATCGGGCATTTGCCGACTGTAAATTGTTCACCGAGTGCTTTCCCGTCTGCGAAGAGGAGTCTTTGCTGAGTGGCCCATCCTCGACACTTTCGGCAAAGAGGGGGTCTTCGTTTTGTGTATTACTTCACCAAATGTTTTCCCTAAGACACTTGGCATAGGGGCGCTTCGCTGAGTGCCCGATATTTGATACTCGGCGAAGATATAGCACTCGGCGAGGCATCAGTTTCTGATAGTGCTCATGAGATTTCAATACAACATATACTCAGTTAAAGGCCTTTGCCAAACGGGATTCAAGCCACATTTTTCTACTAATACGGAGGTGCTCCTTTGAACTACAGCTGGGAGGTAAGTCAAGTTCTTCACTCATGGAGCTATATAAAAACACATTTTTGGGATATGGATGACATTCTCACTACAGGACATCCCATCTTACAAGGCATTTAGAAACGCCTTCAAAAGTAGTCAAAATGCCTTGAAAGACTTTTTTTAGGCATTCTTAAAAGTGCTGGCTAAAACCTGGACGCGAAAGACCTTTTGAGGCATTTTTTTCAAAATGCCTTCTAAAATCAACATTCAAAGGCATTTTCTAGATGCCTAAAATACTTTTTAGAGGCATTGTGTACAGGCCTTCAAACATTACTGGAGGCATTATTAAAAATGCCTTCAAAACCAAGTTACCATTACACTGCTAGCCAGCAGTACTAAATCGGCACATTCAATTATCAAATCGGTAAAACCATTATCAAATCAGCACAATCCATTTAACAATAAGCCAAAGATACCACAATCTAACACCCTACATCCAAACATTTTAACCTTTCAGATACACATAGTAATATTTGTAACCATACACAATCATATGGCAGAAAAATAATCAAATATTCATCTCCATGGTGTTCCTCAGCCCTGATGTTTAGGTCCTCGCTTTAGAATGAGGCTTCCTGCACCATTTAAAACATGTTCACATCAATGCCATATATATCCCAATGCGTGAGGGTATATAATTAGTGTCCTAACCTTTACCATTACAGATATTAACACTGAATTTTCATAAATGACTATGAAATTTAGTCTCATGCATGCTGATGGCCAAGCAGCTAGAAGGTTGAGCCCCCTGAACCAAACCAAGCCAATCCAAATCAGAAGCACTAGCAATAATGCTGCTGCTACTGTCCAATGCATGGCAGATCTTGTTGCACTACAGCAGGTTGGTTGCTTGCTGTTGCGCTGAGACAGAAGTATAGTACACTGCAGCACAGCAGCACACACAGCAGGCTTCATGGCACCGATAAAATGTCAAGGGGTACCAAGAACAAGACCAGCTAGTAGCTACTACAGAAATGAAGAAGATGAAGAGAAAACAAAACCCATGGAGACTCAACAGCATCAGTTTGGTCAATGGATGGAATGGAACAGTGGAATGCAATGCAGCTAATTAATTAAGCTATGAGATCAGCAGCAGATTAACAAAGAAACAAATCAATAGCAGAAGTACCATAATTCAGATGTTACCTTTGTGGCCCTCTAGAGACTGGGGTTGCTCTGTTTTTCCTTTACATGTCTTCTTTGATATCCTGCTTTGTGGCAAACTCTGTGAAGCATCTTGGACTGGGGTCTTCACCGTCTCCTCTTGCTCTTTTTCTGTCCATCTTTACTGCAATAATTTTATCCAATTCACATTAGTTAAAGACATACAGGAAACCATAATCACTGGAAACCATAAGAAAAGAATGTGCAGTAAAGAGAGGACAAATGAATAGTTCAGTTTAAAGACCCAAATAATCACTGGAAACCATAATCACTGGAAGTGCATCCTTAATTAAAGGCAGGAGCTCATCAAAGTAACCATTGCCCACTCTCCATCGATTCTTCAAGGTAAGGAGCCTGATGAGAAATTGTAGCTTTGAGAATGTCTTGCAGCCCGGATACAACTCTCTTGGCTCCCATCACGAACTAACTTGTAGTATGCTTCAGCATCAATATCATCCTCATCCTCAAATCCCTCTTCTTCACCTAAAGCACCAGCATCATACATCCCAAAACCCTCCATTAGCATCTGCTCCATTGGATCCACCTCAGCATCATCGTCCTCTGATTGTGAGTGCAAAGCAGGACTCGGTACAGATGACATGCCCTCGCCATGATGAATCCAGGAAGAGTATCCATCCATGAACCCAGTGGAAATCAAATGATCCCGAACATCTTCTGCCTCTAACCAGTAATTATTTCCACAATCACGGCAAGGACAAAGTACCCTATTCTGTTGGGCTGATGTAGCGAAGGCAAATAATATAAAAGTTACGAAGGCCTTCATCATACTCGACTGACCACCTAAGATGCAACAATGAAAATTAAGCTTTCTATGGAACTGTACTCGACACAGGAAAACAAGAGCAATTTGTAACTAATATATTACCGAGGTGCTCTCATCCACTGCTTGTCCATGTTGGCTGCAATACTATAAATCTCTCTACTACTAAAATAGGTTTCCCAGTGCTGAAATAGAGAAGACAAGGATGGCTATTAAAACTAAACAATCATTCATAGTATAATAATGTTCCTATTATTTGACAGAGTATATTATATTCACACACCAGCAACATCTGACACATGTGCACAAAACCAAATCTGACACAAATTAGCATAAGCGATGGATGGAGGCAACAGGAACGCTCGTCTTAGATAACTGATCTGACACGAATTGACTCTATACTACTCACTTTTAGTCTTATCGTTAAACTCAGTCATGGAGCCATGGACAGAGACAATAGGAACACTTCAGGATCTCGGCCATGTGTGAGATTTACTCACCGATGCTCGATGCTCGTGGAGGAGCCCTTCAGATCTCGGTGGCGCAGAATTGGTGGAGGACCGTCGCGGGCGAACTCACGAGAACTCACCTCGCCGCCCAATGGAGCCGCGCCGACTCCACGCAACCCCGCCGCCTCCTCGCAGACGCGGCACCTCGTCGCCTCCCCGCAGCCGCGTCGTCCTCCCTGTGCCGGAGCAGGAGGCCCGGGCTTGATCGGAGTCGCCAGCCACCGCGCCGCCGCTGCGTTTGCTTTTTTTTTTTTTTTTTTACTCGACTCGATGCTACACAGGCAGTGTGATGTGCGGGGCGGCACAGGCAGGGTGATGTGCGGGGCTGCACAGGCAGGGGAGGCCCAAATGATAAGGCCCAAATGACGTGCGGGGCTAACAAATTTGTGCAAGTAACTTCCATAATTATTCTCGGTAACAAAGGATAAGGCCAATTGTGCTTTGTGCCCTGCCTGCACAGCAGACTATAGAAGGCATTTTCAAAAAATGCCTCCAAATACTAGAGCTATTTAAGGCGTTTTCAAAAAAAAATGCCTCCGATGGTAGAGTTATTTAAGGCATTTTCAAAACACGCCTCCAATGCTAGAGCTAATTAAGGCATGTTCCTAAAAATGCCTCCAAAAAAATAGTTTTAAAAGGCATTTTCATAAAAATGCCTTTAAGTAAAAAAGGATTTTAAGGCAATTTTAGAAAAATGCCTTTAACCAAATGTCTTTAATTCAATGACGTGTTGTAGTGTCTCAGCCAAATTTAATGACCACCCCCATGACTTTTATATTCTCTAAAAATACAATGTATACATGCATGCAAACAAACGATATTACATATACTTTTATGATGCAAGCAACTAGAACAATTTTTTTAAAAAAACGACTACATATTTATATAATTAAGGTGCATATAAGCATGGTTTTCACTCCTGATAAATCATATATATGGTCATATCTGCGGGCTACCACTGTACCTATGGGTAGACTTCAATGAGTGATCGAGTCGTTCCTAAGATGGGAGTAATCTTGTATCTAGTGAATCCTGCATCTAGGAAAATCTTGTACCATGTCTCCTCTGTTCTCTCCTTGCCTTCTAATACCACCATCATGCAGAGGTCCATCAAAAGTTGAGCTTCCAATGTTTGTTTAGATGGAGACCCTGTTACAATATCTATTATTACCACCTTCCCCTTTGGTTCTCAGTAGAAATGGCTTCCTTGGCTCGTTTCAAGATTTGGACACAATCATCATCACTCCAGTTATGTAACGTAAACTGTCATAACATAGTCCACAAATCATATATAATTATTTTATAAAACCTATATATGATTAAAACATCATACTAGCATGTGGCATCTAAGTTATGTGGCATACAGACTGAAACAAATAATATTGTAGAGCCAAATAACGAAATGAGAGATTTGTTCTTCAATCTTTGAAATGAAAATTAAGTTTCTTGTGTTGTTCACATAAATCTCAGTTGCATACGTAGCTCGTAAAAATATATTATAGTGGGTGAGATATTAAACGTGATCTAATTAAAGTTTCAAAAAAAATGACTGAAAAGTAATATATATGTTCAGTCACATCGACTTTGTCGTTACATGAAAATTTAGAGCAACTCAAAGAGATGTGTTATCCTTGATTGGTCACTATATATAGTTTTTTTAGAGAAAAGTTGAACTCCAACAGACATGCTATATGGTTTCGTAAAATAGCAAACATCTTGTCCCCTGAAATTTCGGTGGCCATATATAGCCAACCGTAGCCATTTGCTATATGGTTTTGTAAAATATAGCAAGTCTATTGTGTATCTTTTCTAACAAGTTTTATATTTTACAAAATAGCTAAATAATGAAATTTGGCTATTATCTTCAACCAAGCTGTTGGAGTTGCTCTTGGACGGTCTTAATTATGTGTAAACGTACAAGGCTTCCTCAATCATTAATTAGTAAGAAATTAGCCAACAATACTAGCTATTAATGATTTTCCTATTGTCTAACAATCTATGCTAGTCCAACAGGTTATCTAAAATTGGCACTCTTCATTTTCCAACTTGCCATGCCAAGGCATGCGGTGGGGTTGTGCAGGCACAAAACGGGCGGTGCAGCGTGTGGGAAGCTATCGCTGACCGCGTCGGATGGCCAGTGGTGACTCGAGGGATCGATGAACTCCATCATGTCGCCAAATTTGGATACTTATTTACAGCGTCTATTATTGACAGTTTTCCTTCAGTAAATGGATTAATGATTTAATTACCTTCAGTAAGACGGCATCAGCCGGAGGGATGAACTCCATCATATCGCCGGCGACGAATTCAACGGTGCTATCAGCCGGCATGGCGTCCACCACACGTGGCAGCTCCAGCACAGAGCACCGCACATGCGGGAAGGCCTTGGCAATGGCCCTCGCCGTCGTCCCGTTGTTGCCTCCGACATCCACCAGCGACGTCAGCCCGGCGAACACCTCGCCGTACTCTCGGACGACAATGTCCGCCACGAAGCGGCTGTCTGAGCCCATGGCCTCGTCGAAAACCGCGCCGAAGACCGCGTCGCGGCGGACGACGTCGTAGAAGCCCGCCCCGTGCGCCATCGAGAACGGCGTCCGCGCCGCCGCCGGAGCGCGCCGCCGTCCTCCTGCTGGAGCCACTCGGCCATGTGCTGGGACGCCGTGAAGTAGAACGGTGAGCTGCACAGGATGAAGAGCGGAGCGACACATGCGCGGTCGCCTTTGGCGGCGTCGTCGACGAGGAGGCGAGATGCAGCGGTGAGGTGGTAGGACGGGGCTGCCGCCGCCGCCTCGCCATCTTCGGCGATCTCGTCCTCCTCCCGGAAGATCCCCGACGCTGCCAAGAACGTCATGATGCGTGACAGGAAAGGACGTTTGCTTGTGGCGACGGGGATAGAGGCATGCAGCTCCGTCAGTGAGGCTGCGCCGCCGCGACGGTAGATGGCGTTGGGAATCCCAAGCTGGATTGCGCACCGCAGTGCCATGGATTTTAGGTAGCCGAAATTGTGGCACAAAGCTCTGCCTCGGCCTGCGAGAGCTCAGCACCGATGGTTGTTGTGTTTGTGGCTGTGGGTGGCACCGGCATAGATTTGCTTTCAGCCATGGTCTTTGCCTCTACAAGCTTTGAGTGATTTATTGTGTAGATTGCTTATTTGAGCCATGCACCTTTGGTATTTATAGACTTGAGCCATTCATCTGGATTTCTCATCATTTTAATCGACGGCGTACGTACGGCCGTCCATTTGGTTTTTGTGCCAATAGTGCTTGGTCGTCGGTCATTGGGCATTTGTTCTCATGCCCTCTTTCTTTCGATGCTGTGTGTTTGCCTGTAAGGTGATTCATAGTACAAAGCATCTAACATGTTAGGTTTTGAGTTGGGCTAACATGGATACTTTTTTGTAATCACTTGTAACATAATAATGTATCTGTCACAACCCAAGAGATTGGGCCCAGAGGAGGAGGACTTGGCCCACGAGGCCCGCGACCAGCAGGGGGGTTGCCCTCCCCGAATGCGCATGCCCGGGCGCCCCCGCCGTGCATGATCTTTTCGCAATTAAAGTAAGAGTTTGGTTAGGACAAGAATAAATTTTTCCTTGAAAATGGGATATTCCAATCTATAAGCAAATCTCCTATTAAGAAATAAATAAGAGTTTGCTTGTAAAAATGTCTTCCGGTCTATAAGGAAATTGTTGGGGGAGGCCGAAAGCTGCCCACCCCCCTACGGTCGGCCCGAGAAACCACGACTAGAGGTGGCCCGGAAGGGCGAGATTCGCCCCGGCCGAATGTTTTCAGATTCGGATCTCAGCGCACCGTGGATCCGAGGGTGAAAGGGATGAAGCTTCGAATGGCGGGGGCCGCCGTCATGGACGGAAGCGAGGCTTCCGGCCATGACCCGGCAAATAAACCCCGGTCAAACTCCGTCCATAAGAAGCGGCGCACGTGACGCAAAGCCGCAACATTTCGGCCGAGGGAAGCGGATGCCGCGGCTCCGTCAATCGCGCAGGTTGTACGAGGCGCGCAACTTCGGACGCGTTGGCATTCGGCTGTCATGCCGAATGCCGGTACTCCACCGAAGAGGGTTGTTTGGGAAATCGCGCGGGGCGAATACGCTAACATTCGGTTGAATGTGACGAGCGCTTTGGCTTACGCCCCAAGGGCAAGGGTCTAGCGCGAATCCTCCTGGCTTCGGCTAGGGGAGTTGAAGGCGCCCGCCTTCGGCGGCGGGCCGGAAAAAGGCCTATTGACGGATGTCTCCTGGCCTTGTTTTGTAGGTGCTTGTGGTCTCGTGCCGAGCGGCCCAATGTGGGCAGGTGGGATCGCGAGGCATGAAAGTACCATCCTGCCCCTGATCGTCGGTGGGAAGCGCTGGGATCCAGGGTTAGAAGGAGGACAAAATCGGGATTGTATTAGTCTACGGACTATAAATAGACCCCCACAGGGGCTTTGTAAAGACGATTGAGAATTAATAGAAGAGCGCTACAATTTACACACACCTTGAGGTGTTCAAGATTAGTCTTGTTGAGCGATTCGTTTCTCCCGGGGTAGCCTACTTCGGGCTACACCAACATTGGCGCCCGCCGTGGTTGTCGCGGGCAACCCATGGCTCCCGGGGCGAGGAAGACCCAAGGCGGCGCCGGCGGCACCAGCCGGATCTCCTCCGGCGGATCCTCCGTCGGATCCTCCGCCCAAGATCGTCACTCCGACAGTCGGGGCCCGGGCGAACAAGATGCGGCCACCGGCCTGGGGTAATAACCGACCAAGGTCCTTCCGGAGCGGGAGGCTCCGAAATTCCGAGAAGATGAGGAAGATTCAGAAGAGGAACAGCCCTCTCGAGCACGAAAACGGCGGGAAATGAGCAGGAACAACGTTCCAAGTTAATCAAGAATTGAGCCTCGATGCAGCCGAGCTCGGAGGGATGCAATGATGAAAGGAGAGGCAGCCAAGCGAAGAGAGGATTCAGCTAGGGAACAGTTGAAACTCGCCGAAATCGAGAAAGAGAATTTGCTCCGTGAAATAGCTCAGATGGAGAAAAACACAGCACCGTCTCAAGGAGGGGCAAGAACCAGCTTCATTGCGGATGGGGAAGTCGATCCGGTCTCTCCACTCGCGCCGGAATTACAGCTAAGCCCATGGCCGACAGGGTACAAGCCCAGACTACCATCATTCAATGGGAAATCGGATCCAAGGAAATTCATTGCAAGCTATGAAGCCGCAGTACATTCGGCAGGAGGGGATTCGGTTACCCTGGCAAAATCTCTCATCATGGCAGTAGAAGACATCGCGCATGAATGGTACATCGCCCTTCGCCCGCTTTCAATAAGAAATTGGAAGCAGTTGATCATCATCTTTGAGGGTTTTCGGCCTTGAAAAAGGGAACCAGGGGATTTCCTAAAGCTCAAGCAAGAGGATGGAGAATCATTGACACAAAGATATCTCGAAAAGATAGTATAGCCCCGCGCTCAAACGCCGAATGTATCGGATGAGGTAGTAATAGCAAATGCAATCGAAGGCATGACCATAGGGACGGTCTTGGCTGCGCTCCTAGATAGGGAGGAACCCAAAACTCTAACCGAGCTATACGATCAGATCAAAAAATTTGAGAAGTCTGAAGAAGGTCTGAAAAGAAGAAAAGCAGCGCGAAAGGACGAAAAGCAACAGTCACCGCATCCGAACGTGAATAATAGCCAAAGGGCGGCAAGGCACCTCGCCCAAATAATAATGTACAAGAAGATTTGGCTCGGGACGGCCGAACCAAGCCGGGAACCGTGCTGCAGGGGACGCCTCAAATTCAAAAGCAAATCGGTCCCAACCGAGGCGGCCGGGCTCAAGGGGGGGCGTAGCGCGCGGAAGAGGCGGGACGGACCAAGAGTACCGTGTTGCTTCGGCTCGGCGAAAACATGGGTCACTTCGAGAGAGGCGCAAGTATGGGCAGATGGCCAAGGACCGTAAATCAAAGGACGAAAGTTCACAAGGTAGCCAAGCTCCAAAGCACGTGTTCAACATGAGAGAAACAACAAAAGCGTACAGCCGAATGCATATTTCGCTATCGAACACTCGGTTGCCACCTCCGCCTCCATTAGTACAACAGGCCTCCATGCTTCCGGCTCACCATCATCGGTACTCGGAACTATCCGGTTACATCCATAATCCCAAAATCCATCGATGGCGGCGTCTTCTCTCCGGCAAACCCGGAACAACCACGCCAGAACGCGCATATGAAGCCCGAAAAGCGGGGAAAAATAGAATTGTGAACTCGGTACTTCCATCTCGGGGACACATCTACGCAATCACAGCGGATCCAACCTTGAGCACGAAAACAAAAGAGCTAGAAGGGACTATGTGAGAAGAGTACACACAGTAACACCGAGACTACCTTTGAACAGGCCAGCATGGTCAATGGTCCCGATCACATTCGACGAAAGTGACTTCCGGCTAAGGGACTACCCGCATACAGACGCATTCGTAGCAACTGCAAACGTGGATAAGTTCACACTCCACAACATCTTGGTAGATAATGGAAGCTCAGCAGATATTCTGTTCATCAAGGCTTTTCAAAGCATGGATATGGAACGAAGGACGTTGCAACCTGCGGGTAACGCATTATTCGGTTTTGGAGGGAAAAGGATAGATGCCATTGGGAAGAAGGACATCGCAAAGAACTTTCGGTGAGGTCGGCTTATGTCGAACCAAAATCATAACATTCGATATAGTCAACATAGACTATCCCTACACAAAAATGATATTCGCCGCAGAGGAGTCATAAGCAAGTTCGATGCGAAGAATCAAGCAAAGTTTCTTGTGCATGAAGATACCCTCCTTTTCGGCATTGTTACCGTATGGGGAGATCGGGGAAGCAGACTCGAAAAATAGATGCAAAACCAATACCTGGTTACGGTATGATCAACGAGGTAACAGAGACCGAAAGAGAAGACGATGAGAAAGAAGAATCGGAACCGAAAGCTGAAAAGGTCAGAGAACCGAAAGTGGAGTCCGCCGAATCCACAAAAAGGGTCCCGATATCCACTACAGGGCCTGAGAGGGATATTATAATTGGCTCCGAACTCCAGCCAGACGAGGCGGCTCGGTTGTCCGCATTCCTTGACTCCAACTTCGGATGTGTTCGCGTGGTCACCGAGGACCCGAAAGGGGTAAGCGAAACCTAGGTCAACACAACCTAAGCGTAGCGGCGGCCAAAGGAAGCCTAAGAAGCGAGGCCGAGGAAGTTATCCGAGGAAAGAAGCGGCTGCGGCAGCGGCAACCGAAGTCCAGAGACTTTTGGACGCAGGAGTAATCAGGCCAGTTCAATACCCCGAATGGTTAGCAAATGTGGTCATGGTCCAGAAGAAGACATCCGACCCTAACATCAAAAAATGGCGAATGTGTGTAGACTTCACGATCTAAACAAGGCATGTCCGAAAGACCCATATCCTCTCCCGCAATAGACACCCTCGATTGACTTAGCCTCGTGTCAAGCGAAGAATGAGTTTGCTCGACCGCTTCTCCGGATATCATCGATACACCGAACCCGAAGACGAGGAGAAGACAAGTTTCATCACCCCGGGGAGGACTTATTGTTTCAAGCGAATGCCCGGTTTGAGGAACGCCGGTTCCACCTTATCCGAATGTCGGATGAAGTGTTCGGAGAGCGAGCGAAGAAGAAGAATCCGGTAACATACGTGGATGATATAGTAGTCATCGGCGGCTCGAAAGAGTCGCACATCGCTGACCTAAAGGAAACTTTCGCGAATCTAAGGCGAAGCGGGCTCAAGCTAAACCTAGAAAAGTGCATTTTCGGCATCATCAAGGGCAAAATGTTGGGATGTTTAGTGTCGGCCCGGGGGCATAGAAGCGAACCCGCACAAGATCGCGGCAATCATGGACATGAAGCCCCCCCGGATAGCCGAAAAGAAAGTCCAAATGCTCAGCGGGCGACTAGCGGCTCTTAGCGATTCATCTCAAGGTCACCAAAAAGGGCTTACCTTTCTTCAAAGTGCTAAAGGATAGCACGGATTTCAAATGGGGACTGAAGCAAAAAAAAGCCTTTCAAGACCTCGAAAGATTACCTTACCAATCGACAACCATGTCGAAACCATCCCCAAAAGGCGATGTTATTGCTATATTTAGCGGCATCACCGGTTGCGGTAAGCGCCCGTCCTCGTCGAAGAGAAAGAGCAGGACAACAAGCTCAAGCGCCCCTATCTATTACATATCCGAAGCCCTTTCAGCGACTAAGCAACTACTCGAGCTAGAAAAATAGCTTACACGGTCCTAATGGCAAGCCGAAAGCCGAGGCATTACTTTCGTGCACACAAGATTCGGGTTGTCTCCTCTCGGCCCTTGGAAGCTCGTTCGAGAACAGCGAATAAGCCGTGAGGCGGGGTAGGCAAATGGGCCGCCGAACTAAATGAATTGTGTCGATTTCGAGCCTACGATCAGCCATAAAGTCTCAAGCGATCGCGGATTTCATAGCGGATCGGACTCCGGCAAAGAAGGCAACCCGGTGGTTTTGACGTGCGTATTGTGACGAGCCCCAAGACAAAGGGGCTGGGGTTTGGCCATACTCACACCTCGATAGGGTCCATCCATCGATATATGCAGCGAGATTACAGTTCACAAGCACCAACAATACGGCCGAATATGAAGCGATGCGCTCGCACTACACAAAGCTAAGAGCAATGGGCGTTAAGAGATGTATCATTCGTCTGATTCACAAGTAGTGAGCGGGCATTGTGAAAAGGAATACACGGCCGTGGGAGCCAGTTCTAGTCGGATATCTACAAAGAAGAGCAATGGAGAAGCATTTCTCGGGGTTCTCGATTAAGTACATACCACGCAAATAAAAACAGGGAAGGCGATGAGCTAGCGAAAAGCAAACGGCATTCGACGCCTCCGGATGTATTCTTCCGGCAAACTTTTCGACCAAGGCAATCAAAGAAGAAGAAGAGGTACCAAGGGCTATTCATGTCATCGCAAGTCATGACCGGAGGAGCCCGATATTCGCATTCCCCGACAGAACATTTGAGCGGAGTCAAGCATGAACAACAAATAATGGAGTCACGAACAAACACTACTCCATCATAAGAGGCGAGCCGTACAAAGATGGCATCGTAGCGCCAAAGCTCAAGTGCATCGGCATAGAAGAAGGGCGAAAGCTCCTAGGCGAAATCCATGGAGGAATGTGCGGAGCTCATAGGGGACCCCACGAGATTGCCCATAGAGCAATGAGACAAGGTTTTTACCGGCCATCGGCAAATGAAGATGCAAAGCAACCGTAAGGACATGTGAAAATCGCCGGATGTTTGCCAAGAAGCGAGAGCATCACCGTCCAACCCAACCAGTCGATAGTGCCAACTTGGCCTCTTCAACGCCGGGGGTAGACATAGTGGGGCCGTTACCAACAGCTCCAGGGCAATGTGAGATTCGCAGCCGTAGCACTTTCAGTATTTCACCAAATGGATTGAAGCAAGACCTCTAGCGACTTACCTCAACAACGTTGATTAGTTTCGTATGGCAGCAGATAGTCTGCCGTTTCGGGGTTCCATCTTATATAACAGTGGACAACGGCAAGCAGTTTGACTCAACTGAGTTTCAAAACTTTTGTGAGGAGCTCTCGATCAAATTGACTTTTGCATCAGTTTATCACCCACAAAGCAATGGGGCTATCGAAAAGGCCAACGGTTTAATCTTCTCGGCCGTCTCTAAGTCCCTATGGGATGCAAGCAAAGGAAAGTGGCCAGCCGAAATGATCAAGGCGGTTTGGGGCCACAACATCTCCAAGTCCCGAAGGGGTTCACTCCGTTTCGTTTGTTTATGACGGGAAGAAGCCATAACGCCGAAGAGCTCAAGCTTGGCTCATTTCGCACACAAATAGCTAATGTAACCGAAAATACAAAGATTCGTGAGATGCCGACACATCTGAATTCCGAAAGTTGCGGGGCGGCGAAAAACCTCGACAACTACCACAAGGAGACACAAAGTCGGGCGAGACAAGAAAGTCTTTAAGCACAGAAGAACATCTACCCGGCGACCTCGTCTTGATTCGCACGCCGACAAACAAGGCAAAGCTGCAATCCCAATGGTACGGACCTTTTTATCGCCGCAAGCATGGTCAAGCCCGGTGTTTCGGCTCAAGACGTAAGAAGAAGCGGCGACGAAACCACTCACACGCGGAACGCGGACAATCTCCGCAGGTTCTACACGTGACGAATGCTCCTCGAGTCGGGGGTTGTAATTTTCTTTTTCTTTTATCATGGATTGTAATAAGTAAGGTACGAAAACTACAAGTGGGTTGCGCTCTTTTTTCCCTCACGGGGAAGCCCTTTCGAGGGTGTGAGGTTTTTAACGAGGCAACCCAGAAACATTCAGTCGTGAACCCCTATAAAAGGTTCCTTCTCCCCAAGCATGGTGTCAAGACGAAAGAGAAAGCCGAAAACAAGAAGTGACTAAGTCACACTTAACATATTCGGCAAACTTCATGCCCAAAAAGGGTATATGCTGAAGAGATCAGCAAACCAAGGCATAAAAGCCGAAAGACTAAGGTCAGAGAGGACCGAAAGTCGAGGAAGTCCGAAAGTGACAACTCCCAAGAATCAAAGTTGAGGCTAACAAGCCCGGATCATCCAAAATTGACCAAAGAGTCAAAACGGAGCACAAGCGGTGAAACCCGCAAAAACGCAGCTTGGTCTTTAAAAGCGTTGCCAAGGCATGCACTAGGAAAACAACCATTAAAGTCTAGAAAGGACTAAAGTAGGTGCAACCATTTAATAAGGGATGAATCAAAGCACGCGTCTCATGGCTACGCCCTCGGGCGAGCAAGACAATAAAGGCCCAGGATACGACAAGGAGAACCAAAACCACTATAAAATAGGACCCAGGGGTCACAAATCCCTCAGAAAGTAGCCACAAGCTTTAGAGGGAACATCTTTAGGTAGCCATCAAGAATAATGAAAAAGGGCCATAGCCCAAGAAGAGCGCAGGCTCACTAGGATTGAGAGGAATCAGGAGAAAGTAGGCGGCATTCGGCCAATCAGGGAGAGATGGACGAATCCTGAGCGGTTCTGGCAGCTTACCCACAAGCTACTGTCATGAAAGAGCTTGTCGAGAGACAATCCTACCACGTGGGAACCCCAAGGCCCAGCCAAGAAAGAGTTGCGTAGGAAGCACATCAACCAACTTCCGGGCACATCAATGATTACTCAAGGTGGCCGACAATATCCGGTTTCAGCGAAAGATCACTCAACCCACCGTGAGCATCGAAAAAACTGGCGTCGAATGCTCGTGAAACCCGAAACAAAGATTCTCCATTGCATGAGTTCATCCCCATCGGCATGCCGAGGACAAGGCCGGCGCTGCTCGAGTGTATAAGAAGGTCGGAAGATAAAAGATCGAAAACACGGCACATTCGCCAAGCTTTACCACGTAACAATGTCAAGTCGCCGACCGAATCCAAACGCCCTAAGTGCTTGAATGCTCACTCCCCGGCGGCATATACCGCCTAGCTAGGAGAAAAGAAAAGTCAGTAGCTTCAAGAGGGCCGAGCGTGCAAGAGGGCAAAGATTCGGCCACGAGGTAGACCAGTCCACATACACAACGTGACATGTAAGAGACCTAAGTTGAAGATAAAAATCACTTTCGGCAAAAGCATACGACTTCCGTTTCCTCGCAAAAGGGGAGGGGTTTCTTGTCAAGACAATATTTTTTTCGAAAACGAAACAACTCAAACCAAAAGCAACCTTATCTATCTAAAATAAACAAAAGCATCGCGTACATGGCTAGTTTAGCCAAAAGATCCTTAACGAACGATGCCTATACCTAGGAGCCAAAAGTTCAATGATATAAGTCGAATAGACATCACTCCTTTCGGCACATTTCATGTGTTTCGTCCCTCGCAAAAAGTGGGGAGGGGGTTTCTTAAAAAGAACACAGTTATTCGCGAGAAACAAAAACACATATCGAAAAGGTCTGCTACTTGAATAAAAGCATTCGACTTGGCGCATTCACACGTGGAATGATACAAGATCCCCAACCTTACAATATCGATATCTAGGAGCCGGCGAGGGATCGAGTTTAAGTCCTGCGCCTCTAGTTTCGGCTCCCGGAAAAACACCACGAACTAAGTTCCTCTCTCTCGGAAGGAACAAAGGTTCTCCAAAAATCAACAATTAATTGTCCATTACGGGCAATCTTTCGTGGGCGTGACGAAAAGAAATCGCTCATCCGTTAGAAATTTCCCGAAAGCTGCGCCATGAGGCACCACTCACACCGAAACCATCACGCTCGACTTTCAAAGGAGCATCATCCATAAAATCAAAGGTCCCCTCCTCGAACACGCCAAAGATTCGACACAAGTTTAAAACATGTTACGATTACAACAAAAGATCATCCAGGCTAAATCAAATCATTCAAACGTTCTCTACCCTATACGCCCGGCGTTGGGGTTTCCTACGCGAGTGTCCCTAATCGATGAGGGTGGGCGTTTTTCAAAGCGTAGAATTCGGGCATTCCGCTCCGCGATGAAGGCGTCCACCTTAGCCCGAATCTCCTCGCCTCTCTTCGGCGTTACGTACAAAAGCAGTTCGCACATTAACAAAATTGAACAAAGGAACGAATGTGCCTTAGAATATAATATTCGGAATGGCTCCTCGCAAAATCAACTTACGCCGCTTGCACGAGACTCGGCCCGGCCGCGGTACGAGGGCAAGATCCCTACCGCCCGACCGCCGGATGGCGGAGTCATAAAATTTTCGGCAACCTCAAGGGCCGAGGGGCCGGCGTTCGCCCGGTGCTCGGCGGGATCCTCTTTGATACCCACGGCCTCAAAGGTGCTCACATTGGAGCTCATGGAGGCCGTCTGCGAAAGCACGGAGGGTTTCGAGAGAGGCATAGCCCCTCCCGGTATCCATCCGCGCACCCAAACCATTCAGCTCGAACGAGCCGGGGAAGGGTCGCCATAACCAAGCCGGGCGGCGGGCAGCCTCGTCACCAAAGGAAGCCGGCAATTGTTGTAAGGCCGAAACCCCGGCTTTAGCTTCGGGCTCTGCAAAGAAAGTTACCGCCCTGGTGGCATTTCCTCTCGGCATCCAGCTCCTCCCTCCGGCTCCTTCACCCTCTCGCTCTAGCTCCGCGGACCGCTTCAGCAACGATCTCGGTCGGGTTTCGGCCTTGGCCCTCGGTGTGGCGGCCCGTCTTCAAATCCTTGCGAACCTTTTTTGGTCTTGGCCTTCTCAGCTTCGAGGGCCTTGCTACCCTGCCCTTTGGAATTGTTTCTCCAGTCCTGAGATCAGCATCGATCGCACAAAGCATCAAGAACGAAGGTCAATAGTTACGAATGCTACAATAAAAACGAAATGGAAGTGACGAAAGCTCACCCCCGTAGCGTAAAGTTGAGGGCCTCGAGGCGACACGAGGTTCTCTGTTTAAGAAGCTCCTTCTCCGCCCGAGGGGCGACGAAGGAGCCGGAGCACTCGGTTTCTGAATTTGGCCCCTTCCTCCGGCGAAAAAGGGGCAAAAGCCACGGTCTACATTCGCCACCACCCGGCGTCCGGAGAATGCCCCTAAACAACGAGCAAGTTTATAAGTTTTTCTCGACGAGGGCTCAACTCTTCGGAGAACGAAACCCTGAATACACGATAGCATCCCTGAAATCACTCCTACGTTAATAATTTGTATAGAGCACTTGATGAGCACTTCACCCGGGAGAGGGTTTTAAATATCGAATCCATAGGGAGAATGGTGTGAGAATAATGAGACAAAACTAATCCCCGAGATAATAGGAAGGAACGGGAGTTCAAATAAAAGGTGAGAAGAATTCTATGGTTGTCTAGTTTATATCCTTGCAAGGCTCGAAGATATTTCTTAATGGGGACGTACTCAAAGGAAAGTAAGGGCTTAAACTTACTATTCCCCCAAACTACTATGTCCTACGTGTCCTATCCTACGGGAAGTGGAATCCAAAGGAATCAATGGTACTAGTCACTACCACGATCTACCACGCTCCCAAGCAAGTAGGGTGTATTTATGAGTTATCTAGTCCAAACACCACGCTTTGCACTAGGGAAAACAACTTCAATTCAAGAGCGACAAGAATTAAAGTACTCTAATGAGTCATAAACCGAAAAGAAATATAAACAAGTGAACTTACTCAAATATAAGGTTGATCCACCAAAGAAGTCTCAAGATCAAGTGCAATGAAGCCTTTGATCCCGTGAGGTACAAGCGTAGAGAGTCACCGACAGCATCCGTTACTTCTCCTTACTTCTCCTCAACTCTACTTTCTATCTCTCAAGAACAGATCTAGAACTCTAATCAAGTTCTTTGATCTATCTCTCAACTTTCTACTAATCTCTCTCAACTTGATCTTAGCTCTTCTAATTAGAGAGGTATGGCTCTAGCTATGATCGAGCCGAAAGTATGATGAATAATGATTTTCATGCCTAAGGCCGAGGTAGGATCATCCTTATATAGTTGTGGCCGATGAATGTTGACCCTTGGATCAAACCGACCTTCGATAAATTGTAGATACAACCTCAAAGTCGGTTTGAAACCGACCTAGGAAGATGACACCGACAGGTGGGTCCCACCGGGTCCTAATCCTTTTGGCGGCGCCGCCAAAGCCACAATGGCCCAGTCGTCGTCCTTTCCCCCGTGTCTTCTCGGTGTCTTCTAGAATGTTTTAGTTCACTTTTCGGATCGAAATTCATCATTGGTAAATCTTCTTATTGTTTGGGGGTTTTCTCTAAGTTTTTCCCTCGGCATTTACCTTGTTAAGTCCCCTCGAAAAGATATAAATCACCAAAACTCGTGGAACTGTGTTAGTAAAACACCTATTCTATGTTTTCATTCATTTTATAACCTTATTATATGTTTAGTTGACACATAAAAATATAGCTTAAGAGGTGTCAACAAGCTCCCCACACTTAGGCTTTTACTCGCCTCGATAAAAGGATGGTTATAACAAAAAGTCAGCAAGACAAGTATAGCAAGCATAAAACAATCTCATGGTCAAACTTATATTTTATTAATCTTACCAAGAACTTTAAGTAATTGAGAAACAAGATAGATGAAATAGAGCACCTTATTCTTTCAACCAATTCAACTGAGTTTTTTTGCAATGATTTTTTTTAAAAGAAACATAGCTTACTTTTTTTTTTCTATGGTACTCTCAAATCACTCAATAAATATATATATATATATAGTATTTTTGGATCCTCACAAAGCACATGTAAATAACATATCTACTTCTAATAAAGTCAGATTTGAGTTTCGGGTTTGTAAAAGATGTAGCATACTTACCTTGCATGTATTTGCAATGTCAAAGATGGATCCAAGGAAAGACAACCTCTTAGATCAAGATGTGCATGTGTGTGCTAATTCTACTATGCTCTTATTTTCTTCTCTCTTTGAAATAAATATTTTTGCAAACAAGATCATGGGCTATCTTTTTTTTTTTTTTTTTAGAGGTGGGCTCTGCTCACCCTAGACTTTTGTCTTTTATTTCCTCTCTTTAAAGATGTGGGTTCTACTCACCCTCGGACACTTGTCCATTTTTCATCTTTATTATTTTTTTTTTTTAGGGAGGTAGGCTCTACTCGCCCTCGTAGGACACTTGTCCATTTTTCATCTCCCTTTTTTTCTTTTTTCTTTTCTTTTTTTTTTTATATATATATATTATTTTTGCATAGCCCATGCCTTGCTGTACAAAAATTATTTATTGATTTTAGAGAGATCAACAAACTGGAGCATATAAATATTTTATAAAAACAAGTGTACGTGGATCTTGATCTTTAAACAAGTCTCTCAACTTGGGTCACAAAATTTGACAAAGCTCAACACAAAGTAAATAGCTTTTTGCTGGTTTTAATATTCATAGCATGGCTTTAGTAGGATATAACATTTACCACGAGAGATGAAGTAAAGCTATTATTTTTAATATTTTTGAAATAAATTCTCCAAAGAGAAAAGATATCAAAAATTAAGTTCTCATCAAACTTCTATCTCAAATTTCACAACAACTTTTAGTAACTTGGGATCTTTATTATTTTTCAACAAAGAATTAATTTAACCATGAAAAAGTATTATGTGAATTTAACTTTAGCAAAGCATATCAATTTATTTTTATTCTCTTTTATTATTTAGCATATCAGCAAAAGGTTCAAAACTAGATAACGAAACCAAAATATAAACTAAAGCAAAGTTCGTAGATCAAACCGAGGGTCGAAGAAATCGAGGGACGAGAGGGGAGATGGCAGCCTAGCGGCGGGCTGATTCACTGGCGGCCGCCAGAGCCCCGCCGCTCCTTGGCCTTATTTTTTGTCGTGTTGGATCTTCGCTCACGTATTTATTGTTTTGCTTTGCTTTTCAGGTTCAATTTCGTTGTTCTTGACGTTCGTATCTGTCTCCCCACACTATCCTTTATTATCCTTTATTCAAAAACATGGTGGAGACAAGAAAACATATACAAAAAAATATAGAAAATAAAACTGAGATAATGGATCAACAATTTATTTAAGCAAGAGCACTCTTTATTTATTCAACCAAACTTATTATTGACTCAAACAAACTTGACTCGACGACCGACTCAAACTCTAATTTAACTCAAAACAAAATTGACTCGATAAACGACTTGGATAACTTGATAAGTGCTCTTATAATCTCGAGCGTATTACATATCCTTAGTGAGCCTTAGCTTATTCAAGAACTCCCACCTTCGTAACTCCCATTGGATTTTTCTAAAGCATCTACACGTTTAGCAATGTAGCTCAATTCTCATGCTCAATATTCATAAAGTTCTTCATGTGGAAGTGTTCGCACGGAGCGCCATAGTCATTCTTCCCGCCTAGAGATGTAGCTAATCTCAAAGCGAACGGTTTTGGAGTAGCACGAACCATCAAGTTCAAGACGGGCAAACAATTGTCCATTTGTAATATTCCCGATTCAAAGGTGGTGGATTGACCCGAACTAATGGCTTCGGCTTATCGGAACTTTCTTCTTCATAGCCATGGAGTTGGACAAAATTGCCCACGTTGTTTGGATTTGAAGGTGGTGGATTGACAACGACTAAAGACCACCATAGCCATGGAGGTAGACAATGTTCTTCATGGTGAAAATATATCGGTGTTCTTCATGGTGAAAATATATGGTGCTGGTCGTCGGTCTTAATGGAGGATGAATAAGATGAGATTAAATGATCGATGGGGCTTGTTTATATAGGCGGAGGTGCATGGAATAGGATGGAAAGGCTCACAAGATTTTCCTACGTAAATGACTCCAGCAATGTTCGTCATTACAATGGGCAAGTTCTAGAATATTCCCGGAACAAAAATGGAAAAGAGAGGAGGTGACAGTGGCGGCGCCGCCAGCCCATTCAGGCCGGCGCCCGGTGCCTTGTTGTAATCGTGCTCGTCCTTTTTTCCTACGCCTAATATCCCTATTCTAATTGTAATGCTTTTACTTTTGGCCCA
This sequence comes from Hyparrhenia diplandra, assembly GCA_015847255.1. Lineage (NCBI taxonomy): Eukaryota > Viridiplantae > Streptophyta > Magnoliopsida > Poales > Poaceae > Hyparrhenia > Hyparrhenia diplandra. The sequence continues at coordinate 262,985 of JADLZK010009584.1, read as the reverse complement.
CAAAAACAAGTTCTACGAAAAATTAATTCCTTTGGGTTGGATAAATCATAAAGCCTATTTCATCTAATTCATTTAATTTATTTATTTCATCGTGCTTATCGGGCTCATAGAAAATTTTAAGACGTTGGCCATTTACCTTGAATAACTTACCTTCTGAGTCTTGAAGAGTGATTGCTCCATGTGATGATGAATTTACTACCTTGAAAGGTCCTTCCCACTTGCTCAAGTTTTCCATGCCCGAATAATTTTACCACGGAATTAAAGAGTAATACTTGATCTCCCCGGAGTGAAAGTCTTTATCTTTATCTTCTTGTCATGCCATCTCTTGGTTCTTTCTTTATAAATCTTGGCATTATGATAAGCTTTCTCTCTCCATTCCTCCAATTACGATAATTGCATCTTCCTCTGAACTCCTCGAAGCATCAAGATCCATATTCCATCTCTTGATTGCCCAAAGAGCCTTGAACTCAAGCTCTACAGCAAAATGACAGGTCTTGCCATAAACAAGTTAATAAGGTGTCATTCCAATTGGTGTCTTATATGCTATCCTGTATGCCCATAGTGCTTCCGGAAGTCTATCCTTCCATTTAGTTCCCATTTCTTCAACTATTTTTTACGTAAGATGTTCTTGATTTGCTTATTTGAAGTCTCTTGCTTGCCCACTTGTTTGAGGGTGGTAAGTCAGTAGCAATATTGTGACGAACTCCATGTTTCAATAAATACCGTCGAATCTTCTATCAATGAAGTGGCTTCCTCCGTCACTAATTACCATTCGAGGTACTCCAAATCTTGGAAATATAGTTTCTTCAAACATCTTGATTGAACTTCTACCATCTGGCTTTTTTTTGCATGGCAAAGCTTCTACCCATTTCGAAACATAATCCACTGCTACTAGGATATGTTCATAATTTCCGGATTTTGGGAATGGTCCCATGTAATCAATTCCCCAGACATCAAAGAGCTCTATCTGGAGATTGGTTGTTAGAGGCATAGCATCTCTTGCATTTATATTTCCGTGCCTCTGACAAGCTCCACATCTTCGATGAAATCTTTTGTGTCTTGATACATGGTTGGCCAGAAAAATCCTGCTTGCCAAATCTTTGCATGTGTTCTAAATGCCCCATAATGACCTCCATATGGTGATGAGTGACATCTTTCAATAATCTGCAATCCTTCTTCTGTCGGCACACATCTTCTGAGTAGCCCGTCAGAGCATACTCTGAAGAGATATGGTTCATCCCATAAGTGATGACGACTTTCATACATAAGCTTTTTCTTATCCACCCTTGGTGCTACATATCCTGCAACCATAAAATTAACAAGATCTGCATACCGGGATCGGTATGGGTTATCCGATAAAACATATCGTCCCCGAGTGAGTCATTAATAGGCAATTCATTTGGTTTTTCAAAATGCATTCTAGACAAATGATCAAAGCAAATGAAATTTTCTACTCCTTTCTTATCTTTAATTTCTAAATCAAACTCTTGGAGTAACAAAATCCATCTTATCAAACGAGGTTTAGCATCTTTCTTGGTGAGCAAATATTTCAAAGCAAAGATGATCAAGTGTAAACAATTACTTTAGCTCCTACCAAGTAAGATCTAAACTTATCTATAGCATAAACAACTGCTAGCAACTCTTTCTCGGTGGTAGCATAATTAAGTTGTGGTCCAAATAAAAGTTTTACTAGCATAAGCAATAGCATGATGTTTCTTGTCTTTAGTTTGCCCTAACACTTTGCCCCCACAAAGATAATCACCGGCATCACACATAATTTCAAAAGGCAAAGACCAATCGGGGGGTTGAATAATTGGTGCGAAACAAGAGCCTTTTTCAAACTTTCAAAAGCTTTAAGACAAGCATCATCAAAAACAAAGGGAGCATCCTTGGCTAACAAACCGGTAAGTGGTCTAGCAATATGTGAAAAATCTTTTATAAATCTACGATAGAAACCAAATGGCCTAGAAAACTTCGTATCCCTTTAATATTCACGGGGGAGGTAATTGTTCTATAACTTCTATTTTTGCCTTATCAACCTCTATTCCCCTTTTCTCGAAATAAGATGACCAAGCACTATTCCTTCTCTAACCATAAAATGACATTTTTCCCAATTAAGGACTAAGTGCTTTTCCTCACATCTTTGCAAAACCCTGTCTAAGTTTTCTAGACAATCATCAAAAGTTTTTCCATATACAGAAAAATCATCCATGAAAACTTCCATAATCTCTTCAATCATTTCAGAAAATATAGACATCATACATCTTTGAAAAGAAGCAGGTGCATTACATAACCCAAAAGACATTCTTCTATAAGCATAAGTTCCATATGGGCATGTAAAAGTGGTTTTGCTTTGATCATTAGGATGGATTGGGATTTGGTGATATCCGAATATCCATCAAGGAAACAAAAGTAAGAATGTTTTGCCAATCGCTCTAACATTTCATCAATGAAAGGCAATGGAAAATGATCTTTCCTTGTGGCTTTGTTTAGTTTTCTATAATCTATGCACATTCTCCATCCTGTAACAGTTCTTTGAGGAATTAATTCATTTTTATCATTTTTAACAACTGTCATGCCTCCTTTCTTAGGCACGACTTGCACGGGGCTTACCCACTCACTATGTGGCACAGGATATATAATCCCGGCGTGTAACAACTTAAGAACTTCCTTCTTAACTACATCTCTCATCGCATTATTGAGTCTTCTTTGAGGTTCTATAGATGGGGGTATATCTGGATCTGTAGGAATACGATGGGTGCAGAGAGCAGGACTAATTCCTTTTAAATCATCGAGTGCGTAGCCTAAGGCTGAGCGATGTTTTTCTAAGACGCTTATCGGCCCGAGAGTCTCGTTTCGGAGTAAGTTTATCATTTATGATCACTGGAGACTCTGGATCTTGATTTAGGAAAGCATAAGTGAGGCCCGGTGGTAAAGGTTTAAGTTCAATAGGAGGTCTAGGTGGGTTCTCAAATTCATCTAGAGGTTCTCAAGTAGTAGGATTTTCATCCTCTTCTTCAATAAAGAATTCTCGAATCGCCCTCTTGATTAGACTCCACAAAATATTCTATAGTGGCCTCTTTAACTTCCTCCATAGGATCCGGTTCTCGACAAGACTCGGATTTAGCATGAATGGCTTGGACTATAGGTAATGAAAATTGAAGATCTTTGTCTAGCTGAAAGTCTAATTCTCCCAAGTTGTCCTTTAAAAGTAAGCCTTTCTATTGGTTGTCCTATCGCACGTCAAACTCCATGATATCAAAGATATAGAAGCTAAGATGTACCCTGATGTTATTAACCTTGATTGGTAAGACATAAAGAATTCCTGAGCTTTGAATAATTTGTCCTGAAGGGCTTAGTAACAATTTTGTAGTGGGACTTAATGGCATGTTTTTGAGAAGATCATGAGCAAAAGATAATGCCATGATGTTTATTCCCACTATAGGATTGTAAAGAGCATCAAAAGGATCTTTATCAATTTGGCAACGAATAGGTATAGAAGGTGAATCCAAACGGATTACATCAGAGGAAAACTCTGATTCTTCTGTCCATTCGCTACTTATGATTGAGACAAGCTCTTCTGTTGTTCCTTTTAAATGTGTCAAATCAGAAGGGTCTAAAGGATAAGGTTGTGATGTTCTAGTCTTCTCGAGATGTTAATCGATATTTCGAGGTGTTTCCATAATCAAAAGAGATCATCCTCGATATCAAGCAAGAAGTCGAGATTGAAGTGACCTCTCGGTTCTTCTAAAGGTTCGATTAGCCGGAGTTTGTAAAGAATTTGGAATAGAATTGGGTTCAAATTAATCTTTCTTCTTCTATTATTTCTTTTAATTTTAATCTTTTCCCTGCAGTTGGATCATCCTCCTTGTTTTCCACTATTTTATTTAAGATAGCAATGCATTCAGGAGTTGAAAGGTGAATGAAAGATCCATTCGCAGAGGTGTTCAAATGTTTTCTAGATTTTCTATTCGAGACCAATATAGAAGTGTTGAATTAGAACATGGTCCGCGGTATGGCGAGATTAGGTCCGTTTTGGAAAGAAGATCATATCGTTCCCAATAGGCACTCAAAGATTCATTATCTTTTTGTGTAGAGGATAGGATTGAGAGCCTAAAGTTAACTAGTTTGGACATGGGAAAGAAATCAGCACAAAATTCATTTAAACAAGTTTCCCAATTGCCACCCATTCTTTCTTTATTTCTATTGTACCATCAAGCGAGCTTTTCCTTTCAAAGAGAATGGAAAGAGCGTCCAATGGATAGTTTCAGGAGACATGCCTTCAATATGGAGGCATTTACATGTTTCTTCAAAAGTTTGGAGATGAAGGAAAGGATTTTCGTCTAATTCTCCCCGAGAAAGTATGGTTTTGGACCATCTCTATCAACCTTGGGCTTAAAACTCATAAGATCCAAATTTTGAATAGGTTTAGATGATAACACAGTCTACAAGCTTGCCCATTGGGTGCCAAGTATTTGTAAAGAGGGGTAGTATCCATTTGGATAGTGATTTTGAAAAAGATAAGATAAAAAAGAAAAATCTAAACTAATGATATGATACAAGATTTAGTTTAGCTCACGTAATCAACAAACCGTTCTCCCGCAAGAACGGCGCCGAAAATGCTTGTTGGTAAAAGTTATCCTACGTAATTATTTATAATTTGTATAGTCCATAGTTTAACGTAAACGATGAGCACTTCACCCGGGAGAGGGTTTTAAATATCGAATCCACAGGGAGAATGGTGTGAGAATAATGAGACAAAACTAATCCCCTCGAGATAATAGGAAGGAACGGGAGTTCGGATAAAAGGTGAGAAGAATTCTATGGTTGTCTAGTTTATATCCTTGCAAGGCTCGAAGATATTTCTTAATGGGGACGTACTCAAAGGAAAGTAAGGGCTTAAAACTTACTATTCCCCAAAGAACTATGTCCTACGTGTCCTATCCTACGGGAGTGGAATCCAAAGGAATCAATGGTACTAGTCACTACCACGATCTACCACGCTCCTAAGCAAGTAGGGTGTATTTATGAGTTATCTAGTCCAAACACCACGTTTGCACTAGGGAAAACAACTTCAATTCAAGAGCGACAAGAATTAAAGTACTCTAATGAGTCATAAACCAAAAGAAATATAAACAAGTGAACTTACTCAAATATAAGGTTGATCCACCAAAGAAGTCTCAAGATCAAGTGCAATGAAGCCTTTGATCCCAGAGGTACAAGCGTAGAGAGTCACCGGCATGATCCGGTACTTCTCCTTACTTCTCCTCAACTCTACTTTCTATCTCTCAAGAACAGATCTAGAACTCTAATCAAGTTCTTTGATCTATCTCTCAACTTTCTACTAATCTCTCTCAACTTGATCTTAGCTCTTCTAATTAGAGAGGTATGGCTCTAGCTATGATCAGAGCTGAGTATGATGAATAATGATTTTCATGCCTAAGGCCAGAGGTAGGATCATCCTTATATAGTTGTGGCCGATGAATGTTGTCCCTTGGATCAAACCGACCTTCGATAACGGTGTAGATACAACCTCAAAGTCGGTTTGAAACCGACCTAGGAAGATGACACCGACAAATTCATCGGGGGTCCCACCGGGCGGGGGGCCAAATCCTTCATTTTGGCGTCCTTGAAAAGCCAAATCACAAAACTTCGTGGAATCAGTAGTAAAACACCTTTCTATGTTTTCATTCATTTTATAATCCTTTCATAAAATATAGCTTAAGAGGTGTCAACGTGTCTTCTGTCTTCTAAGTTTGACTCGTGTCTTCTAGAATGTTTTAGTTCACTTTTCGGGTCGAAATTCTCCATTGGTAAATCTTCTTATTGTTTGGGGGTTTTCTCTAAGTTTTTTTAAATTCACGAAACACAATGCCTAGAATAGGCATTTACCCGTTAAGTCCCCGAAAAAGATATAAATCACCAAAACTCATGGAACTCCCGTGCTTAAAGTATAACACCTATTCTATGTTTTCATTCATTTTATAACCTTATTATATGTTTAGTTGACACATAAAAATATAGCTTAAGAGGTGTGCTCTCGAAACACGAGACACGCCAGCCCAATACACTTCACGCCGTGTCAAGGCCCCGGATTCTCATCGGACCCCTCGGCAATTGAATAGCCGCCGCCCTTCGAACCTTCTACGGCACCAAAAGAAGCCTCGGGCTCACCTTGTGCCAAAAGATTTAGCTCAGCCTTTGGGGCGAAAGTTCCCCACCGACAGAGAACCCTTCTATATCAACGACCTCATCCATGACTTGAGGGCTAATTGACCGGCAGATCGGAGCTGTCCTCACCGACGCTAGAATAAAGATGCGGATCAATGCTCGACGGGCGCGCTTGACCACGTTAACGGGACGAATCCCGAGGCTCGTTGAATCGCTAGTAGACCCGAGCTCTTCGATGAAGAGCCGGATCCCGGCTACAATCGGATCCGACATCCTACCAACGAAAACCTAGAATACAAAAATAAAAAGAAACAATGAAACCCTAAAAATAAAAACGGGCACCCAACTCAACCGAAAGTAAAAAAGAAAAGGAAGGAAACTTACTCGCGAAGACGGCGACGGTTGCCGAATGCCTCTAAGCTCCGAAAGGGGAGGTAGCCGAAAAAGCCGGGAGAGCTCGGAGCGCCGGGACAGCGGGCGCGAGGGGAGCAAAAATGGCCGGGGAGATCATCGCCCCAACCCCGCCCCTTTATATAGCAAGGAAACGGCACGGTTCAAGGCCACGCCTCGTCGGCTCCGGGGCTCGCGGCCGAGGCGGCGCTGTTCCGCCTTCCGCCAATTTACACAAAAAAAAAAATTACCAACCTCATTAGCAAAAACGCGCATCCGGCATTCGCCTCAGGGGTTTCTTGAAGGCGAGAGGTCGATTCCAAGGGGAGGACGAAGAGACCTCACCCTTGGTCTCGGGGGCTACTATTGGGGAGGCCGAGATCGCCGCCCCACCCCCCCACGGTCGGCCCGAGAAACCACGACTAGAGGTGGCCCGGAAGGGCGGATTCGCCCCCAAAACCGAATGTTTTTCGGTCGGATCTCGGCGCACCGTGGATCCGGTGAAAGGATGAAGCTCGAATGGCGGGAGCGCCGCGTCATGGGCGGAGCGAGAGGCTTCAGGCCATGACAAATAAATCGCCAGGCGGTCAAACTCAGTCCATAAGAAGCGGCGACGCACGTAGGCGAAAGCGCAACATTGGCCGGGGAAGCGGATCTTTGCGGCTCATCAATCGCAGTCGATGCGAGAAGGCGCACAACTTCGGGGGCGTTGGCATTCGGCCTATCATGCCGAATCTTTGCGAGACTCCGACCGAGAAGCGGTTGTTCGGAAATCGCGCGGGCGAATACGCTAACATTGGGTCGAATGTGACGAGCGCTTTAACTTACGCCCCAGGGCAAAGTCTAAGCGCGAATCCGCGGCCCGCTGGGGAGTTGAAGGTAGTCGCCGCCGGCGGCGGCGGCGGAAAGGGCCTAATATTGACCTGATGTCTCACGGCGCTTGTTTTGCGGGTGCTTGTGGTCTCGTGCCGAGCGGCCCAATGTGGGCGGAGGTGGGATCGCGAGGCATGAAAGTACCATCCCCGCCTCGATCGTCGGCGGGAAGCGCTAGGGATCCGTGGTTAGAAGGAGGACAAAATCGGGATTGTATTAGTCTACACGGACTATAAATAGACCCCCAGAGGGGCTTTGTAAAGACAGATTGAGAATTAATAGAAGAGCACTACAATTTACACACACCTTGAGGTGTTCAGATTAGTCTTGTTGAGCGATTCGTTTCTCCTGGGGGTAGCCTACTTCCGGCTACACCAAATGTAAACCTTTAAAGTTTGCTTGCATTACAAGTCTCATAGAAGAGCTATATAAGAAAGGAGGATATAATCTCATTAATCAAGCAATAAAGAAATATTTTCCCCGCCCCTTGCCTCACCGCGCCGCCCCTTCCCCATCCCTATCCTAGCCACCGCCGCCGCCCGGCCTTGGCGGCGCTACGTCACCGCCACCCGCATCGCGGCTATGACATGTGGTACTCGAGAGGCCGCCCGATCCAACCACCACCATCACCATGGACACCGATTCCAAGAAGTTGCTTTGGAGACGCTCGCCAAGAAGTTCGACAAGATAAACACTCGCCTCGAATCTCTCGCCGATCAAGTCACCATCCTCTTCGGTACCGATCCGATGGAGGAACACAAGCGCAAGGAGATGGAGTGATGAGGACATCACTCTTTTTCGGATGCCCAAGATGAACCTCTCGCTGGACATTCAAGGTCCAATTACAAGAGCACGCCAAGCGACAATTAAATTTACAGTGAGCTCGTTCCTAAGCAAATCTTTATATGATTTTGAGAATAGATTGCTACCTAATGATTATATTGTGCTTAGGAATCATGGAGAGGACGACCGTGAGTGTGCATAAGGGATGGCTTGGAGGCGTGGAGGATCGCCAAGGGCGCCAAGACAAGGTGGAGGCCCAAACCGAGTCGATTTCGAGCCCTGTTTTGGAGTCTAGGACCAGCAAGGAGTAAAAAGACGCCCGGGGCGCATCCCAGCGTTGGTTTTGATAAGGATGGAAAGATAATTTCATAAGGTAACCAATGGTGTTGGTTTCAGGTCCAAACTCGTTCGGAGTTGTCGGAAACGCCAAAACAATTCAAATATTCGAGACCGTTCGGTCTTTGCGTCACCGTTTTGGTCCAACGGACCGTGTATCGTGTTGAGCCCATTAGGGGCGTGCCCGGGGGTGGTGATGACCCTTAGACCTATATATTCATCCGCCACTCTCGTTAGGTTTCAGGTTTTGCTTAGATTATTCTGTCAAGAACGGTTTTAGCCGTTTCATCGGGTTTGTGAGACCCCAACTTCGTGAGATTAATCATTCATCCGCAAATTGGTTGCATTCTTCCTTGTTCTTGCTTGTGTTCTTTTGATTCGCAGCAAAGGACTTAGCCTTCTTGGTGAGGTCAACCGCGTGCAACGCCGGTTGATAATTAACTAGAGGATACATGGTGCTGCGATTGCGGGGTTTTCGGATCGAAGTTGTTCGAAGCCGGATCGATTTGTGTCTCGTTTCCACCAAATCAAGAGTTATCGAACCTTTCGGAAGATCAGGCCACCCTAGTTCACATCATGGAGTCCATTGAGCTCGGCGTCAAGACCGCCATGGAGGAGGCGTGTCGCGCCTTTTCAAGACCATTCATGACTAACCCACCTCTACCGGCGCGCACCATAGTTGCCGGACGCGAGGAGGAGACGAAGATGACCGGCATCCTCTCCCCAACGCCGGCGCCCAAATCGCCCATGCAGGCGGCGCCCTCCCCTACAACTAGTAACACCTTGGATCATTTCCCGAGCCTCGCACCTCGCTTGCACAAGCTATCGCCCCCGACGCATAAATCGGCAAGGGGAGGATCCCGCCCTAGCTCAACCAATGCGAGCAATTCTTCAGAGGGCAAGGTACGGCGGCAATTGAGCAAGTCGGGTAAGCATCTTATCACTTGACAACAGGCACACATCATTGGTACATGCGCCCTCTCAAGAGAAGGTTGTTCAGATTGGGCATGTTTTGCCCGATATGTCAATGAGCGCTTGGGTCCAGCAACACGACGCAACCCGCTGGTAGAATTGGCATCGCGCCGCAAGACCGACACTGTTGATGAGTACATGGAGACGTTCCTGGTGCACCTAGCTCACGCAGGGCACCTGGACGAGCAGCAACAAGTGAACATCTACATGGCAGGGCTGGGAGAGCCCCTGAAGACTGACGTCGAGTTACAGGACCCCTAGAACATGGAGACAACCATGTCGCTCGCTAGAGCATATATACCAACGCCGCCTGCCATCCTCTACAGCTCCAGAAAGGCACCTCCGCATCAGTGGGGGAATGCGCCCCTGGTGCCCGCACCAATGGCTCCACCCCACGTCGATGACTACATCTAAGACGACACCCCAAAGCCGTTCAAGCGGCTAACCCCTGAGGAGATGGCCGAACGACGTCACGCTGGCCCATGCTTCAACTACAATGAGCCGTTCTCGTGCGGTCACAAGTGCAAGCACTTGTTCAACATCATGATCTTCAACCACTACGACGACAACACCGACGGTGACGCCCACGACGGTGCCGACCTCAGGGTCCTCATTGGGGATCGCAACTCCCCGATATGTGGTGTCCACTCTCTCTACCTCATCGGGGTGATTTCAGGAATCGACATCAGCATCCTGGTCAACTTAGGCGCCTTGCACAACTACATCGACCCTCACATCATCACCATAGTACGACTCTGCATATAGCTAGTGTGGGTAAAGAGAGACGGCCGGCATAGGCGCCACCTCAACCTGCATGGCGGTAGTCTTCGACATCCCGATCCACATCGACGCTACAAATTTCAGCATCGACGCCTACGCTCTACATGTCGACAGCGACATCGATATCATCCTCTACATGCCATGGCAGGTAAGCTTAGGAAGGGTGACTTGGGACTTCACAACCATGGAGCTACAGTACTACCGCCATGGACGTTCCACGACATTCACGTAGGCCCCACCCCATGCATTAGGACCCACACGCCGAGACTTGCACCGGCCTAGCCTGGCTTCTTTACCGGCGCCCGACATCACTCCACACTTTGGGAAATTCCCGAGGCATGTTAGCGCCCTCGACCTCTACGACACGTCCAAAGGTGCCTTCGTCCAACTCCGACATGCGACACTGGAAGAGCAGCATCTTCGCCGGATTGCCCTCGACGTGACCACAGGCGCTGCAACCCTGGCGTGGATTGCGGGATGGCTTCCTCCCCTTCGACGACCATTTCTAACCCCGGCTTCATCACCATTGCTATCGGGATCTCTTGGGCGCTGATTTAAATGCGCGCCAAAAAAAAAGCATGTACTGAAAAACGCGGGTTGACTTCCCACAACGACGTCACCATAATTGTTACATTCTAGCAACATCGCCACGGGATGTCGGGTGGCGATCTCAGAACGTTCTGAGAATGAGTCCGCAAAACACGGAAATATCGTTGTAGTATTTCACCGGTGATATTGAGGGTATCATTATTTATATTTTCCTAAGGGAAGGCATGGTGTAAGACTATAGCGGGGGCATGAACAAGATGATATGACTGCTTCAGTTGACCAATACTCTCATCGAAAAAGTCTATATCACACCCTCACACTGTGGGAGGTGGACTACATAACCCTATCCTATGAAACAATCTACATCACCCCTGAACTTTTCAAAATCGGTCGAATTACCCCCTAAAACAGTTTTGAAAAATCATAGTAAATCATAGAAAAATCATAAAATGAAAAATCCAATTGTGTGGGACTGTAGATGAGTAGATCTACACAATGAACATATAATATGATATGCTTTAGTTCATTATTTTTTTGTTGTAGCTTTAGATCTATGCTTTTCTTCATAGCCATAAAAAATGTACTAAAAAGCATATCATATTATATGTTCATTGTGTAGATCTACTCATCTAGAGTCTAACACAATTGGATTTTCCATTTTATGATTTTTTCAATGATTTACTATGATTTTTCAAAACTACTTTAGGGGGTGATTTGATCAGTTTTGGAAGGTTTAGGGGTGATGTAGACTGCTTTTTATAGGTTTGGGGTTATGTAGTTCACCTCCCATAGGTGGGGTGTGATATAGACTTTTTCCAATACTCAATAAGGGGTAAGTCATGATAGTTCATAAGATAGTGTGACACACACTTGGGCCAACCTCAAGAATAAAAGAAAAATAAAGAATAAAGAATATTTCTAAGTGGAGCAGGCATTTCTAATGTAGCTATGTAAAGAACAAGTTTTTAATGATCATGCAAACATAGATTACTAGAGTCTAGGTTGAGAGTGCGATGGACGGAGACCCCACCGGGTAGTCTCGCTATCGACCAAGGCATTTATGAACTCCTACACGACATACACATGTGGGGGATTACAAAGGACAGACAAGGCTGTCACGACCCAGCTGCCTACCGCCACAACTATGGCATGCTATCATATCCGAAGGTCCCCGCTCACCCAGGCACCATGCTCACATGTTAAGGTATATCCCATATCCCCTGCGGACTCCCACCCTATGGATGGATGACCTAGAATATGGACAGGCCCGAAGGACACAATGAACCGCCATCTCAGCACAACTCTCACTCTACTCAAATCGCATCAATGGTTAAGCCTAAAGTTATATATGACTAAACCACAACAAAGGAACTATAGTCTAGTTCTTACATCATGATCGTGTCGAAACAATATGTCAAGAATAAAACATAGAAACTATATGTTATTTCATATGTCGAGACTATAACATGGAAATACTCTAGCTATATTGCACAACTATATAAGAACAAGACTTGAGAAGAAACCATAAATTCATTCATACCGAATATTCCTTTCTCCCAAGTACAAGCTCTCTAATAAAGCTTTGCCTTGCTCTAAATACTACTAAAGACTAAAAGAACTAGAGAGAGGAGGAGTAGAGTGGAGGAGTGGAGAGTGAGGAGAGGCTCTAAATGGTGTGTGTTTGTGTGTATGAGAGGGACGAGCCATCTATTTATAGGGGGGAGGATGAGGAATTTCCATGGCATATTTGCCCTCCATGTAACTTTGGTTTGAAGGTTCATTGCACCTGGCCAACAGCTGCACCGATGTTCCTAAGAGTAATGTGACCGCCTCGCCGAAGATGGCCCCGAACGGCACCAAAGTCGGTGTGGGCGCACCTTAGGGTGAGGGCGCACTGTCCCGGTTCTACTGGGCCTGGGCTTTGGCAGGTTGGTTTTGTTGGGGCTGAAAAGTCGTCCCACGCCATTTGCTCTGTCCGGTTTGCGTCGTGTTGGGCTCACTTCCATTGGGGTGAAGGATGTTCAAGCACGCTTTCCCGTAAGGCGCCTTTAGTGTATTTTTCACTTGTATTTATATAAATCCTGCAAAACAATTATTTGTACACTAGAAGTGGAAATATGTTAATAATAAATGTATATAAGTATGATAATGTATAGTTTCACCCCTTTTATGGTAGAATATTGTTTGTAGACCGTCAACAAACTCTCCCAAGCTTACCCTTTCTTGCGCGTCCTCGAGCAAAAAAGATAAGTACTTGGTTGTTGATCAGGGAGTTGCTTCTATGTCGATTATGTTTTAAAGGGTGTCATGTGTATAACAAAAAAATTTTGCTAGAATTTGAATAAAATGACATGTTTATTCACCCCTTATTACCTTTAGTCATTGTGGGGCTTTTGAGCTGTCTCCAAATCTTGAGCGGTTACAAGATAGAACGGATCAACGGACCCGCTTATCTTTCATTCTTTGAGCAATTATCAATCCAGTGGTTTTGAAATATTTTTGCAAAGAGAGTAGTTCCTCAAATGATCTCTCGATCGCTCAATATGTATGTGGTTTGTTCCTCACCAAAGGCTTAGATTTGCTTTTCTTTTCCCTACCAACTACACAAGGCCTTTTGTGGGGTTTTGGGTAGGTAAAAAGAATGGCATACTTGTATCATGCCATGTTGCCTTTGTCAAAACCCAAACCACATGGAGAGACTAGTCATAGATCTAGATCAAGATGTGCTAGTGTATGGAATATTTTTGTGTACTCCAGGTATCATGACTCTCTTTTTTGGTGGAATTTATTTCAAGGAGGTATGGGCTACCTTATTCTTTTTCTTTTCTCTCTCTCTCTCTCTCTCTCTCTCTCTCTCTCTTTTTTTTTTTGGACGAGTACTGACTTCCTTATCTTTTTTCTTGGGAACACATGTCCATCTTTTCTTTTTCGTCATTTTTTTTTTTCAAGCATAGCCTGTACTTCCCCTTTGGTAACAGGTCCTTTGGTAACTAGGATTTTGGTGAGACGTCATGATACAAATGGATGAAGTATATTTTTGGTGGATGGAAGGGTGCATGTTGTGCGCAACTCTCAGTGTAAGAGTTGGCATTTTATTTGTGGGTGTACGTGAATCTTAATCTTAGACATATGAAAAGAATCTCAACAAAGGTCATAAACAATTTGACATAGGCTCACCATGAAAACAAGTAGCATATGACTAAGGTTTTTCATGAATGATCATATCATCATGTCATATGGCTCGTGGGAAATGCATATCATTGAGGAACTTTTAAATTTTGATTTTGCAAATAAAACTATGGATGTCAAGTCTTTCTTAGAATAATGTCATAGCAAAGTCCACATCACCATATCATAACTCGCAACAACTTAGATCGGATAAGCTTATGCAACCCACATGAATTAGGCATTTCAAGGTGAAATATAACTTAGCCACTAAACTCAAACTATAGAGAAATTTAAGTTATAAACTAGGCACAGGTAAAACATAAGACAAAGCAACTATTCATCATTTCAACAAAGGGATTAACTAAAACATTTTCATAGCTCATATATATAGGAATATAAATTCTTTGAGCACGTTTCATCATTTTATAAGATAGAGAGTATAATCAAAATGTGAGATACAAGTTACCTTTCTTGAAGTCCTCCCCACGCTAGCTCTATACTTATCTTTCATGGTCTTGCTAGCTTGTATACGCAATGATTTGAATTGTGACTGGTGGCCTGGTTGGACCCCGCCCATCAAAGTAACAAGGAGAACAAAAACTTGGGGTTGAAAGGTTTATCTCCTCTCTCTCTCTTCTCTCCTTCTCCCCTTCTTCACTCTTCGTTTTTTTTTTTTTTTTTTTTTTTTATTTGACTACCCTTATGAAGCTTGATAATTTCCTGCAGGAGTTAGTCCATATATATGATCTACAAAGCGCTACATTAGCAATTCTGGTTCAATGATCAAAATGTCGACGCCGTGTCTAGTTTGATCAAAGCAAACTTTTTGACCTAAGCACCATGCTAAATTCAAAAATTATGGAGTATGGTCGACCATCCTTCAAACCAAAGCATACTAATGTAGAGAAAGGAAGCATGACCTAAGACAACCAAGCCTTGGCGCGCGGATACGGTCACCAATTAGGAAATTAATTGCCGAAGGATGTGTTTAGTTCCCTCAACTTTTCATCACATCCTTTGAATTTACGCATCACATTGAATCTTGGGACAAATGCATGGAGTACGAAATGTATATAAACAAAATATCTAATTGGATAGTTTGAATATACTTTTTATGAGACGAATTTTTGAGCCTAGTTAGGCCATGGTAGAACAATATTTTTATCACAAACAAAACATGCTACAGAGTGCCAAATTCAGTATTATAGTGAAATTTTCAAGGTACTACGCGGTGTTCGGTTCCCTTCCCCAACCAAAAAGTGCTACAGATTCCTGTCACATCAAATCTTTTAACGCATGCATGAAGTATTAAATGTAGATAATTAAAAAAACTAATTGCACAGTTTAGCTGAAAAGTACGCGACGAATCTTTTGAGTCTAGTTAGTCTATAGTGGGACAATAATTACCAAATACAAACGAAAAGTGCTACAAGTACCCGAACCCAAAATATTTCACCAACTAAACACCCCTACACCAAAAGCCTTCACCCTCTGTTGCATCAGCTACAGCGTATCAATGCAACTAGACCACACATGTGGTCATCATAATTGCAAACACGATAGCAGACAATAGCACGGCAGGCAAGACAAGCGGACATCAACTGGTGTTCATTTTCCTGTCAGGCTATGAGTCACATCACTCCATATGTCCAGTGCAACAACTAGCCCGGCAGCATTTTCAATGGGAAACAGTTTGTTGCCGTCTCTGTAAACTGTTTACCGGACATCAACACCATCATTTTCTGTTAGTCATACCGGTCCATATCATTTGCATCTAGCGCTGCAGCATTTTCAATTGGACCAGTTAATTCGTTCCCATCTCTGTAAACTATTGATTTAGGGCGTGTTTGGTTGCCGACCGCAACCCGTCACGCCGCCGTTGTGGCGGCCACAGGCTGCGGCTGACTATTCGTCCTCCACAACTCCGCCACAGCCAGCATGCAATTATTGAGGGCAGCACGTGAACGAGTGACAAAGATATGTACGGCGGTAGACTGTGCTGTCCTGCTGCTGCCTTGTTCGGGGCCCACTCTCTTTCTCTGGTGTTGGTCTTCTGTATTACCTGCTGTACTACGTAGTCAGAGCTCTGCAGCCTTTGAGAAGTATGGCAGCACAGTGGCGCGTGCGACCGCAGCTATCCAAACAGCGGCCAACGTGCCGAGACGGCCACAAGCGTGGCGTGTTGCGGACGACAACCAAACATGCGCATAATACAATCCTTAGCGGGTGCAAATTGATGACAATTAGGTGCCCATTCAAACTTTTTTAGTTTAAGTATTTGTATTACTCGTCCAAATTTTTAAAAAGTAGTATAAATATTTGAACTATAAATAATAAATATAGAATTACGGTTCTTGGAATTTTAAATAAGATAACACAGAATTACGGTTCTTGGACCTTTTTCCCATTTTTATTATTTTATTTTAAATATAGAATTACGGGTCTGCAGACAATAGCACGAAAGGTAAGACAAGCAGACATCAACACCAACACGCATATATTGTTCATTTTCCTGTAACGCAATTAATCATACTATTCCATGTCCAGTGCAACTAACCATGGGTGTGTGTTGTCAAAAAAAAAACATGGGTGTTATTAGTTCCCCAACTTTTCTCCAAAATTTCTTCACATCGAAACATTAAATACACCAAAAGATTAATGTCCGGAGTATAACATATAGGTAAACAAAATAACTAATTGCACAATTTAGATGTACAATGCGAGACGATTCTTTTTAGCCTAGTTACCATATGGTAGGATAATATTTACCATAAATAAACAAAAAGTGTGTCGAACCCGACTAGATTGAGCGGAACTGACACGTGATCGTCGGCCGTTGGAGCTTCGAGGAAGGTGACGTAGGGGGCTGCGATCTCTCGCCGTCGGCGGCGCGAGCAGCAGCCCGCGAGCAGCAGGAAGGAGAGGAGGAGCCGTGGCGGAGGCGGGGCGGAGCGGCGGCGCCGGCGGCGGCGGGCCGGGCGCCGGCAGCGGGGGGCGCGCGCGTGCGGGGGCGGCGGCGGTGGAGGGGCAGGGCGAGATAGATGGATACTATTTTTTTATTGCTTGCTTATCCCCAAAGAGATTACATGCCTCTGCTTATATAGCCCGGCTAGTGGGACTTGTAATCTAAGCAAACTCTCTATACGGTTTCCTTTATACGATTGGAATACCTTTTACAAGCAATATTTATTTATTTCCTAATAAGGGTCTTCCTTATAGATTGGAATATCCCCTTTTACACGCCAAAATTCCTAAGATAATGCTAACTTGAAGACGAAGCGGAGTCGGATACGGAAGGGAGAGAGGCGGTGGCGGGGCGGCCGGCCCCTGCCCGCCTACGCTCCCCCCCCCTCGGGCGGGCGGCGACGTCAAAACCCCTTTAGCCCATCCCGGGCTGACCCGATTCTGGGTCATAACAAAGTGTTACAGTGCTTTTCATTTCGTTACGCGTGACAATTTTTAGGGATAACACACCAATGCAGCATTTTCAATAGGGACTGTTCGCTACCATCTCTATAAACTATTTGGTGGACAACGACATGTCTTTGTTCATTTTCCTGTTACGCTATTAGTCATATCACTCCACGTCCAGTGCAACTAGCGTTGAAATATTTTTCAATGGGTACAGTTCGTTCCTGTCTCTATAAGCTGTTTAGTAGACATCAACACACCATGTTCATTTTCTTCTCCAGTGCAACTAGTGTTTCAGCATTTTCAACGGAAACAGTTCGTTGAGCTTTCTATAAACTATTTATGATGTAATACAATCCAAAAAGTAATGTGGTCTCATCATGGACTCTGCAAAAAGTCTAACTTCCATCCTCGACTCTGCAAAAGTCTAACTTTCATTGAAGGCATTTTGCACCTTTGTCTTTTTTTTTTTCCTTTGTTTTTGTGTTTTTCCTTGTTTTTTTTTTTTATATAAAATAATAAATTGATAAATAAAAAAATATAGAAGTATGTGTCTTGGAACTATTTATCCTTCTCTTATTTACTTAATAATATAAAATATTAAATAATTACTCATCTAATCTAATTTAAATTGTTATATACTCATGTTCCTGTCCAATACAACCAACATTGTAGGATTTTCAATGGGAACAATATGTTCCTCTCTCTGTAAACTATTTATGATGCAATACAGCCCCAAAGCGGCATGGTCTCGCCATCAACTCACAAAAGTCGCATTTCCATTTTTATCTCGATGGAGAGCGCCCACTTTCATTGAAGGCATTTTGGTCATTGTGTCTTTTGCATTTCCTTTTTTATGTGTTAACAAAATATAAATTAAAAAGTATAGAATTTTGTATCTTGGGACTATTTATCCTTCTATAATCTAAAATCATAAATAATTTATCATCTTCTCTAATCTATATCTTTATATCTATGGTTCTATGGATTTGTTTGTTTTTAGTTCGTTTTGTCAATTTTTTTTTCTTATAAAAGAGAAAATGAATAATAAATGTCTAAAATTTCAAATAATTTATCATCTATTAATCAGACCTTTATCAATTTTCTTATGTTTTGATTACCTTTATCATCTAATTATCTGCAGATAATAAAACGATAGACAAGACAAGCGACATCAACAAGCCTTGTTCATTTTCCTGTCAAGCATTTAATCATACCACTCCATGTCTAGTGCAACTAGCCATGCAACATTTTCAGTAGGAACAGTTCATTACCATCTCTTTAAACATTTTAGTGGACATTAACATGCCTTGTTCATTTTCCTATCCAGTGCAACTAGTGCCGCAACATTTTCTATGGGAACAATTCGTTCCCGTCTCTGAAATCTATTTATCATGTAATGTAATCCCAAAGTGGTGTGTTCTCGCCATCGACTCGGAAAAAAGTCTCACTTCCATCTTTGTCTTGATGGAGACCGCCCGTGTTTTCATGGAAGGCATTTTTCTCCTTGTGTCTTTTTCGATTTCCTTTTTTGTGTTTTTTTTCTACTTTTCTATTTAGATCAATTAAAATAAAAAAATAATATTATGTATCTTGGAACTATTGATCCTTGTCTAATCTAATTAATAATTTGAAATCTTAAATAATTTATCATCTAATCTAATCTATATCTTTATGTCTATGGTTGAATGGATATCTTTGTTTTCTTTTCTTCTCAGCAATGCTTTTATATAAAAGAGAAATTGCATATTAAATGACTGAATCTCAAATAATATATCATCTAATAATCTGACCTATATCTATTTACTTATGTTTTCAATTACCTTTTATCATCTAATCTACTACACTTATGTAGAGAACCCTCACTAAGGAGTTCTCTCGACATGCAAGCATGCCACCTCAGAACCGCACTAAGACAATAACATCCAGTGGCGTGCCCCAATATTTGAACTAACTAAAAATATTATAACTCACAAACCAAAAACCAATTAAAGTTTGATTACACCATTAAATTATTTTAATAAATCCTTCAACACAAGATCTCATATGGATATATTTCGATAAAGTTATAGGTAGGCCCCACTGATGGTAGTTGGTATAGAGTAAAGTAAAAAATAAAAAAAGAATGAAAAAAGGGGAAAAAAGAATAGGAGGGTGATAGTAGTATTCTAACTCATAGATTTCTCCTTCAAAGTAAGGCTGGTGACAAAGACAACCACGGAAGAAGAAAATTTAAGTATGTGCTCCTCTAGATTTTCTTGAAGTTTCATATGTTGGATCATCATCCCCGAAGCTATGTTGTATCATCAATATACAATAGGGTTAGTACTTTCTCATACCCACTCTATTCTTATGGAAAACACATAAATTTTATGTTGTACATTAAGATCCAAATATTATCCTCCACGGGTTAGTCACCTATGTTTTTCTCAAAAAAGTTGAAGATCTAATATTATCATCATACCTTTTCTTTAGTTTATCATCGAAACTACTTTTAAATACCTCTTGGCTAGAATGAAATTACTTTCGCATACCCGCAGCAACGCGTAGGGAATTCATGTAGTAATCTGTAGACAACGAGCGACACGCAAGATAAGCGGACATCAACACGCCTTGTTCATTTTACTGTTAGACAATTAATCATATCTCTTCATTTCCAGTGCAACTAGTCGTGCAACATTTTCAATATGAACAGTGCATTACCATCTCTATAAATTGTTTAGTGGACATCAACACGCATTCATCATTTTCATGTGCAGTGCAACTAGCGATGTAGCATTTTCAATGGGAACACTATGTTCCTCTCTCTCTGTAAACTATTTATGATGCAATACAATTCCAAAGTGGTGTAATCTCGAATCGACTCACAAAAGTCTCACTTCCATTTTTGTCTTGATGGAGACTACCCATTTTTTCATTGAAGTCATTTTGGTCATTGTTTCTTTTCCATTTCCTTTTCGTGTGTTTTTCCTACTTTTTCTTTTTTTCTTTTAAATTAAAAATAAAAATATAGGATTTGTATCTTAGGACTATTTATCGTTCTGTAATCTAAATAAAAATCTTAAATCTTAAATAATTTATCATCTAATCTAATTTATATTTCTATGGTTCTATGGATTTGTTTTATGGTTCCATGGATTTGTTTGTTTTTGTTCTTTTCATCAATGTTTTTTATTATAAAAATGTGAAAAAAGAATAATAAATGACTGAAATTTCAAATAACTTATCATCTGTTAATCTGACCTACATCTATGTACTTATGTTTCGATTATCTTTTATCATCTAATAATCTGCAGACAATAGAACGATAGACAAGACAAGCGGACATCAACAAGTCTTGTTCATTTTCCTGTCAGGCAATTAATCATACCACTCAACCCTAGCCATGCAGCATTTTCTGTAGAAATAGTTCATTACCATCTCTGTAAACTTTTTAGTTGACATCAACATGGCTTGTCCATTTTCCTATCTAGTGCAACTAGCGCCCTAGCATTTTCAATGGGAACAGTTTGTGCCCGTCTCTATAAACTATTTGATGATGTAATGCAATCCCAAAATGGTGTGGTCCGCGATCGACTCTGAAAAAGTCTCACTTCTATTGTTCTCTTGATGGAGACCGCTAGTTCTTTCATGGAAGGCATTTTACTCCTTGTGTCTTTTTCTATTTCCTTTTTTATGTGTTTCCCTATTTTTTCTAATGTAATTAATAATCTAAAATCCTAAATAATTTATCATCTAATCTAATCTATATATTTACATATGTGGTTCTATGGACTTCTTGTTTTCTTTTATTCTCATCAGTTTTTTTAATATAAAAGGAGATAATGAATATGATAAGACTGAAATCTCAAATAATTTATCATCTAATAATCTGACCTATATCTATTTACTGATGGTTCGGTTACCTTTTATCATCTAATAATCTGAAGAAAATAGACTTAATCTTTCGTAGTCCGCCTCCCCTTTGTAGGACACAAGTTGGACCTGGTCGCTAGGGAGTTCATTCTCTATGGGCGTCTTATCCTACACTACTACAGATTCGTTCATCACTACCGCCGGTATCACTACCGAAATTGATTAAACCGGGTCGGTGTTTGCCTATTTCCTCGGCTTTAAAGTCAAAAAATGGCTGAGGAGTCCACACAATCGACAAGTGTAATACTACATCACTACGGTTTGGAATAAAATAACCGACGGTGATGTTTTTCGTGTCGGGTGTATTAGCACACCAGCGGTGAAATATGGACCCGGACCCAAAAAAATTTTCATCCTAGTTAACTCCAACCTCATGTCCTTTCGTTCCTTGCTTTTCCGTCCTCTCACCTTATCTCTTCTCCGTCACCCACTCACGGGCACCTTCTCCCTTCTCCCTCCTCTCCACGACGTGCTATCCGCGCGACCCTCCCTCAGCGGCCGGCGGCCTCCCCGGTCTCCCTCGCGGCGTGGTGGCGCGGCCGTCTCTCTTGAGGGCAGCGGCGCGGCCTCCCTTGGTCTCCCCCAAGGCACGGCGGCGCCACCCCTCCCTCGCGGCGCGGCCTGCTCGCGCGAGCATCGGCGTGGCCTCCCTCGGTCTCCCTCGCGGCGTGGTGGTGCGGTCGTCTCGTGCGGAGCAGCGGCGGCGGCGCGGCCTACCTCACCGCGGCGGCGCGGCCGGCTCTCTCCGCGGAGGGGAGGCGGAAGGCGGCGGCGCTCGTCGAACCCCCAGCGGTCACCCGGGCTGCGCCGCCGGCGCCGTCAGTGCGCCATACGAACAAGTCGACCCGCCATTGCTTGCTACGAGTGTATGTCCTCCGGTGCTTCTCTTGCTCCTCGGCCTCATGAATCAGGTTGTTTTTCTTGGTCGATTTTGAGATCTTGGTGGTTTTTCTCGGATCTTGATGTGGTTTCCGGTTTGGAGCGCGGGATCCATCCCAGCGGGAGGAGCGAGGCGGCGGTGTAAGGGCGGATCCATCTGGCGGCTTCTTCCTCTCGGCGCTAGCGAGTGGTTTTGGCGTGGATCCATCGACGGCTTCTTCCTCCCGGGCTGGAGTGGCTTGGCGTGGATCCGCCCGGTGCGTGATTTAGGAAAAAAATCCTTCACAATCTATAGTTCTAGGGTTGTTCATCCTTGGTCTTGATCAGAAAGAGAGAGCGATGACAAATCGATTTATGGATGAGTTATTTTGTGTGTTGTATGGATTGTCTCCTCTGTATGGATGACAAATTGATTTATGGATGAGTCAAATTGTGTGTGATGATAAAATAATTTGTTTATCGGATGAACTGCAGTGGCTGTGATGTATAAATTGTTTCTGGTTTGTTTGTGGACGAGCATCCTGCAAATGAGGATGCTTGTCGATTCTTTTTTTTTTTTGTATTTTTTAAAGTTTATCGGTGTTGGGTCGAGTACCGCCGGTGCTTCAAAACGTACATCACTACCGCTTTGGTTCTTTCGGTTCATTTGTCGGCAATGAAGGAGGGTTTGGGCCCGGCAGTAATGTACAAATCTGTAGTAGTGCTAAGTAATGTCCCATATAGAATAGTAGAAGACATAGCTTACTGACATTAAAACATGAAGACCTAAGCGATCTCCTCTACACTCTCAATGTTGCTACGGGCTAATCTACTACACCTATGTAAGAGAACCCCACTAGGGAGTTCTCTTGACATGCAGGGATGCCACATTAGCAGCCATCCTGTCCCCCACCCGCATCATCCCCGTCCAACCCTGCGCGCCTCGAATCCCGCAGCCACCCCTCCGCCCGCTCGCCTTCCCATCTCGCCTCCCCACGCCGCCGGCTGTTGACACCTGTTATAGCATAATATTACTAGTCAACTAAACATGGATAAGGGCGTAAAATGAATATCAACATAGACTAGGGGTTTTACTAACATAATTCCACGAGCTTTGGTGATTTACATCTTTTCAGGGACTTAACAGATAAATGCAGAGAAGAATGGAGAAAGTTCCAGAATATACATCTCATACGATGACAAGACTTGACCGTGAAGTAACTCAACCCAAAATGTGGACTAAAACACTCTAGAAGATACCGAGAAGACACCGAAGAGACGAGAAGCCGAGAGGAGACTATCTTGTGTGGCCGCCAGCAATTTTAGGCTGGCCGCCAGGCAATTATGGCCAATCAGCTTCGTCTTTTTATGTCGGTTTGTAACCGACTTTGAGGTTGTATCTACACCGTTATTGAAGGTCGGTTTGATCCAATGGTCATCGTTCATCGCCAAGGCCTATATAAGAAGACCCCATGACCCCGTGGGGCTAAACCCTAATTCATTCGATCTCATTATTCATTATCTCTCGGTTGTAGAGGTGTCCCAATGTAAGGATAACCTCTCTCTGGGATTAGTGAATTAGAAGTAGATTAGAAGTAGATTTGTTATGTGATTAGAAGTAGGTTAAACATGTAATTAGAACTAGATTAGATCTATCTTAGATCTAATCAAGACTAAAGGAGAGTGAAGCTATGTCTGTGCTCGAGATGTCTTCGTGAGTATGGTATGTCTTTGTATCTTCTCTACAAGACTTATGATTCACATATTTATCTTCTCTATTTACTTTCATGTCTTTCATATATGGTTAAGTATAGTTGTTATGCTATTGCATGGGATCTCCGCTCGTATTGAGGACTCTAGTTATTCACGGTAGCTAGAGTAGTAATCGATAGTGTAGACTTGGTGTCTAGGCTATAGGTTACCCGAGGTTGCGCCCAAAACCTACGGATAGTTGTGGTAGCCCCAGGGGGTGACAGCCCCCAGGGCCTTTGTAGTCCACCAAGTATGGGTTGGTGTTTCGTAGAGCTTTAGGCAGCCTTCTCCCAAACTACCTTCTTCCCGTCTTTTTCGAGAGTTGGAAAGGAACTGTTGCTCCAAAGTGCATTAGTGTAATTGCTATCATAGAACCTAAGTAATAGAGAATTACCCAGGAACCTTGATCTCTCCCTTTCACCTCTTGATTAGTTTAGTTACTCTCTGATATTTTAGGTAGGATATTATTTTATGCATTGACATTTACTTATCCTTTATTGATTACCTCCTCACTTTAGTCTAATGGTTTGCTAAGTTAGTAGATGCATGATTGTGACTTATTAGAATTCTTTAGCCAAAGCTTCCCTGTGGATACGATACTCTAGAATACTCATCCTAGAGAAAAGCTACAATGGTAGGTGTTCTGTGCACTTGCAGAATCCTTCATATTCTTTTAGCACTTAACAAATGCCAACAAGCTTTTTTGGTGCCGTTGCCGGGGAAGCAATTGGCCTAAAGATTCTGATAATGATCATGATGTCTGCTAATTAGTGTATCACTAGCTTTAGTAGGATTACCCTTGTTACGTTGAGTTGTGGAATAGACAGGGACAAAAAGATGTCGCTGCGACTTTCCGACAAGATTCCACAAGAAAAGAAAAACAAAAGATTGAAGAACCCAGGGTGTCTAATCATTCAAGATTCATCAATAATGGAACCCCGCATCTCAAAGGTATGCATTTAAATAAATATTATTCTAACCATATGTAGATTGGAAAAGAAGTCGCCATCATAAGAATTCAATGCACACATCTCAAGTGACGCATACATAGAAGCTGCACATTGTGGTAAGTATGATTAAAAGGTGAGAAAGTCTTGCTCATGGACTATAAATTGATTGAGTAGTTATCATTTAATTTCTTGCATTGCATTACATGTTTACTTTGATCAATTCATGCATTCACTCCGCTTTAGTTTATGTTCTCTCATAGTAGATCCAATGCATGTTTAGTTCCTTGCATCCATCCATGTTTGCATTTAAAAAAAAAATATAATAAAATAATCTCTCACCTTGATCATGCTCTTTCATCACTATTTGAGTAAATCTTTGTAAGGCTTTCATGTTACCTTTGTTTGCTATAATATGCTAAAGTTTGGAATATCTTCATACATCTCTTAAATGAAGCATGGTGCTTAGTTTAGGAGTGGTGATTTTTACTTCTATTGGCTTTTAAATTAAGCGTGGTGCTTAGGTTAAAATGCCTTCCTAAATCAAATTGGACGTGGTGTCTAGGTTGATTTTTGAACCAATAGTATGTTGTAGTAGATGCTTTGGTATATTTTGTTGGACTAACCCATGCAGAGAACTATCAAATCCAATTTGGGTAAGTTAAGAGATGAACTCGGATCGAGATGAAGCAAGGCATCTGATGAACTCCAACCTTGTGCAAAAGACACGGCTCATTCATCATTGATGGAAGAATTGTAAGTATCAAATATCATTCACTCTGTCTTTTTGCTACAAGTTACCTTTGCCTTGATCCACATGCTAGAATGCAATCATATAAATAAAAGTTTGCTATAAGACATGAGAAATAAAATCTGTGCTAAGAATAATCAAAGAACCATCTTTTTGCTAGCATAGATGAAATCTTATGAATTTTTGGATAACAACCCCTACTTCAACCATGTTGTACACTCTCTCGGGTATGTGTCCACTAATATTTTGCGGGAAAGAATCGTGGCTATGTCTATTCAATGGAAAAGAGTGTCATACAACACGATCACAAAAAGTAATCACTCTAAAGAAGTGGATGGATAAAGCTACAGGCCATAAGAACATCAAAGATAGGTAAGTGAATATAACTCACATATTTATATATAACTTTTATCTTATGTTCTAAAAAGAAAATAAAAATAATTTATATATCCGAGCACATGATGGCTCATGGTAAAAAGTAACATGTTCCTAGGACAAGTTCCTTCGGATATTCTTTGTCACTAACCTTGCAGAAACAAAGGATGAACAATGTCTAAGGACATGGTGATTGCAACACACGATTAGGGATGGTCCAAAGATTCACACTTGAAGTGCCGAGTGACAGGAAAGGTTCAAGCATGGGGGAGGGAAGGTCGACTCTTCTAAAGATCATCCGACATTACTCTTCCTCCACTCAAGCTCCCATCACTCTGACATGCTGGTTTGCAATCCCTTTACTCACAATTACTTTATCTCTCTAAAGTTTGAATGGTTAATAGATGTCATGCATAAAAATCAAACTTAAGATTTGATAAAATTTCCAACTAGAGAGAAAGTAATGGTGAGCATATAAAATATCCAATCAAAACTTCTTCCGCATAAAAGCAACCTTAAGCTCCATGACAGTTCTACCCTTGTTTACAATTACTTGTATTCCTTCGGTATCCATTTGTCAACTAATATTACAGGAATAAAACCATGAGAGGAGCAAAAAGGTCTTAGCATAATTTAAATAATAAGAAAGAAAGGACGATGCAATAAAAGAGATAAGGAACAGGATACATAAGAGGCCAAAGAAGGAAAGTTTCGAACAGAAGAAAAGGACCACCACAAGGTGTTGCGATGTTGCCACATTCCAATAATAAGGTAACATCTTGAGGTAAGTTATCATTACTTAAGCTTTTCCTTAAGAATGGCTTGTTCATAAATAAATAATCAAACATGTTAGAGTAATAACCTTGCCTAATCCAATTTCATTAGCTCAACATGTTTTGTTTCTTTAAGTGTTCCTACCATCGCTCTCTTGATCTCTTAGTCCTCATCTTGTAAGCTAGAATATTGCTTACCTTGTTTTGGAAGAATCATAATCATGCCTGTGATGTTTAGATAAGAAAACTCTTCCAAGAGTCAACGAGCTTGATTCGATCTGTCGAAAGTTTTAACCACAAACAATCTTGCTCAATCTTCTGATCTTGTCACCCAAGTTAGGTTTAAACAAAGTATATAAGAATCAATTTTATCTTGTTTGTTGTGCCTATGGTTAGAGAAGAATGAATGAAGTTTTGGTTCTGTTGGTGTTTTCCCACCAACAGAGCCCATGCACTTGATCTCTACCTTGACTTTGTAAGCGGGACACACTTTGAGCAAAAAAGGTGGAGAAGCTTATCAGTCTCTCTAAAAATTCAACAAGTGAATGTCTTACAAGCATGCACACTAAACAAGACGCTGCCTACGCTTCATTCCAACTCATAAGACCAGCAAAGAACATGTGTGACGTTGTCCTTCACCATCTCAAGGAGCACAACCGTCAAGATCGGGTAATATGCTCAAGGAAACAATAAGGTAAGAAATCTTGTTCAGAGGACTTAAAACACTGAACCCTCGCCGAAAAGGTAAGATCGGTAGTTATCCATATTTACCTTATTGCATTGCATAATTGTTTTCCTTTAGCATATTTACATAATAGCACAAGCCTTGCATTAGAAAAGAAAATAAATATTTGTTTGTTGCATATACATTGAAAAACTCTAAGCCCCATGTGAGTAATTTTGTGGTGTGTAATAACTCACAAGGATATTTACTATGGTGGCATAAAAATAAAATAAATATGCATGCATCATCATTCTTTATTTTTGCATAAAAAATCCAAAAAATATTTTCGGCAATAACTATCTGTCTTAAAAGGAATAATCCTAATCTTTGGCAACAAGAAGCAACATGGCTAACCCCTAATGTTTAATCAAGTTTCATTAGCTTTGTTGTCTATTTGAGTTCAGCAGGATACCAAGGAAGAGAGATATGACACACATGGTGTCCAAATAAGTTAAAGAAGATCAATCAGCCACCATCACTATCTACCTCTACTCCAACCATCAAGAACATCGAAGACTATGTCAACATCCAAATTGGGGGAGGGCAACCCCCATGTATCCGATAAGTATCCTTCTATCCTATTAGCTAGATTTGTTTGCTTTAGAAAGAAATAAAAAGATGCATAACTAAGGAAACCAAATAAATAGAGTCTATCTAGTCTTTATTAAAGAGTCTTTATTAGAGTGTGGTAATAAAACAAACTCTGAAGATAATCTCTAGCCTTGGAGATGATAAATAGTTGCTCCGTCGTAATTCCTTTCAAGTACCTACCTTTCAAGCTTAATTTCTCTCGAGCTTTTAATGCAACTGCTTTGACTTGAGACTGCTCTGAACCTGAAACCTGTGGGTAGCAAATGCTTGCTCTAAAGTCTAGGTAATTGACGGATATGATATATGAGAGTCTGAGCTGCTATTTATCTTACTCCTAGTGATACTAGATTTCTGGAGATTTATCTTTTGAAAATTAAAATGCACATGATAAGTTCCTGTGTGACAAGAGTGTTGAACCTCCTACCACAGCCATATATACATGCTCTCTAGATTAGGAAAACCCTTTGACATATATATAGGCTGCTTGCTTTGCATTGAGTTTGTTCAATCTTTGTCGACCCTTAGAAACTTGTCATGCTGATCATGTACACTTCATCACACTCCACTCCGTTTCATTCCACTTCATTACACTCCACCTCGATACACATTACCCCATTTGCATTTATGCAACTTCTACCCTGGAAGTACGCATCCACAAAGCATCCACCAAATATCCACCAAAAATGTTCTACTCCTATTCCGGGAGAGAACAACTAAAAATATTCCCTACACCTATCCACTTATCCATATCTAGCCAATGTTTTACAAAGCTCCATTACTTTTGTCTATCTCTCAAAAAGTTATTGCAAAAGAGATTTGGGTTGTAGATTAAAAAAAATAATAAGAAAAAAAAAATGTTGAGAGAAAAGGGAGATGAAAAATGGACATGTGTCCTACGGGCGAGTAGAGCCTACCTCCCTAAGAAAAAGAAAGAATAAAGGAGAGTTAAAAATGGACAAGTGTCCGCTAAAAACAATGGGTACTTAGATGCTCGCCTCTCCATAAAAGAAAAATAAAGAAAAAGAAAGTGATACAACCCAAGTTCTCATAAAGTTTCCAGATTCCAAAGAGAGAAATGTTTCCTCAAGGAGCAAAGTAGAATTAGGCTTTCCCCTCATTGCATTCATTACACTCACCTCACACACCTACCATCATATTTCGCCATACACATGCACCACTTGATCGGTGTGACTCGTGACTTTGGATCCATTGCTTGAATTTACAATATATGCTTAGTAAGTAGATTTAGTTTTCTCCTACCTATGAGCTCCAAATATAAGCTTTAGATATAGGGTGAGAGAGAAGAAGGCATAGTGTGCTACTGCCTTAACCAAAAATACTACATATCATGAGAGAAAGACAACACTACCTTATTGCCTTACAGAGGATCCACAAATACCACAAATGAGAGATTAGAGAGAGTCATACTGGGAACTTTGAGTTTTATTTGAAAATGAACAAAAACTCCGGAGGACAATTGATCAAAAGAATTTGAGATACAATGCTCGACTTGACTGTTCTATCTTTCAATTGCCCAAGATCCTAAGAAAAGGCTATAAGCTCCATGGTTAAAGGTAATATGGGTAAGTTGAAGGTTGAAAAAGTTTTTTCTAACATAGACGAAAATTTTGTTTGAGAGCATGTGTACTTTTGAGACGTGAAAGCGTTATAGCAACTCCCGATCCATTGCTAAGATTGGCTTTACTAGGGACTAGCAAAGGGTAAGCTTGGAGGAACTTGTTGACACCTGTTATAGCATAATATTACTAGTCAACTAAACATGGATAAGGGCGTAAAATGAATATCAACATAGACTAGGGGTTTTACTAACATAATTCCACGAGCTTTGGTGATTTATATCTTTTCGAGGGCTTAACGGATAAATGCAGAGAAGAATGGTGAAAGTTCCGAATATACATCTCATACGATGACAAGACTTGACCGTGAAGTAACTCAACCCAAAATGTGGACTAAAACACTCTAGAAGATACCGAAGACACCGGAAGAGACGAGAAGCCGAGAGGGAGACTATGCTCGGGCGCCGCCAGTAATTTTAGGCCGACCGCCAGGGCAATTATGACCAATCAGCCGTCTTTTTTTATGTCGGTTTGTAACCGACTTTGAGGTTGTATCTACACCGTTATTGAAGGTCGGTTTGATCCAATGGTCACCGTTAATCGCCAAGGCCTATATAAGAAGACCCCCTGACCCCAGGGCTAAACCCTAATTCATTCGATCTCATTCTATTCATTATCTCTCAGTTGTAGAGGTGTCCCAATGTAAGGATAACCTCACTCTAGGATTAGTGAATTAGAAGTAGATTAGAAGTAGATTAGTTATGTGATTAGAAGTAGATTAGACATGTAATTAGAACTAGATTAGATCTAATCAAGACTAAAGGAGAGTGGAGCTATGCTCCTATTCTGGAGATGTCTTTAGAGTATGGTATGTCTTTGTACCTTCTCTACAAGACTTATGATTCACATATTTATCTTCTCTATTTACTTTCATGTCTTTCATATATGGTTAAGTATAGTTGTTATGCTATTGCATGGGATCTCCGCTCGTATTGAGGACTCTAGTTATTCGCGGTAGCTAGAGTAGTAATCGATAGTGTAGACTTGGTGTCTAGGCTACAGATTACCTAAGGTTGCGCCCAAACCTACGGATAGTTGTGGTAGCCCCAGGGGTGACAGCCCTGTCAGGCCTTTGTAGTCCACCACGTATGGGTTGGTGTTTCGTAGAGCTTTAGGCAGCCTTCTCCCAACTACCTTCTTCCCAGTCTTTTTCGAGAGTTGGAAAGGAACTGTTGCTCCAAAGTGCATTAGTGTAATTGCTATCATAGAACCTAAGTAATAGAGAATTACTCAGGAACCTTGATCTCTCCCTTACTCTCTGATATTTTAGGTAGGATATTATTTTATGCATTGACATTTACTTATCCTTTATTGATTACCTCCTCACTTTAGTCTAGTGGTTTGCTAAGTTAGTAGATGCATGATTGTGACTTATTAAAATTCTTTAGCCAAAGCTTCCCTGTGGATACGATACTCTAGAATACTCATCCTAGAGAAAAACTACAATGGTAGGTGTTCTGTGCACTTGCGTAATCCTTCATATATATTCTTTTAGCACTTAACCAATGCCAACACCGCGCCCGCTTCGCCTCCCCACTGCCGCATCCATAAAACACACGCCAAGAGGGAGGCCGCGACGTCGCGGAGGCCGGCCCCGCCACGCCGGAGGGAGGAGGGCGCTTCCTCGCCCGACCTCGACCCCCCGCCGGAAGTGACCTGTAGGTGTGAGCCCTCTTCCGTCATCTCTATCACCGCCGGCAAGCCGCCGATTGCACCCTCCCCGCACCTCCTTTTTTCTCCCTCATCTATCCCAGACTTTCTCCATCTTGCGATTCGACCTCCGGCAGCGTCGGTGGTCGCTCGATCGGGCGGCTCCTCGGGCGGGATGTGGGCACTGCGCGTGGGGCCCCAGCGGCCCTGGCCGAACGATGTCCGCGCCAGTCGCGGCGGCGGCCATCCCGACTGCGCGGGCGGGCACCCATTGGCCCCTGTGACCCGGCAACGCTAGCAAAGTGCGGGCGCAGGCAGGCGTGAGGCTCAAGCGCAGCAGCCCCGGCTGTGGAGTGGTCGGCCCAGAGGTCGTGGAAGCTGCGAAGGCTAGACGAGGCCACGTCCCAGGTGAACCCGCGATGGAGAAGTTGAGTGCGCCCGGAGGGGCCTGCAGGCTGCAGCGGCAGAGCCTTCCACACGCTGCGCCGCGCCCGGGGTCGCTGGGGCAACCTGGACCACCCACACTGGGCGGCCGCCGGAGACGACTGTCCCTGAGATAGCAAAGTTCGTGGAGAGGACTATTGATGGGTTGGGCAACATCTCTGCTACACCATCGGCTGAGCTGGTAATTCGAGCTGTGTTCATAGGAACTGATATGGTAAAATCGTGTATATTCACATGTTGTTTTCTGCAGTCGATGCCCAACAAATGCTCGATAAAATGCTTAAAAAGGTCTTACTCCATCCAGTGAACACTGAGCAGATATGCTTTGTATATGCGTTGCTTAATTTTCCTGATACAAAAATTGGTTCTTTAATTCGTTACCATATAATAAAGTCTGAGTCCATTTGCCACAATCAATCTCCTCTTATCCTAAGCTTAACAATGTTTGTTGGCATCAATAAATTCTAGATCTTTGTCACGCCTTTAGCTTGATTATACAGTCTTAATTTACCTTCCTAGGTAGGAAATCTTCATTAAAAAAATAATACAGTTTTATTACAGATCAGCATGAAATTCATAAGAAACCATTAGAAGTTTTATGGGACTACCACTTTGGGATCAACTTAAGATACTGAATGAACCTACTATTGAATGCTTCGGATGACTTCCAAATTGTAATAAAGCGGTTTCTTATCAGCTAGATAGTCTGAA
Organism: Hyparrhenia diplandra; assembly: GCA_015847255.1. Classification (NCBI taxonomy): domain Eukaryota; kingdom Viridiplantae; phylum Streptophyta; class Magnoliopsida; order Poales; family Poaceae; genus Hyparrhenia; species Hyparrhenia diplandra. Next base: position 230,424 of record JADLZK010009584.1, on the reverse strand, counting down.
TTTCTATATTGTCAACTTCAATTATTGTGTGAGCAAGGCAGGTATTATAGGATTTAGACACTGCTTCTTATTCCTTTGCTTCTTTCTTTGCAAAATTGCTTCATTTTCAAAAAAAATGGCTGTTATCCTGATCTCATTTGATCTAGCTTGCATGTTTGAAGAAGCTAATGCTAGGTGGCGGTGGTTGTGTGGCAGAAGCAGTAGAAGAGGTCAGGATCATATTGGCTATTGGTATTATTTCACCTTTCTTTTGTTTTCAGAGTCTCAGGTGACATCTGGTTAGCCTTTTGCCAATCCAAGCCCTCTCCATGAAAAAAAATTTGTTGCTGCCAGTTTGCATTGGAGAATTAGATGGTTTCAGAAGAAGATTGGTCAGGTTTCTTGGTCATTGGTATGTTCACATCCCTCTTCTTTCTCAGTCCTCCCTATTTTCCAATACATCTGTCAATTTTCGGTTTACTGGAAGTGCTTCCTGTCTAAGATGATGCAACCAAATTGACTGATTGCAAGATGTGAATATTTTGTCAAAAAAAAGGCAGTGACAAAATGTACAGGCAGGTTCTTTGGTCTATCGTGTCTCAGAAAAAAATGAGCATAGTGAAATTAAAAGAGATCTATTGCTTCATGGTATTTTCAATCCTAGGGAGAACACCTTCTCAAGATCAGTTCATCATTTTGATCCTCTTCCTCTACCACCATTAGATGTTAGATTAGATTATTTAATAATAGATCTCAATGTTGGACACTGATGTATCGATATAAATGTTATTTCATTTGCTTCCTGTGTTCAAATCAGGTGGTTTTCATATCTGTTCAGATAGGCAGAATCAGAACGGTTAACAACCATTTGTGTCACCTGTCTTTGTTATGATCACTGGACTAATAAACATTAGGTCGCTTATATTAGTATGTGTTCTAAATTAAGTTTAACTAGTGCGGCGACCGTTCCCAACTTCTCATGCGCTGCTGGCAGCACCTCCAGTCCTCTGAACTGTGCATCAGCCCATCGTGAGCCAGGAGGCTGAGCTGTGCGTTCGCCGTCGCAGCATGCCGTTGTTAACCGCCGCAGCGTGGACGGCTGGGCAGCGTTGTGTCATGCTCGCCGTCATCCCAATGCTCTCGGTTGCCTCAGTGACAGGCGTGGAGGATGCTCGCCGTCATCCCAATGCTCTCGGTTGCCTCAGTGACAGGCGTGGAGGAACTTAATAGCCTCGAGCGTTGGTCATCCAGCTACCATGACATCCCATCCATCAGGATGTTGCGCTGTAACTGAGCAAATCAGGCGTAACATGTAGGCGCATGTGTGAGAGGCGGAGTATCTGGAGAATAAAGAATTAACAAAGCTCATAGTAAAGCGAACGTAGGCTCTGGTTGTGGCATGTGTTTCATATAAACTATATATAAATCAAAATCAAAATGAAGAGACGTACAATTTGGGAAAGCTAGCAATTCATAGTATATGGTGAGATCGAAGCACACAATTTCATTTATTTCATAACACCCATCGAAATACATGACAGATCATTCATCACACCCATGCATCGAAATGTATTGCGATCGATCAGACATCGCATATTATTTTGTTGAACACACGTAGTATATATATAGGTCGACAACTAGCCAACTGCAAGCAAGCAGCAGGCTGTGAATTGAAGAAGCTGAGCTAGCCACATTGTGGATACGGGTAATCATCCCTTTTCATCACGACCCTTGTCGAGTAGGGACTGGTGTCGACTGCGACAAAGACGCGCTCCGGGTACTGCCCCCAATCATCAGGGAGGGGAGTTCTCCCCACGCCATTCATTGGGGTGTTGAGCTGCAGTATGGTCACATCCGGGCGATCGCTCCTGATTTGCATTATGGCGTCATCGTATCTCTGCCCCACAAGGTCCGGCCACTCCGTTATTTGCTCCTCCGACATATTTCACGATCCAACTCTCTGTGGTGCCGGGGGGTCCGGCCACTCCGTTAGCTGCTTGTGGTGGCGCTGAGATGGAAGTGGCAGCCTATATATATAGTATGCACGGGCACGCTCATCGTGTACAAAATATACCACATCGTGTAGTCAGTTGTCCTAATTAGCCACGTATAAAAGCTTGCAGCTAATAAGTGGCACCATATATACCTACCCTAAGTCACGTATAAAAGCTTGCAGCTAATAAGTGGCACCATATATACCTACCCTAAGTCACGTATAAAAGCTTGCAGCTAATAAGTGGCACCATATATACCTACCCTATGTCTTACAACAAATGACGAGACATAAACTATATATAAGTCCAACAACCTGAGTTGTTAGTTTTAGTTTCTAGCTATATACACAAAAATCATACGTCATCACTGAACTCATAGTAATAAGAGACCTATTAATTTAGAAACTATATATATTACGCGTGCACATCCGTGTATAGAGCTATATGCCAACAACCCCGGCTGTTAGTTTTAATTTGTTTCTAGCTATATACATAAAAATCGCACGTCATCACTAAACTCATTAATAATAAGAGAACTATGAATTCTAGAGATACATGTCTACCGTATGGGCTACAATAATGATGAGATAGAAACTACATATATTGCGTGTGCACATATGTGTATATAGCAATACATGTCCAACAACCTTGGCTGTTATTTTTAGCTATATATATATAGGCCGGTCACCCTCTAGCTAGCACGTGCCATGATGCATGAATGTTTAAGTAGATACTAGGTGAATTCTCCGCGCGTTGTTACGGATATGCAAAAGTACATTTAATCTAGCTAAAAGGATTTTAAAAATATTTTCAATAATGAACTAAAGAAAAGACATCATCTTAATCTTGGACCTTCAACTTCAAACAAAACATAGGTCACTAACTTGTGGAGGATAATTTTTAGAACTTAATGTACAACCCAAAAATTATCAGTTTGAGAATAGATTTGAGAAAGTACTAACCTGCTAGATCCAACATATCTTCGGTGTTTGTCTTCTAGTAATATTTGTAACTTCAAAAAAATCTAGGCTCAAAGAAAGACCTCTCATTGTAGTAGCTCACTGTAGTACGCTGCGCCCTCCTCCATTCCCAACCTTCTTCTTCCTAATCCAGTTCTCGCCGCCCCCCGCTCCTCCCCCTGGAGCTTCGCCGGTGGAAGGGCAGATGGCCGGGTTTCTTACTCCTTTTCCCCATCCTTCCCAATTCCTCCTCTTGTAAATCCCTAGCCACCTAAATGAAAATCCTCTTCCTAGTTATCCTCGTTTTCTTCAAAGGGTGCCGGATCCACCTTCAACTTGGGGGTCGATCCCGGTGGCGCGGGAGCACGATCCCGAAGGCCGGCGGAGTTGAGCTCGTGTTCCGGCAGCTTTCTCCATCGACAAGGGCGAGGTCAAGGTGCTACAGTGCTACATCGACACCATAGCCGAGCCACTACAAGAATACCGATTTTTATGACAAAACGACCTCATGACGGGGCCTAAAATCGCCATATAATGTGCCATAATATCGACGGAAAACTTCGTTGTCGTCACAAAATGCAAACACCATGACTATTTGTGACGCCTTGAAAAATGAGCGTCACATTATACTACCCGTTTCATCATATATTGTGGGCGAGGGCACCCATGCGGCAGGGGTTTTTTTATGACGCGGATTTGGGTGTTTTTGTGACACGAATTCGCTATCACGCGTAAAATAAATAGCAAAAAAAGCCAAAACAGCGCGCGGGAGTCTCGAACCGGGGCGACCGAGATGGAGGTTTCACGCCTTTACCATTGCGATACGTGGGAACATTCGCCCGGTATAGTATAGAGTGTTAAAATTCGAGATCTGAGTCGGTTGACCGTGGGCCCCATCCGTCGATCCACTCTATCCTTATTCACCGCGTCACATTAACGGCGTTTTCACCCCCACCATCACACCGTCACATTCACTCCCCTCCTCCTCTCTCGATTCAGATTCACCTGCTCCCTCTCCTAGGGTTTCGCCCCGCCCGCGCCCGGCCACTCCCCGGCTCCACCGCCGACCACCATGGTCCGGGCGGGGAGAAAGCGAGCGTCACCGGGACCCCACGATGGGGATGTGGAGTGCCAGGGCGGACCCGCCGCCACGGGTCCTCCGCCGACCATGGCCTCCACCTCGAGGAACCATCGGCCTCCAAGAAGGCGTCGGCGGTGCGGCGCAACCAAGCATGCCGGGCCGTTGCCCGTGCCATGGAGGCGGCGTGCACGCCGAGGCGGAAGATCCCGGGCGGGGTAAAAACCCCCGCCATCGTCGACCAAGAAGAGGGCTGCGGCGCCGGGCGAGCAAGGGCGGTGCTTCCACGAGCAAAGGGCGGGGGCAAGGCCAAGGGCAACGGCGCGGGGCGTCGAGGAGTAAGGGCGGGGCTTCCACGAGCAAGGGCAAGGCCACGGCTGCCGGGCAACGCCAAGGGCAAGGCCACGGCTACCGCTGGCAAGGCCAAGGCGCCGGGCGAGCATCGCAGACCTGTCGCCTCCGGGCATTGGAGATCTGCGGGGAGTGCTTCGAGGGCCTAATCGACTTGAGCCGCCGCCGCCGCCGCGCCGCTGCGACACCCATGTGTCGTCAACTCCCCGGGCCCGCTTCGGCTCGGCTTGCCATCATGGTGCGGCCCCTCCCCCTGCGGAGGAGGTAAGTGTTCAGTCCAACTTGATTTGTAGAATCTAGATTAGTTCATTTATAGAATCGAGTGCGAGTTAAAGATTTGGCCAATGATGCATAATGATTTCAGTAGATGGCTCTTGATTTGGTAGTTCGTTTGTAGAATCAAAGGTATGATTAGGTAGATAGCTAATGATTTGGCCAATGATGCATAATGATTTTAGGTAGATGGCTACTTTATTTGGTAGTTTCTAATTTTAGTAGACTGTTATTGGCCAATGATGGATAATGATTTCAGTAGATGGCTAATAATTTGGTAGTTTCTAATTTGATTAGACTATTATTGGCCATGTGCATAATTTAGTGAATGCAATAATGAGATGGCTGCCTTTATGTGAACACTAGTTCTTCTACCTATCTATCTATTCATGTCGGTAATCCAATATGCTTGTATCAACCAATTTGTTCAAAGAACAATTGGGTTAGGATGGTTGTTTGGTGCCCCACCAAGGTTTGGCATGTGGTGAAGCAAGGGTGTAAGTAATATATGCATGGAAGGGTGTAAGGAGTATATGCATGCAAGGGTGCAAGGATTATATGCATGCAAGGGTTTAATGATTATATACATGCCAATGCCAACATGCCAAGGGTGTAAGGATTATGGTGGCTAGGAATAAATCAACCCCTAACTCAAGGCGATGGGCGATCGGTGGAAGAATAGGCATATTCCATGCTGTCCATTCATTTTTTGCTTCTCATCTTCAATTAAAAGGCGGTCATTAGATATAAGAAAAAGGCGGACACCAAATTAAGAGGCATGTGTTTGATCAAGATTCACATAATTGATTTGCTTCGATTTTGCGGCGCCCAATGGTACAAATTGGGAAAAGCATTCCTCATCCTGGATTTTACAAAGACCATTGTGGACCATCAATCCAATGCAACACTAGATCTAATCTAAGTGATGGCATAGGGTGGAATGAGGCCACGGTGTTGTTAGCCCAATGAGGACTCGGGTTTTTTTCACAAAGACAAATCATTATTTTCCCCTATGAAACTTATGTTCCTTTCTCAAATTCATTATTTTACAAAGATGTAGTCATTAGATTATCCTATGATATATAGAAATGTGTTTTTGGTATAATATCGACTCTTTATGTATTTATCGTATGATATAGCATTGTGTTTGGTGAGTAACCTACTATATCCTATCAAACGATCCTGCTTTCTCAAACTAATAACACTTTGCTTTTGTTTAGACTTTCCGGATCTCCAAGACCGCACTCATGAGCGCCATCATTGCCTTCCCCACCGAGCCGTTGAACCGAGGCTGCCGTTCTCGTCCTCAAAGATAGCCCGACTCATCGAACCGGTCCGAAGGACCGGACCAGAAAAGAAGGTGGACGCCTTCGGCAGGACCGGAGGGCGTCAAGTCCAAGGTTGGCCACCTCCGGCAGGCCTTGGATGACGCCCCCGCCTAGGCAAGAAGTGATGGTGTCCCCTAGAGCCCCCCTCTGCGACCCCCTACATGACCCCTCGCGACCTTTTGGTAGCCTTTGTTTAGTGGGCTTATTATTTTGTGAATAATGTGTATATATTGCTAGCTGGATGGATGGATGGATGCAGGACTGATCTTTAGATTAGTTAGTAACTTAGTATATGTATGTGGCTGCATGGATGGATGCAAAACACCTATTTATTATTATATATGTAGGGATGGGATGAAGAACAACTAATATTAGTGCTAGTGTAGGGATGGAGAACAACTAATATGTATTAGTATGTATATATATATATATATTATTGGTCCTTAGCTCACTTTTGTATATTATTGTTGTTGTTGTGATTGATCTTCCCCTTTTCTTTTGCATTTGGAGTTTCTAAGTTCATAGTTAATTGCTCATTTAATTTAGATTCCAAGGCAAAACACTATTGTGTTAATTTTAAATTTTTCGATTTGGATCCTCGTTTAACGGAAGAAAACTCTCACAAAATTAAGGATGCATTGCTCATTTGACTAGGAAGAAAACGGCAAAAAAAAAAAAAAAAAAAAACGACTAGTGGTTTTGAACTACGCTTTCGAGCAGCTTACTTTCGGATGCAAAAGTGACCTAAATACGGAATGTAGATCTCGATGAGTTATGAACTTTTTCGTACTCATGACTTTTCAAACGGAGGCCGTCTAGGGCCCCAAAAACTCGATCCGAGCCGTAAAAATTTGAAAATTCAAAATTCGGGCGTTAGAAGTTCTAAAACGAAAATTTGACTCTAATATCAAACGTAGGTCTTGAAGAGACCTACAAAACACGCGTTCATGACTTTTTCGATTTGGATCCATCTAGAGCTTGGCGGCCCGAAGCGCCATTTTCCAAATTGACCAACGTTTGACTTGGTCAAACCTCGGTCAAACGGAGCACTAAATGGCCTCGGATGAAAAACTTTTGAACACGAAGTTGATAGAACTCATCAGGGATCTACATTCCATATATAGGTACTTTTTGCATTTGAGAAAGTGCTGGTGAACCCTAGTCGCAAAATCCACGTATCCCACGAGAGTTTATGCAACTCTCGTGGGCGACTAGTGGTTTTGAACTACGCTTTTCCCGAACGCTTGCTCGGATGCAAAAGTGACCTAAATACGGAATGTAGATCTCGATGAGTTATGAACTTTTCGTACTCATGACTTCTCAAACGGAGGCCGTCTAGGGCACGAAAACTGTCCCCGGCCGTAAAAATTTGAAAATTCGAAATTCGAGGCGTCGAAGTTCGAAAACTGAAAATTTGACTCTAATACCGAGCGTAGGTCTTGAAGAGACCTACAAAACACGTGTTCATGACTTTTCGATTTGGATCCATCTAGAGCTTGGCCCGGCCCGGCGCCATTTTTCAAATTGACCAACGTTTGACTTGGTCAAACCTCGCCAAACGGAGCACTAAATGGCCTCGGATGAAAAACTTTTGAACACAAAGTTGGTAGAACTCATCAGGGATCTACATTCCATATATAGGTACTTTTGCATTTGAGAAAGTCTTGGTGAACCCTAGTCGCAAATCCGTATCCCACGAGTTTATGCAACTCTCGTGGGTGACTAGTGGTTTTTTGAACTACGCTTTCCGAATGCTTGCTCGGATGCAAAAGTGACCTAAATACGGAATGTAGATCTCGATGAGTTATAAACTTTTCGTATTCATGACTTCTCAAGCGGAGGCCGTCTAGGGCGCCGAAAACTCGTCCCCGAGCCGTAAAATTTGAAAGTTCGAAATTCGAGGCGTCGAAGTTCGAAAATTGAAAATTTGACTCTAATCTGAGACCTACAAAACACTTGTTCATGACTTTTTCGATTTGGTTCCATATAGAGCTTCAAAATGGCCGAATCGTCATTTCAAATTTTGATCCCTAGCTCTATCTACACCATTGGATGGATGAGATCAAGGGTTGAAATGAAAGTGAAACCCTCCCTCCTGCCCTCTCCCCTCTCCCTCTCTTTTCGCAAAACGAGCGACGAGCAGGCTCACGGCGGGCGGCTAAAAATTCGTAACCTTATCCTATCATCCCACCTACCCGGCCCCTCCTCCTCTCGATTCACCCTCCGCTCCTCTCTTCCTCTCCTAGGGTTTCCGCCGACGCCTCCACCACCACCCACTCCCGGTGGCGCCGTAGCCCACTCCACGGCTTTGGCGCCGACCGCCATGGTCGTTCGAAGAGAAGATCCACCGTGCGGGACCCCGTCCGTGATGGGGTAGTGGGCCGCCCGAACCCCGCCGCCTACGGGACCTCCTCCTCCTCCTCCGGCCGTGGGAGCGCCGCGGGTCACGCCCGCGGGAGTCAGCTGCGCCGGGACCCGTTCGTCCGTCCGCAGCATCGACCTCACAAGCAACTCCGGCCCACCGTCGCCCGCGACCCCTGCGCCACCCGAGCCCTATCGATTTGAAGCGAACCCGACCTCTGCAAGATCTTGCTGCGTGGCAACCTCGGTCACCATCGTGCTCCGGTGGCCATCCGTATGAAATCTCCGTCCGGTATCACGAGATTAGGCTGGTTATCCGTAGATCTTTAGTATAGGTCCTAATTTCATTACATTGTAGGTCTTAACTTGCTTTGTAGAATCCACGGGTTTCTTTTACAGCAGCAAATCATTATTTTCCCCTATGAAACTGATGTTGCTTTCTCAAAAACATTATTTTACAGCAGCTAGTCCCTGTGTTACAACACTCGTTTTGGTCACTTGGTGAGTAACTTACTAAATCCTATCAATCCGATGCCGCTTTCTCAAACTAATAACATTCCATCTAATTGAGTAGACCTGCTATTGCCAATGATGCATAATCACGATGTGGTACTGGTTCCTTTATGTTGAATTCATGGTAGTCATAAAGCCATGGCTCACGTCCATTCCCAAACAAACGAATAGTCACTTTGCCATTCTGGATGGTTTGGAGTGGACGTAGCCATGGCTCCATGCCTACTATGAGCTTGAGAGTTGGTACTTTATCTTTGAGGCTTGTGAGGACCGGAAAGGTGAGGTACAAATGTGGTTTGTTCTCATTTAGTTCATCGAATCATCGAAAACTTACATGCCTCGGCCAGATTGGACTTGTGAGGAACTGTGAGATTTCTTGATGCCTGAGGCTTTTGAAAGCTTTCGATGATTTCATGCCCTAAATGATGTCGTATTTGCAACAAGAGTTATGCTTTGATCCTTATGCTCCAAGCCAAAACATGAATTGTGATGAAACCATTGTGCGAGTCAACTATTAACTCTTAATCATGTGAACTTGTTGGGGCTTTTGATCGGTTTGTTGTCATTTGCAGCTGGGCGCCTCTTTTGAATTATGGCCAATGATGCACGAGCACCTTTGTTCTTGTCTTCACGTGGTCGATGTCAAATGTTCTAGCATCATCCGCAGTTATGCAACAATTGTGTTGTGTCAAACTCAAAGCCGACGGCAAGCGGTGGATGATTCTGAACATACGGTACCGACATGTGTTGACTTATGGGTGTTATTCATATCTTGAGGCCTCTACAATATTGAGTGAAATTACTAGACCTATGATGCGAACTTATTTGCCATTGAACCCGTGGTTAACGTCCACTCATGCAACACTAGAGCTGATCTAAGTGATGGCGGGGGATGGATGTGAGCACGAATGTTATGGCTATTCAAGGCGAGGCTAGCATACCTAATCCTATCAATATCTAATCCTACCTTTTTCCTAATCCTATCATCCATAATCTTGTTGATCTACTCTATCCGTTTGTTTTCTTGTCTAATTGTCACTATTATTTGGTTAGTTATCTCGATTATATATATTTTTGTTGGTGTAATCCATTGCGTGCTCGAGGTGATGGTGATGACATATGGAGTACATGGTGGCTACAAGTCGACACATTCATTTGCAAGGTGAGTGCATTCATAGAGGAGTTTAGGGTTTAGGGTTTAGGGTTTAGGGTTACATGAGTTCATGCCATCAAATGAAAAGTGTGATTCCATTAGTTACTATTTGCATAGTACATTTTCCCTGGTGACTTCATTATTTTATTTTTTGTTTGACAAAGCTCTTTGGGCTGGAACTTGCAATGGCTGCCGGCTTGAACTTGCAATGGCTGCTGGTGGGTTGGAACCCTCAGTATGGTGCGGGAACTTGGTGCTTGCATTGGCTACAACTTGGCCCTAGATGTTGGAATTTATTTAGTTGGTTGGGTCATTTTCTTTTTAAGTTTTGTTGTATGTTTGTATGAAACATGTGTTCTGGAACAAGCACTTTTGTATGGTCATTATGGTAATATAATTGGTTTTGTGGTTTATTATTATCCCTATTATTATTGTTTCAATTTGGTTGGGTCCCCTAATATGGGCCTAGACCTAGATCTGGGGCCTCACAATATGTGACAGACTTCTAACCATGGTTAACTATCTATACATGACAGCTTTCTTATCGTCACAAAAACTAGCATAACCGACCTCTTAACCATGGTTAAAAACACTATATATGACACAAGATTGTATTACAAGATGCGTTGACCCGTGTCACAAAATGTAGTATTATATGACGTAAGTAGAGGAAGCGTCACTAAATGTTTTGATGTTTTGTGACACACAAAATCCGTCCGCGCCGGACATTTTGTGACGATTATATGACAAAAAACCCATGACGGACGGATTCCGTCTTAACTACACTTTGTGACACATTTGGGCTATACATGACAAAATTCATTTGTCTTGGAATGTCGATTTCTTGTAGTGAGCCCATCGTTGGATGCTCTTCGTCTCCACCAAGAAGGTGGCCTTCCGCGGCGACCACCCCATCACCGCCACCTACCCCGGCGGCGGCGTCCGAGTGATCCCTCGGCGTCGGAGGTTAGCGGCGCGGGGTTGGGCTGATGCCGGCCCAGCGGCCGCCCTATAACACGCGTGTCTTCCTTCCGCAGGCTCGGATTGGCAACCCAGCGGATTAGCCGCGTGCGCTGATGCTCGGCAACGGCGTTTTTGGTCGCATGGGGCTCCATCCGAGCGCTGGAGGCTGCGCCGAGCTTTGACAACGCCGTAAAGCATCTTGGATGCAAGCGCAACAGCCCGCCCGGCTATGGCGGAGGCACCCGGCACCGGCACCGCCTTTGCATCGCCGCTTCCTCGGCGCCCCCAGTTCCTCCTGTCCACATGTGGGGTCCCACCTTCGCAGCATGGGCCCCACCGATTGCAATGTGGTGACCATGCAGAGGGCTTCGGTGGTCTTCCCCTGCACGTTCGCATGTCTGCCATTCTTGGACGGTGGCTGTGGACCCCTCAATCAAGACGTGGAGGCCATGCAGTTGGGTTTGCGGCACTCATCCTTTTCTTTCTTGTAGCCTATTGTCTTTGCAACCGACGCTTCAAACTGGACAGGCTTCGTCTTTGGTTCTGGTTTGATGAATCTGCATTCCCCTAAGTTCCGCTCGAAGTTTCCTCTACATCCGCGGCGCTTACAATATCCCGGAGGTCGGCATGTTTTTATTCGAGGCCAACCCACTCTTTAGCCTTATTTGTGCAAGGCCGGTCCATCTAAGTGCACACGTCTATGAGGCCCCTGCATATGCCCCCACCAAATAGATTTATCTTTCTTCGTGCCTTAGACGATGTAGTTTACTTTTCGGTCACAAGACCTCAACACAATCCTCTTAAAGAGGATTGATTTGTATCTTGGCTGCTTTATTATAATATATGTTGTTGCTTGTCAAAAAAAAAATCTAGATGTGTTGCTATGGGAATTTAATATTAGTTTTTTTGTGATCATTTGATGATGGAAAGAAAGATATAAACATGTGAGTTATTTAGTGAGAATTTCCAGCAAAAAACCTTAAGTCTCAAGGATCAAGAAAGCAATACCCCATGCGTTGCCACAAAATTGTTGATGGTTTGAAATAAGATTATTTATATAAAGGGATAAACAATTATAAGTTAATGTTATTGGATGGCATGGCATAATGATAGTGGATGATGTGTCTTGCTTGCATATAGATTATAATTGTAAATGCTAGTTGACCATAAATGTGAATGTTAGTGGAATGATGAGGTGGACAACTTACATGTTGAGAGAATTAGCTAGTGGGGCTGTTTGTGGAATGATGAGGTGGATAGCTTGCATGTTGAGGAATTAGCTAGTGGGGTTTGTCTATATAAAGTGTAGTAGATTTGTAGGAATGCCAATGATTTCTGCTAGACATTTTATTATTGGCACCACAACACTGCCTTTAAATTTTTACAGTTAATCTGTACAGTGTAGTACTGAAACTATAAGTAATGGAGTTCATACATGGCTATGTTTACTACACAATCCAAATTATTTCTCCTATTCCTGCAGGTATGATTTTAAATGTCCTGTTATTTTGGTGAGAACTTTTTTTTTGGCCATTTTATTACTTTACAAGTAATCAGTGATGTCATTGCACATACCTACAAGACACCAAATTATATCTATGCGTGCAGTGGCGGCGGTTGTGCAACAGAAGCAGTAGAAGGCTGTCGACGAGTCCACTTCTCTCTGTCTATGGTCTAATTTTTTGTTCCTGACATGGGCATCTAATGTTGCTCACCTGCTACACAAAGGGGAGAGAAGGGGGATTCAGTCACGGGATGGATGAGGGAGAAGCCGCATGCTGCTGTGAATTAGCAAGTGTAGCACATGACTACAGTGTTTATATCAAGCAAATGAGTTTTCTTTAGCTACCTCTTTTTTTCTTCCCTGATTTTGTATGTTTGTTGCATGTCCCTTCCTGTTACATGATTGACATACGTTGGTATAGTTATTATATATAGTTATTGAACTGTGTTGTTCCATGATTCATATTTTTTTATAGTTATTTGTGTGATTTATATCAAATTTCATCCGTATTTTCTTTTGCATACCCGCATCAACAACGCGAGGAATCCATCTAGTTTATACTATAGTTAACACGGTTCCCTATGGCTATGATATTTAAAACCCTTAGGTGGAAAGTATTTGTGCACTTGCGGGTCCTAGCTATATATGTGCATCTTAAATATCCAACAGAGGTGGGCACGCTAAAAGGCCCGCCCTCGAAATGGTCGAGACCCAATAGGCCCAACATGGTCCGATTTCAATCTTAAAGTATAAATGAATACAGGGTTCCTCCACTACCACTCCACATGGTCCGATTTCAATCTCGAAGTATAAATAAATACAATAGGGTTTCACCACTACCACTCCTATTTGACCGAGCCAACGCTTGCCTCCCCCCCACCCAACACGCATGCCTTCCTTTCCCACCATGAGGCGCTCGCCTCTCTCTGCCTCTCCACTCCAACATCCCTCTTGTCTCTCGATGGCTTGCGCCTCTCCTCTCTCGATAGTGCATGGAGCAAGCCCAACCGGCAGCCGTGGTGCATGGGGCGGCGCTGGCGGCCGCACACTTGTTCTATCTTACTCATCGCACAACTGGCACATTCGGATGGGGTCTCCTGGGAGGATCCAGCTAGGGTGATGATGACTCCCCTCCTCCCATGTTCATTGGCATTGCGGAGGGCATGGTGTCAAACTCCCCACCTGCATAGTGTTGTAGCATGCAGTCGTGCGGCCCTCCCATCTTCCCTCACTACACGCCACGGTGGTTCCCTCCTTCACCACGCATCCGGATCTGACAGAGGTGCTCCTCCTAGTGGTAGATGTCGTGGTGTAGCAGCGCAATCAAATGGTGGCACAACTCCTACTTAGGGATACTGTGGTGACCTGATCCGGTGCCAGCGCTCATTCTAGTGGAGGATCCGATGGTGCAGCAACTTGATCCATCGGCGGCGCTCCTCTAGGTGGCGCGCCTCAAGTGGTGGATCTTTCAGATCTAATGGTGCAGCAATGCAGCCCAAGATGGACTCATTGGGACTATCAGGGTTGTTTCTTCTTTAAATAATTAAATGATGGGGGCATTCGGGCATTCTAACATGCTCGTCAGTTAATCGATTAACCTAGGCGGGAACCATGGCGGGCATAGGCGACTACCGCGTTTAAGCCATGATTGACCTTACAACCGCGCCGGACGTCTTTCCTACCACAGTTTAATGAAAAAATGACCACCTTGGTTAGTTTTTCTATAATAGTGTTTGTAGGGGGTCGTTTCCCCAACAAGAAATCTAGCGGCAGTTTCCTCACCATCTCAAGAAACCATGGGTTTTGTTGGTGTGGTTGCTGATTTGTAGGGGCAATTGGATATTGAGCAGCCCTACAAAACCCTTTGCTGGAATCACAAGAAAGTTAAGCCAAAAAATAGCAAATCTCTACAACATAAAAAAGAACAAAACCTGGACATTTTTGGGGAGACTTTTGCCTGTGCCCTTATAAAAAGTTTGCTTGTGCCACCATGCCCCTCAAAAAAAATTTCTTTACCCATGTACAACTTGAAGTTTCTTTTTGTCCCACGCGTGCCCTTCCGTCGTCTTCCGTCAGCTATTCTCCGTTTGGCGCACTGACAGGTGGACCCAGTCGATACCAATGTCCAAAATACCCTTCTTTCTCTCTTCCTTCCCACAAGACCCGACCACATCCATTGTCTTCGTCGCGCGAGCTTCCACGGTGAAAATGTCCAAGTTACCTTCCTTCTAATATTCCATAAGTAATTTAAAAATTAAATGCATGTAGAAAAAATAAAAAAATAAAAAAATAAGCAAAACAATTTATTAAAAAGGAAAACTTGCCTCACCTTTTCATGCTCTCGTGGCCGCACCACACCTCGCGCCGCCATCGCCTAAGCCGTGCACCGCATGCCGCGGCGTGCCGCTGCAACCATCCGGCACCGCGCACTGCATTCTTGCAGCCCTCCTGCACCACGCCACCACAACCATCCTCTACGTGCCGAAAGAGCGATGGTGGACCACGCACCGGAGTTGTCAGTCATGAGTCGTGACTGGCTGACTGCAGCAACCGCGCCAGCTCCAGCTCATCCATGGACCATGGTCGTAGCTCTGCTGCGTCTCGTTGGCGGCGTGTGAATGGGAGGTCTGCAGCCAGCACTGCAAGAGTGCGCGACTGGCGTGGCAATCTCTTGTGCAGCGCATGGGGTGGCATGGAGAGCGGCCGGCCGGCGTGTGGGCACAGGGCACGACGAGTGTGCGGCCATCGCAGGCCCAGTATGCAGCGAGCGTGCGAGGGCCGTCGCCGAGGGCTGCACACTGAGCGGCGATCCTCGCGGACATGGGAAGCGAGCGCACGCCGCCATTGCGGCCCGGAAAACGCGCGCGGCCAGCGTAGCGAGCTCACGGCTCGCGCCGTACGTGTCTGTGCACGGCCAACGCGGAGGGCGGCGCAGCCGGCGTGGGCACACGGCATGGCAAGCAGTGGACCGCCCCAGATGCGCGACGAGGGAGGAGGTGAGGAAGATGGTGCGGTCCACGACGCGGAACTCCGCCCCACGTGGATCTCGGCGGCAGCACGCCATGGGAGCGGCCCAGAGCTCGCCGGCGAACAGCCGGAACAGCCACCTGGGGGCTGGCTGCGAGCCGCGCGGCGCCTGGAGGGGTGACCTCGTGTGAGCCGGAGCGCCCGCAAGCTCCACCGTGCGCTCGCCCGGCTCATGCTCACGGCGGCGGCTTTCCTCCCGGGTAGGTGTGATTGGAAAAAAATGAGGAAGAGAATGAACTTGGGGCCCACATGTCATTGTAGTTAGCTGAGGGTACCTTGGACCTTTTACTTAGCAGCTTGACACCGTTAGTCACAAATGTGGACGGAAGGGCACCTGGGACAAAAGGAAGTTCAAGTTGGGTACACAGGTAAAGAAATTTTTTTAAGGGGCATAAAGGCACAAACAAACTTTTATAAGGATACACGGGTAAAAAACTCATTTTTTTGTGGGACATTCCAAAGTGGGACCTATGGTTACCATGCGAACCAGCACCCGCTAGCTGCCTTCCCCTTTGTTTTTGCGGTAAAAAAAAAAAAGAAACCAACTGACCAAAAGGAAACTCACCTCCCGTTTGTCATCAATAAAAAATACTAAAACTCAGCACCCGATCCCTCCCTTCCCCGACCATTCTATCTTGCATGCAAGCGTAGGGCCTAGCCTATTTCCTCTCTATTACACGGTTAAGAAGGACAGAAGGACACTCGTCTATGCTATTTAAAGAGAGTAAATTGGGTGTGGAGAAACGGCGGCCTCACGCTATCCACATCGTCAAAAATATTTCTGGCCCTTGGATCCTCGATCGACCGGTGTCGCTGCCTCCTCCACGGCCAATATATATCCACTCCAACCCTAGCTCACTCCGCCTCCTCCCTCTCCTTCCTCTCACGGTGGCGGCTAGGGCGGGCCCCTGCGGCGGCGTGTGGCTGCGCTGACGCGGAGCCGAGAGCGGCCCGGCCGGCCCGGCGCCAAGCAAGCAACCCGGTGCGCCGGCGTGGTGGCGGCAAAGGAGGAGCGTAGCGGCCTGCCGGGCGGGCGCGCGAAGCGGCGCCGCGGCCGCGACTGGTATCAGCGGGCCCAGCCTTGCGGGCGAGCTGAGGTGGGCGCGGTGTCGCTGCGGCCGCGGCCGCGGCGCGACAAGATCGGCGGCGGCGGCGGCGAAGCGGCGGTCGCGGCGTCTTTGGGCGCGAAGTCCGGTCGCCGCTGACCCCGACATGGTGGTGCGGCGGCCGCGCGGCCGAGCACCGGCGTGGCGGCGGCCGCGGCCAGCGAGCACGCCCGGCGGCGGGGACGCGGGCATGGGCAAGGTCGCGGCTCTGCGGCTCCCTCCTCTCCTCTAGGTGCTACGGTGCGGGTGCGGCGGGGCACCCCCGGCGCGGCGTGGTGGCGCGGCGGCTCCCATGCTCGGCCTCCCGCCGTCTCTCCCGGCTCCCATCCCTCTCTGTTTCGCAGCCCGTGGGAGCCGCTCCGGTGACCCATGACTGATTTGGTGGCTCCGTGAACGGATCCGTCTCCTAGGTCGGTTATCACACAATCGTGCTCTGTTCATGCACTGCGTCCAAACGACCGGAAACTACACAAATCCTTGAAACAAGAAACAATAATCCTTCGCTTAGCTAACCGGATCGCGGTCGAGCATTTGTGTCGATGGGTATTTTTTTTTGTGTAGTTTGTTTGTCCTTCATTTTAGCAATACTGCGTCAATGTTCTGTTTGAACTGTTGTCAAAAAAAAAAAATGTTCTGTTTGAACAGGGAAAAATAAATACCGATTATTTTCTCTCTCGATATTTTCATTCAGATCGGGCCTTCGTTACGGTTCAGCCGAATAGAGTAACTTTACGTCGGCGGGGACATTATTGTGTTGGTAAGCTCTGTTCATGCCTACGGCCTACTTGCTTCCTGATTTTTACATTGCTTTCACTACGAGGGCGTGCACCATTGACTACTTACCATATCTGTAGGTGGGGTGCATTTTGGTTTTTAAGAATTTTTTACGTCACCTTTTAAATAATAAAGTACCTACAGTTCCTTTTTTGAGTAAGTAGCAGCATATTTATAGCCAAGACATATAGTTCAATTTAAAACCATGGAATAGCTCAGGCCGTATCGGTTACAACAGAGATTTACCATGGTTTAGTTATTTAGAAAATTTCTAGGCAATAATGTATTTATTTACACCAATTTCTAGGCAACAAAATTCTCTCGAGGTCTATGGTGCTCCATGCTTTGGACTTCCACTGGTTCTGACCACGAGCTGCTATCATCAAAGCAACCAATGTCACCCTTAGAATAAACATGCATACGAAAAATTATGCTACAAACCGAGAGCCGAGAGATCTCGAATTTGTTGTCTATGAATCTGTTATCTCTGAGGCTATGACATATGTGCGGTTGTGCTTGTTTGAGGTAGCGCTGCAATTGTGCAACTTTCTATGTTCCCGGGGTTTGAGAATGACTCAACCGGAATCTGTTACTTTAACAGTTCTGCAGGGGTTCGATCTTTCTTTTCTTTTTTGTCATATGTGTTTGTAAAATCACAATATACCACCAACACCTCTTCTTCCTTGGGGCCACCCAAGCAATGGCATCGTCATCCCTCTCGGTGTCCCTTCAGCATATTTGGCGATGCGAAAAGGGCACTTCATCTCTCGAATTTTTCTATTGAACTGAAAGAGTTAATACTCACCGGCTTTTCTGAAAGAAAACGTGTTTCCCCATAGGCTGGCCAAAAAAGTATTTCCATGTGTAAAAGAGGTTTCTCGAAGATGACATTCCTCACTAAATGAATTTACGTAGGTTGGCATGATGGTGCGGGGCATGGAATTCGACAATCTGAGGCTCCCTATATGTTGCTTCGGGGAAAATATACAACTCTGAAAAAGATACATGGCTCCTCTTTGCCACATGCTCGACTGACCATCTTAGGTCCAAACGGATCCTAAATGATCGGTATACATCCTGCTCCCTCGAATTTAACTCTGAACCAAGTGAAGTCTGCTACTTCCCAAGTAAACCATTTACTTCAATAAATTACGGAGCACAAACTGTAACCTCTTCGATTTATAGTGTACATGGACCAATAACTTTTGTTGTCCATGCCGCAACATTTGCTTGTTTTAAGCCTTTTATACAAAATATTAGGAAACACAGTATATTGAGAATCCTCAACGTATACAATTTGGAATAGACGGAGTAGTAAATAAACCCCTTTGGTAAATGCTATTTACATGATAATTTATGAAGCCTTGTGTTTGAGAAGTTCTGGAAAACTTGAATCATGTTCATGCCACTCCTTTTTTTGTTGTTAGTTACAGTCCGATCATCTGATTATTACTAAAGAAGCAAATGGATAGCCAGTATGTGAAAGAACTTTCTGAATATATGATGAACTATGTAATTTTTTGAACAGAATAATCTGAGAATGCACATAAAAGAGTGCACACCCTTTAGAAATGTCGTAAAAAAAACTGTACACATCCCTTTGTCGGCTTCCAATGAAAAATGGGATTCGCTTTTTGTGACTTCCTTATGCATTGATGCCTACTTCAGTGTTCTACTTTATAGTCCATTTTTCAGTGCTCTTTCATCTTGGAACAACAAGATGCTCGTTAGGAAATTCAGAGGGCCTTTTGCCACATCAACGCTGTCATGTTGGTCATATTGCACATCGGTAAGATGCTCTACACATGGTACTTTTCAAATACGTGTTGGCTTTACTCGGTAGCCGTGTACCTACTAAAATATGTTTACTTCAATGTCCATGACATATTACGGAAATTTAGTTTTCATCCCTACAGTTATATCTCATGGTGAAAAGTTATCTACTATCTATATGAAGTTGTCATATTCGGCAAATCTGTTTTTATCTTGCATGTTCCTGATATAGCTCTCGTTCGAGTATATTAATATTCAAGTTTTCCTGGTCTTACATTTTGTTGTTCCCTTGTAGTTTCTATTTACCTTCCTGATATTGGCAAGGACTATTAAATACTTACCATTTACTTAGAGGTTTGCAAAATTTTTATGGTGTTTTATATTGCTTTTTGTTTTCTGCGGTACTATTGGCACGGCATGGGTGATTCCTTGGAGTAGAATGGGTGATGAAGAGGGAACCTTCTACAAACCAAAAGCTGCAGCAAATATTGTGAGATTTTAGACATCTATTAGGTCATGTTGTATATTTTTGGTCCATTTGCAGGGGCGTCATCATGTTCTCTGTCATTCCAAATAGGAAGCATATGCTCGGGATGTTATGGAGCTGCATGGTCAGAATTTGATGTGATCTGCCTCCCTTGACAAAGTTGTACAGGGCTAGGCATGCCCAACAAATGTCTCCTGTGTCTACCATTCAAATTTTTTGTCCACATGCTACCTTATGAAGAAGTGAAGAACTAAAGTGTTGGCTTATTGATAACAAATGTCTCGTGTAACATGTGTTTATGTAAACCTATTATATATCAGTGTAATGTGCAGCCATCAGAATATTATGTCTTATATATCCTTTGTCATAAGTATATCAATTATTCCATTTATCAAATAGTCATAAACTATCATGTAAAATTATCACTTGCATGGGCATGGGCGCGCAAATTACTAGTATATATCTGGCAACAAGCATGCAATGCATGCAGACGGATCAGGCATCCTCCTTTCACTGTCTAAATCTGGCGCGTGGCCTCGACTAAAAAAAAAAACCAGCCACAAGGAAACTTCCGTGCGAAAAAAATCTGTGAGGAAAAAAAAAAGAAGACTTCAAGGAGGCAATCTCATCACGCATCAATTTGGCCCGGCAATTAAGCAGCTCTTGCAAGCGTAATTGCGTAGCATCACGTTTCCACTTCAATTCTTTCCAAAACAAACTCAAGTCTCTGCGCCCTCGTCCTTTTCTCTGGCAGCCCCGGTCTCCATCCCTCTCCACCGCACCCCAACATCACTACTACAAAATTAAACTTGCATGATGTTTATTTTTTTATTTTCCGTGGCGGGCATTTAGAAAACCGCCACGGAAAATAGTTAACCCGGCAGCCCCGGCCAGTGAAATGCCCGCCACGGTTAATCGATTAACCGTGGCGGGCGTCTAAATAACCGCCACGGTTAATGGCATTAACCGTGGCGGTTTTATTACAATGCCCGCCATGGAAAAGTCTGGGCTATAAATACAGCCCCAACCTTCTTCTTCCCCACGGGATTTCACCATTTTCTAGGGTTTTGAGCTTCAAAACTCTAGAAAACACCATTACGGGGGGAGGTTTTGCCCTTGGTTTGATTGAAGTTTGGCACCGGTAGGGGTAATTTCTCCTCTTTCTCCCCTCTTTCTCTCCCTCTCTCCCTCTCTCTCCCTATGCATGGTCCTCCCTCTCTTTGAGATCCAATTGAATGTGGTTTGTGCTCTCTCTCTTCCCCCTCTCTCCCCTCTCCCTCCCCTTATCTCTCTACCCCCTCTCTCTCTCTCTCCCCTCTCTCTCTCTCCCCCCTCTCTCTCCCTTTCTTTTGAGATCTAGTTTTGATCTCTCCCTCTCTCTCTCTCTTCCTCTCAAGCTAGCTCCTCTCCCCCCTCTCTCCTCTCCTTCTCTCTCTCCCTCCCCCTCTCTCTCTCCCCCCCCTCTCTCTCTCTCCCTCTCTCTCTCCCTCTTTCTCCTCCCCTCCCCTTATCTCTCTACCCCCCCCTCTCTCTACTCCCTCTCTCTCTCTCTCTCGTATTCCTCTTTTGCACTTTAATCATCGATACTTCGATCTCTAATCATCGATCGCTCTCTTTGCTTTGGTTTAATTAATTTGAGCAGGCCGTCATGGCGCCGAATAGGGATTGGATGTACAGGCCGAGGATGAGTTTGGATTTCGTTGATGATGTGCGAAAGAAGTTTATGCCCGTCGTGCAGAAGCATCGAATCAGTCAGGGTTCGGAAGTAATGGTGTGCCCGTGCTATCGGTGCAAGCATATGTTCTTACACAAGGATGATGACTTCGTGGAGCACTTGCTGCGGTATGGTTTCATCAGGGAGCCGAGGTACACCGTGTGGACGTATCATGGTGAAAAAGAACCGAGTGTCGCGGTCGGTTCATCTGGAGGACCCCGTTGACCGCAACGCAGCCGGAAAACAACGGTGGTGGACGAAGGGCGAGAACAAGTTGATAATCGTGATTACATCACCGTAGATGAACCGCTTGAAGACATGCCGAAGAAGACAATGCGGGTGGAGAAGATGGTGAACGATCGGTAGTTGATGACATGTCGCCCGGGATCTTGATCTTTTCGAGGATATTGCTAACCTCAAAGATGAAGATGGCGTGTTGTTTGGCAATCCAAGATGGCTCAAGAATTTTAGACAGATGAAGCGGCGGCAATTGACCCTCTCTACAAAGACGGCGCCAAATGTCCGAAGCATTGCACGGTGCTACGTTTTAACCTTACGATGTTGATGCTGAAGGCTCACCACGGGTGGTCGGACCACGAGCTTCAATGACCTGTTACGGGTCCTCGGTGACCTTGTTTTACCCGAGGGAATAAGGTGCCCGCCAATCCCTATCGGGCGAAGAAGTTGATTAGATCTGTGGCTATGAAGCTTAGGAAGTTTCATGTGTGCCCTAACCATTGTATTCTATACCGGGGTGACTATGCGGACTTGCTGGCTGTCCACGATGCGGCGTGAGTCGTTACAAGAGGAATCTTGGGCTGTCGTGCCACCGATGAGGAGGGACCGTCGAGAGGGCCCAAGAAGCGTAAGACGGGCAAGAAGAAGCCGATGCCACCTCCCCGAGGGCGAGGAAGAAGAGTGTTACACCCGGAGGAAGATCCCCGCCCTATCGGTGTGGTACCTACCCGTGCTCGATCGCTGCGTGCAATTTTGGGAACCCGAGGGATGCCAAGCTGATGTCCCGGCATGCATCGTGAACGCACAAAGGGCGATGGCAAGCCGCGACACCCCTCGGATGCCAAAACATGGAAACGCATCGATGACATGTTCGGAGTTTAGGGGCGAGCCTAGGAACGTAAGGTTCGCTTTGAGTGCGGCGGGATGAATCCGTTCGGAGACCTCGATTCGCTTCGCACAAAGACCTGGCCCACACCCTCACCATTTACAACCTGCCTCCCTACGAGTGTCCGGCGCAAATATCTTCTTCTTCGCCATGCTCATTTTCGGCCAAAGCCGGGCAATGATATAGATGTGCTCATTGAGCCGATAATGGAGGAATTGGCGGAACGTGGAAAGGGGTCAAGATTATGGATGCGTCCGAGAAGAAGAAGTTCACTCTAAAGGCCATGATAATGGTCACCATCGATGATTACCCCGCTCTCTTTTTGATTGTCGGGGCGATTAAGGGGAAGACAGCTTGCACAGTTTGCATTGAGAATACCTGCTCCATTTACCTTAGCGGATCCCAAAAGACGGTGTACATGAAGCATCGTAAATTCCTCTGCAAAGAACACAGGTACCGGGATACTTCGATGGATGAGTACTTTGACGGCGA
The DNA here is from genome assembly GCA_015847255.1 of Hyparrhenia diplandra. Taxonomy (NCBI): domain Eukaryota; kingdom Viridiplantae; phylum Streptophyta; class Magnoliopsida; order Poales; family Poaceae; genus Hyparrhenia; species Hyparrhenia diplandra. The sequence continues at coordinate 207,472 of JADLZK010009584.1, read as the reverse complement.
GCCAGAGGCTGAAACGGAGGAGCCGGAAAGGGTAAAGTACGGGCCAAAGGTGTTTGAAATGGTGAAGAACATAAACCACGAGTTCGGAAAGAAGAAGAAAGCCGGTGGGCCAAAGGCAAAGAAGAAGCGGAAGCGGAACAAAACGGCAGTGGAAGAAGAAGAAGAAGAAGAAGAAGAAGAAGAAGAAGAAGAAGAAGAAGAAGAAGAAGAAGAAGAAGCAGAAGCAGAACCCAATCCGGCACCGGCCAAAGTCCCATTCAAGAAGCAGTCGATTTTCTTCAAGCACCTGCCATACTGGAAGATGCTCCATACACCCCATGCCATCGATAACATGCATCTGAGAAAAGAATGTCTTCGAGAGCTTGGTCGGGGATTTTCCTAGACATCAAGACTAAGACGAAGGACGGTGTCAAGTCACGTCAGGATCTTGCCGACATGGGCATCAGGCCCGAACTTCACTTGACACCCTCGGGGAATAGCGGAAAAGTCGACCTTCTAGCCGCGAGCTACAATCGACAAGGGATGAAAAGAGGGATTTTTGCAAATGGCTCGGGGATGTCAAAGTGCCGACCGGTTTTGTTCCAACATAAAGAGCATTGTATCGATGAAAGACCTCACACCGCGTCAAACTTCAAGGCCCATGACCGCCATGTCATCTTGACGGTGTTCCTTCCAATTGTGATTAGGTGCATCGGCCCAGAGTTCGTGAAGATGGTCGTTACACGCCTGTGCTACTTTTTTAATCGCATCACAGAGAAGGTCATCGCTGAAAATGACCTCCCCGCACTGAAAGAGTTCATCGCGGAGACTATATGCCAGCTCGAGATGTGCTTACCACCGTCTTTCTTCGATATTATGCCACACCTCATGATACACATGGTCGATCAGATAGAAGAACTGGGGCCTCTCTACCTGCATGAGATGTGGACGAACGAGCGGTTCATGTCCTCTCTTAACAGATCTGTCCTAACCGTGCATACCCGGAGGGGCTCTATGATCGAGGCATACACAACACAGAGGGCTGTTAATCGCTGCACTAGATACATCCGGGATGGAAATGCAATCGGCCTACCCGACCACCGCACGGCGGGACCGGGGGATGGGCTGCGCGGGGGAGGAAAGTAATGGACCGATATAGACCAAGAAACAATTGAAGAAGCCCATGACAGCGCTCTGAACCAGTTAGTATCAATGGAAGACTGGGTTGAGAAGCATCTGGAGGAAATTCGCAGCACGGCTGGCCGGCGCACGGAGGGGTGGGTACTGAGACAACACCAGATGAATTTCACAACGTGGATCCGCGAACAGGAGATACCCCTAAACGCTGAGATCCTAAGAATCGATGCTTGCATACGGCCCATCTAGCCAAATCATAACATGGCAAGGTTACGACATCAACAAATACAGGTTCCACCGCGAAAAGAAAAGGACAACAAGAGCGCGCGTCACGCGAACAGCGGCGTTCGGTATGAGGGCATTGACATGGCCACCAAAAACTCAAGACATACTATGGGCAAATCCAAGAGATTTGGGAACTTGATTATGGCGAGAGCTCTACAGATACCCATTTTCCGGTGCCCGGTGGGTCAAACCAACGGCGGTTGGCGTGGACGAGGTTGGTTTCACCACCGCTCATCTCGAAAGTACTTGGAGATGATGAGTGGGTACTCGCCAATCGCGTGGCCCGGTAGCCTACTACCCGGTGCCCAAATCGCGGGGCAAAAGCAACTACATGCGGTCGTGGGGAGGGAAGCAAAGGATCGTGGGAGCCGATGGAGTGCGAGTCCCGAAGAGTACAACAACTACGCGAGTTTACGCTCTTTCGCGATCATCCAACCAAGATCAAGGAAGTCGAGACACGCGTGTGGGGGAATGTCATCAAGACTGACACACTGTTAAAGCATAAAAATACAAGTTAAAAACATGAATTAAGGGCTCAAGTCAAAGACCAAACATAAGTCTAAGGGTCTAACTAACATAATTCCACGAGTTTTGGTGTTCTCGTGACTTTCCAGGGACTAAACAGATAATTGCAGAGAATAATGGAGAAAGTTCTGGAATATACAAGGCATATGAAGACCAAACTTGTCCGTGAAGCAACTCAACCCGAAAAGTGAACTAAAACATTCTAGAAGATACCCGAGAGGACACGAGAAAAGACGAGAAGCCGAGGTGGCATGCCGACTTTGCGCCCGCCAAGGTCCACCACGGCGACCGCCGGTGGGGTCCCCCCCGTCGACCTCTCCTTCTTAGGTCGGTTTACTACCGACATTGAGGTTGCATCTACACCGTTGCCAAGGTCGGTTTGATCCAAGGGTTGACGTTCATCGCCAAGTACTATATATGAAGACCAGCTGACCCTGAGGCTCATAACAATTTTATTATCATACTCATCAATCAACTCATACCCCTCTAGTCCAGCCAAGTCTAGACCTAAGCCCTAGTTCATACTAGAAGTAATTAGCTACATAACTAGTTCTAGTTGAAGATCAAGTTCATCTTGAGTTCCCGATTAGTCAAGAAGTAGCAAGGATCATCGTTCTTGAGATTCTCTCTTGTATTCAATGCGTAAGTACTCTTATATCTAGAATACAATTGTTATGGCTTTGATCTTTATAATTATTATATTTTTATTGATATGTGTTTATGCTTGCTATGATTATATGTTTAGTTTAGTAAGATTGATTTATATTTTATGCATGGAATTGTATAGCATCCATATAGATGATCACTATGTGGGTGATAAGCAATGTGTAAACGTGGTGTTTATACAACGTTTATCGGCAATTGCACCCTACATTCTGGGCCGTGTGGTAGATCGCGGGGAGTGACAGACCCTGTTGAGTCCTTTGGAATCCACCCTCCGAATGTAGGACACGTCGAGCCTATATAATTACGATGATGAATAAGTTTTAGTCCTTGTTTGTCATTGGTAATGCTTGCCATGTGTAGAAGTAATTCAACCTTGCCATGATAGCTAGATGTATTGCACTAATTGTAGTATTCATTGACATATATGATTAGGAGTATCTTAGGAATATTCATTCTATTCTAATTTATTATATGCTAATAGCTTGTATGATTCTAGTGGCTTATGATGATCTTAGACTTGGGTATTTATCACTTATATTATTATTATCTTTATCCCGTGACTTAACCTTTGTTGAGTTATGCATATGGTTACTACGCATTATATTATTGTAAAGAGGATGATTTGATAACTAAACCATAATCTAAATCATTAGACATCCTTTTCTCTCTACCTTTCCATAGACTCCTTCCACGTGGTAAAATATAAATACGATACACGGATTACTCCCGGTGAAGTGCTACAATTGGTATTTCTATCTGCGTAAACTGCGGATATCATGTTCATTCTTTTATCAAGGCCAATCAAGAATACCATGCCCGCATTTCTTAGTATTATTGCTAGGGTGACGGACTAGTGTATAGGTAATGCCTAGAAATGAGTGGTATACCTTGAGTACATATCTGGTGAGATTAACTCCACTATATATGGATAATGATGCTAAGATACATCCCACTACTAACACCGCCTAACTCCGCTTTGTTGGATCATGAGGTTAATCCCATATCCAAGCTAACATGATTAGATAGATATCCCATATATATTTCTTTTGCCTTCCTAATTGGGATGGTGTAAGAAATATCAACAAAGACCAAGACAAAGCCCTAGTGCCGCACGGACGGTCGAAGAAGAAGGCAGTGGCGACCCGGCAAAAAAATAAGTCGATCCTTTTGTAATAGAACCAAATATGTAATGGAACCAAATATGTATGTCACGACATTTATGTAATGGAACCAAATATGTATTGGAGATCGCCGCACTTGCTCGAAAACCGACTCCCCACTCGATCTTCATCTTAAAATGGCTCCAAACTTGTCAATTAAAGATTGTATTTTTAAATCAGGCAAAAATAATTCAAAATTTAATTCTCACAGCTTTTCATGGGTACACATACTCATAGGAAGGACACACAAAAAAATCAGAATTTTTAGTCAACATTTGAATTGATATGAATTTTTCAAATTCATGTTTTGAATTTATTTTGCGTGGCGGGTATTTTACATTGCCCGCCACGGTTAATCGATGCTCGTGGCGGGCACACAAAATCACGGGCGTTTATATAGGGGCCGCGCCGTCTGGAATACGCTAAGTCCTCCGCCCGTTCACTTTCACCCCGAAGGGCTGCCAAATTTTCACGGCGCCGCCACCGCCGCTCGCCTCCCCTCCTCCCTCTCCGCCGGCGCCTCGCCCTTGCCTCCCGTCCTCCCTCCCCGCCTTCCCTCCCCGTCCTCCCTCCCCCGTGCTCGAGATCCGCCACCGCCGGGCTAGGTAAACCCCTGCCGCCGGGACTCCGACGAGATCCGCCGCCCCGCCCGTGTGCTCCTCCGTGCTCCTCTCCGACGAGGTCCGCCGCCCGCCCGGTGTGCTCCTCCCCGACGTCCGTGCGCTTGCTCCTCCCGACGTCCGCGCTGCTCCTCCCGACGTCGCGCGCCCGTCCCGCTGTGCTGTGCCGTGCCCGTCGCCCCCGACGCCGCGCGCGCCGCGCCCGTCCCTGCCGTCTTATTTGTGCCTCCCCATCCCCGCGTCCGCGCCCGTCCCTACCCCGCGCTGCTCCTCCCCCCGTTCGCCGTTTTCGGTGCTCCTCCCGTCCTGCTGTGCCGTGCTGCCGGCGCCGCTTCTCCCGTCCCGTGCTCTGTGATGCCTGTGATGCCATTTTTGCTTCCTGTGATGCCTGTGATGCCTGTGATGCCATTTTTTCATGCCTGTGATGCCATTTTTTTTGCTGCCTGTGATGCTCTGTGATGATGGTTACTGAGCATATGCCGAATGCCACTGCCCATGATGCAACTTCACATTTTTAGATTATTTATTAACTGAGCATATGCCGAATGCCACTGCCCATGATGCAACTTCACATTTTTAGATTATTTATTAACTGAGCATATATTGATCTCTATATTATGCCACTGTGCCACGAATGCCACTGCCATACTTTATCTATATTTTGGATTTGTGGTGACATTTCACGGCGGCGCCGTGAAAATTTGGCAGCCCTTCGGGGTGAAAGTGAACGGGGCGGAGGACTTAGCCGATTCCACGGCCGGGGTACACATATATATGGTGGCTCTCTCTTTCTAACTCTTTTTAAGTCCCAACCTTAGACTCTATATATGGTGGCTCTCTCTTTCCGTGGCGGTTTTTTTTTCGTTTTCCGTGGCGGGCATTTACTATCTTTAACTATCTACTTGTGGCATTTGTAATGATTTGAATCTTAATGCTGAGGCAGTGGCATATGCGATGATGTGAATCTATTAATGCTGAGGCAGCGGCGATGATGAAATGTCCCCATACTTATGAGCGGCTAAACGAGGACGGCTTGTATATCATATACAAGCAACCAGTTTAGACGCGATGTGATAAGGATAGTTGAGTACTTCCCGAGCCAAATTTGTATTTGTACACATTTTTTGTATTTGTAGACATTTGTTCTTAATTTTTGTATTTTTAGACATTTTTTGTATTTTTAGACATTTTTTTGTATTTTTAGTTTATTTTTATTTTATTTTTGCCACTACTCTATATATGTAAAATGGAAAACTATGTAATCATGAGAGGAATTCAATAAATCTATGTTACGAGATGACTCTATGACACTACATACTACTACGAAAGCCTTTTCACTATAATAAAATGCTGCGTGTGTTCCCCGTAGAATCCAATGGCATCCGAACCAACCGATAAAGATCGTGCAATAGGTGGCCGTAGAGCGAGGAGGATGTGGCCTCCACATCCCGATTCTTCTTCTTCGACAAAGGATACGTGAGCGAAGAGTTGAGCCCAAGGCCCTGAAGAAACGTCTTAGGGAGGAAGAAATTGATCCGGACCGGCAACCGGAGGAGCCCAACACACAGGGTTCTTAGAGTGGACAGCCTGGAACCAAAAACGTAAGTATACGACTAACACAACGTCGTGTGCCTCATGTAAGTACACGACTAATTTTAGTTGTTGTCATGACAGCTTACCATTGGTGCCTCTCTCGCGCCTAGAGTTTGGTGAAGAGAGAGCTCAGTCGAGGGGGGGGGAATCGGTCCCACCCCAAAGACTTCAGCGACCACCACCTCCAAGAAGTCCAAGAAGTCGGGCTTGAAAAGAGGCCCGGCCACGGGAGGCACGAAAAGCTGAGGTGGTGCGTAATATATTGAGGATAGGACCGAATGGAGATCCCGTGGAGCCAGAATCTATCGGGGCCATCTATAGCAACCGGATCTCTCCGTTGTAGCCAAGGAAACTGCCCATGCCCATCACTTACCTAGACTGGAGGAATGTCCCGAAGGTCTTTCAAGAAGAAGGTGTGGAAAGGCGTGAAAGTCCTGTTCCATTATCCAGGGGCGAGGCGTGCTTTGACAAAAAGAAATGCAAGAAGTATGTGCTAACCGTTGCAAGCAAAGCGCTTCGCACCTGCGGAACAAACCGTAAACAAACTAATGGGCAGAAGGGCAAGTCACCACTTCAAGCCTACAACTTCTTAAAGCAACCCGTGCGGGATGAGTTCGTCAACCTTACGACTAACGAAGAGTATGAGGCCAAGTCGAAAATGGGTAAAGAACTCGCAAAGAAAGAACGAACTCAGGCACAACCTCGGCATGGTAGGATATTTTGGTCATAAGGGAAAATGGCGGCGGAAAGAAAGGGAGGACGCCGAGAAAGGGATACGTAATCCGTTGGTAGACCTTCCCGAGAGGACACGTGACTTCTTATGCCCGTCGGCCCAAGAAGCGAAGACCGACAAAGACGTCCAAATACAATGACCCAAAGGTCGACGAGGTGGAGAAGAAGGTGATGCTTGTCAAAGAGGCCAAGGCGCGCGGGGAGTTCCAACCTAGGAGGGAGCACGACGAGCTGACCGAGGCAATCGAAGACCCGAGCACCGTGGCGAGAGTTCGGGGCGGGGCTCGAGGTATAGCCGGAAGACCGTGGATTATTGGGCATCCGACGCGGCCGACTACCACATGAGGTAGAGGTACAAGGAAAACCTTAAGATGCAAGGCTATGAGCAAGCCATAAAGGACATAGTCGAGAAGAAAATAGAAGAGGTATTAATGACAAGAGGTCTTTCCAACATCCAAGGAAGCCAAGGTGTGAGTACGAGTGATGTCGCCAGGAAGAACCCAATCGACGATCTCGTCGAACCCGTGGTGGGCAAACTCTATATACCCGTTGGCAGGAAGGGGAAGAAGGAGGTGGGCTCTGCGGGTGGTGTCGCACCACGGAGAGATATGTTGTACAATAACGAGCCGGTCCCACCAGAGTATGCCTTTGTTTATCTGACATCCATAGAACCAGGCCTGGGTGATGAGGAGATTGATATCCCAGGTGAACAAGGAGAAACAGTACTCAAGGACCTTCGGGAGGAGAGGGAGTACCTATGGAACAAGGAAGATATTGTCCTGTGGAAACCGATGACACCACCTCCGACGGTAGCGGCCGCAGGCCCTCCTCCTCCCGGGTGGTGGTGGCGATGACGATGATGATAACGACAACGACGATGGTGGCCGAGGTGCGGAAGTCCTCGTTCGAACCCACCGGAAGTACCGGAAGAAGAAGACGGTGGCAAGACACCACCTCACGGCTCGGAGGCAAGAGGACACCTTCTCCTAAGCGTGACAAGGGGGCTCGCCGTCCTCCCACGCCGTTCAAGCGCCCAATGGTCGAGGAGGTTTCAGAAAATGTGACAGGTATAGCAAAAAAAATATGGCTAACTTGTACTAGGCATTAATTGGTGGCTAATGTAGTTCAATTCCACATGCATAGGATTCTCAACACCGCCTCAGAGCAGTCAGAAGGAGGATGAGGTCGAATGTTCCCCCCAAGCGCCGAGGAAGAAGAAGCTATCAAAAGAAGATGAGGAAGTTCTTGCCCTGACCAACAAATACTTAGATGATGAGGCCAGGAAGGAGCTAGCGGAGAAGGAAAGGGACCTCCGATTGGCTAAGTAGAACCCGGGGGCCGTGAAGACCGGCAGTACTAGGTACGTATATGCGTGATAATCTCAACCAAACTTAGCGGACATATTACGTATGCATACGTAGCTAGAAGATGCTAACGTACATCTCATACGTATAGGAATTATATACCCCATCGGCGGGGACAATGGGTCAGCCCCGGACTGCCCCTGACTACTTTGAGCTTGGCAAGTTCATGGTGCCCAAGGGCCGACTAATCGAGGAAGAGGAGTGGGACACTCGCAGGGTTCCACCTATTATATAAGCATGCGGTTGATCGGGGTGAGGGAGTTCCATTTTAGGGTTCCTAAAGAGCTCTTTCACTTGCACCGACATTTCACGCCAATAGGCTTCGACGAAATGTGGCGGTTGCTACGGCGCCAGGACCTCGACCAATCCGTTGTCACCCTCTATGCTTTGTGTGAGTTTGTTTACCGATCATTACGCACTTTCGTACATGACTAATTCTAGCTCTCGATTCTATAATGACATGACCACATGTGCTTGCAGGGATGCAAGCATTGGTAGCCCAAACGATGGATCGGCCGGTTGTGTTTCTATGTCTAGCGTATACGCGTGGCGGAATTTTTCTCATTCTTGGATGGAGAGCCGAGGAACGAAGAGCTCGGAAGCCGGGCAAGGCCGAACAATATAAACACTATGAAAGATTATGCGATGCAAGAGTTAGAGAGATGGCGCACTACATCCGTAAGTGCATGAAGAAGATCAAATCGGAGGCGGTTGTCTCATTGCGCCCAACATATCAAGTAAGTCAAAAGCAATATTTTTATTTTTTGAACACTTGGAATCTATCTCTAATCGAATAAAATGGTGTAGCATGGCCGGTATAGAAACAACAGCACACATTGGCCACTTTGGATTACTTGGCTAATCTTCCCTCGATGGAGCGGCCCTTAGGGCCGGACTCGTTGTATGATACGCCAAAAAGGCCTCTACAAACATTTTGAACAGAGCCCTCGCAACAAGTCACGACACTTGTATACTATTTCATACCACAAACTTACGTAAAGTCATGACACTGTGGAATTTCGTGCAGGGGCTTACAAGGATTACTTGAAAGACCCCCGAGTCATTGGATCGGAGGATGGGCATACGCAAAAGAAAAACATAAGGGCGAAATGAAGATCGCGGGCGAGATTACGAGGTATATGCAAAGTTACTCTCGTTTGCTCATCCATATTGAATGGTCTCATAATATTCTAACCATTTTACTGGTACATATATCGTGCATGCGGTCGCGCGTAGCGACCTTACGGCGGCAACTTTGTGTGGTTTCTATGCACAGACGCGTTCATATCCCGCATGGCGTGTACCGTACTACGTGGCGCGAAGCCGACGAAGAAAACCATGCAAGGTTTTTGGATGAAAGGCTTGGGCGACCTTAAGTTCAAGAAACGGTTGTCGCCATCCGTAGGGGCGTCGTTGAGGGCGTTGTGCTACCTACCGCCGTTTCTTCGACCCTAACGGCGACCTTGCTACAAACGAGGACTTATGGGAACTACGGACCGGAGAAATAAACTAGACATGAAGGACTATATGTGGGATGACATTGATTTGTAACCTAGCTAAACGTGATTGAGCAATCGATCGTTCGATCGAGTTTTGTAAATTCGATGTGTGGTGCGGTCACTTTTAAACTCTAAGTGCTTTAATTGAATGTCCATGTTAGTTGAATGTTAAATTGTGATGCATTTTTAAGATTTGTGTGAATATTCTCTTATTTTATTATTTAATATGTGGTTTAAATCATAATTTAGAATTTTATAATATTTTTGAATTATTTTTTTATTAATCCTGAATTAATTAACCGTGGCGGGCTTCTAACAAAAACGCCATGGTTAATAAATTAACCATGGCGGGCACGTAAAGATGCCCGCCATGGTTAATATATTAACCGTGGCGGTCTTTGTTACGCGCCGCCACGGTTAATCGATTTTGCATGGCGGGCATGGAGTCCGCCACGCGGTTAATCGAACGATTAACCGTGACCCTAACTCGTGGCGGACACAATGCCCGCCATGCAAAATCGAAAAATGCCCGCCATGCAAAATCCGTTACGTAGTAGTGACGGTTGATGGATTTTTCACGATGAATATTGTATGGAAGGAGGTTCTAACGCAATAGGCGAGGTAATAGAAAATTACTAACACATACATTTGTATTTTTAATAATTTAATTTATATTGTACAAATATTATTTTAGTAACGCCATATATGTTGATATTCCTAGGTAGTTCTAAATGGTTTATCGGACTCACGAGAGGTGTTATATGCATAATACTTGAATGTAAAATTATTTGTACATGTTATATTCTCGATCTGTATATGCAACTGCTTGTGCATGGTGTATATACTAAACGCTTGATGTCAAATAATCAACCTTTGCGCTACACATGTGCTGCCAAGTCCCTAATTTTATGTTTTTAATCTTTATTTATTACATGTGTGCTAGCTAAAGCCTACTCCAAGTATTCATACACTCGCTAATTACATGTTACTTTCATAAAACTTGTTTCAATTATTAAATGTCATTTTAATATCATTGTTTAATTTCATAGTATTGTTATCTTATAATGTGATTCATGTTTTTATATAAAATTTAGTTACCATGTAGCAACGCACGGGCATTTAACTAGTCTTTTTATAAATATCGGGAGGCCCTAACTGGTATGGTTTTTTTTGCGCTTCATGGCTGTGAGCTACGATGCACGGATACTTCTAGGGGGTCCGTATCCCGTATCCGATACACCGCGGATATGGATACGCCATGGATACGCCTCGGATACGTATCCGGACCGTACTAGAAAATGTGGATACGTCTTTGACATGGATACTCGTATCCCGATACGTTGGTGCTGGTTTAGATACGCCCAACAAGGGCAAATAGGCCCATCCGGCCACCGAGAAGGAACATGACCTAGCACAAGTGCCCCGACTGCTCACTCTCTCAATGTAGGCGTACATAATATAGTGTTTTGTTTAATCGTCATCATATATTCCGATATGATGTAATAACACATTTATCTCATTATTCTTTGTTAGTACAAATATATGCCCCGTGCACTCAAAATCTCAAATTGTCCCTACGTTACAAGTGTTGGTGGTTTTACTAATAAGTTGTTAAAATATCATTTTACTTGTATTATGTTACTTTTATATTAATCATGTGTAGTTATGAATATAAAAAAATACATTTTAGGCGTATCCCCGTGTCACTTTTTTTTAGATAATAGTGTATCCGGCATCCCGATACGTATCGTATCGATACTACGTATCCGTATCTCTGAGCAACGTAGGCTGTGAGGATTCAAACCTGAACCCACAACCTCCCCTCGCACATAGCCTTCTCTGCCACGACACCTACTCTCACCTATATCTATAATCCATTTTGGCTCCCCACAAATTATCTTGAACTAAGTGTAAATTGCTTGTTTGAGATTCAAATGAATTCAAATTAAAAAGTTGGCAACTACAAAGTTTCATAACTTTTTGAGATTTACAACATTTATTATGGTAGTTTCTCCATCTCTGATTTTTTACAATATTATGATTTTTAAGCTTGAGAAATTCAAAACGTAGTTTTCCTCGACAAGATGTTCCCAAATAAAAAAATAATATTAACTACAAAGTTTCACAACCTGATCTACACCTTCTATTTTTGTTGTCTGTCGATCTGAGGTCTTTCAAATTGCAACTTTTTTTTAAAAAAAAATAAAACCTAGTTTTCTATGAGAGAATGGTTTCAAATCAAAAAGTTGGCTACTGCAAAATTGAATAACTTTTATTTTGACCACTTGTTCATCTGACGTAATCATAATAACATTGCTCACAAATCTTATACATCTCTATGGTAGTTTCATAAACTATATAAACTATACGAGAGATGAGTAATTTTTGTCAACGATGTTACCACTTTCTACGATAAGAGAAATGACCAAAATAAAAGTAACGAAGCCTTTACCCCAGTCTTGATAAGTTCTGCAACTTTTATGCTCGTGACTTTTTCAGTTGAAATCATTTGATGTTTCAAAATGTCATTTCAAGTTGTCATTTTTGAAATTCTAATTTTAAAATGTTTACTATGGTTTGTGAGAAAGGGAGAGAATGAGCACGCAAAGTAATGAAGCCTTTACCCCAGTTATACGAGGCCACGATACAAGACTCGGTGACGACAGCGATGACGACAGCGACGTTGAATAAAAAGCCTCAACCATTATTGCGGTGTTCAGCCCGCTGCCGAGTGGCCGTCTCATCCGAAGCAACCAGCGGCAGCCATCCCATTTTTCTTACAAATGTAAAAGATGATACATAGTCAAGGCGGGTTTTGTAGCAGGTCCGATAACAGTAAATAGGGAATAGCGTGGTACATGTCCTGCAATGAGGGAGTCTGAACTCCATACATTTTTTTTAGTATATCGTTGTTGAATTGTAATACAATGTTCTTGGTTTAAGGGTTCTCATTTGAGCCATGTGAGTGTGGGCGATGCTCGACAAAGTGACAAGTGTTGATGAAAGTAAGTACGGATCATTTGATTAGATTTAATCTAAAGCCGTTCAAATCTGAAGCAATAAAGTAGCATGTACGAGCTAAGGTAATCAGTGACTAAACTGAACAAGATCCTTCTAAGCCTGACCAAACTACAAATGACTCAAACAACTTGCTGCTCTTCTGAACTGAACCAATGCAGTTCTGCCATTATAGTGCTTCTAGAGCGTTACTGAAAAAAGATGCAGGAAAAGACTGCACAGAGGGCTTCTCAAAATTGCACCTCAGAAACCAGATCAAAATTGAGTTAGGAAAAAGCTATAACATCTGTCGGCATGAATGGCTAACAGGGACGCTGCCCCAAGAACTGATCCGTGTATGAATAAATTGCAGAGCCCCTAAGACTACTTCCTGCAAGGGATCTGAACCAAAACATTTGTACATATGACTTTTGCTGCTTCACAAAAAATAAACTAATATGCTTCTTGTGCTCGACTCCACAAGAAACAAAGGCAAAAGAATAAAGTGATTTAACATACCTTAGAACCACTCTAGCGAGACATTCCACATTCCTAACATATTCTCCCTAAACAAGGATGTTGAAAGACATACCAAAGAAAAGACTCAAGATCAGACTCACTCTTTGTTTTCTAATCACATCCAATTTCTATACTTAAAGATGTGAAAGAAAAAGATCACATCTAGTTCCAACCTATGAATACTACTCAAAGATGTCTCAAAGAAAAAAATGATTAATGCATTTTCTTTATTCAGTACATAAAAGGGGTAGGTTGTAAAGCTATCCCTGAGGTAAGAAAAATTATTAACAAATCATGTCAACTTCGAACTAAATGGTTACCACCAATGATAACTAAATGTATGTATATAAGAATTAATTAATTGCTAAGATTAGCGCCTCAAGCAGATTATAGCAAACTCACTTCTTGGAATGTCTTTCAAGTGAGAGCATGAATGAGCAATTAGTCAGCCTTACAGTGAGAGCAGGACTTGTTTCCAAGCCTAAATAACATAACGCAAGTGCCCAGACTAACCAACCATACCAAGTGACATGAATGAGCTAAGTTAAGTGATCGATTTGGGTAACAATGAAAAACTATACTTGAAGACTGACACATAAGATTCCATACAAAAACAGTAGGATTTGATATCCAGCTAGAATGCAAAATCAATATACATCTGGTAACAAGTTTGTCAATATTGTTTTGTTCCTCTTAATACAAACACACAATTGGCTTATCTGCTTTGGAGAAAGAAAAAAGAAATTGGAACATTGACCACTTAACCAAGCACCTTTGGCAGGTATCGACAATGGATTTCCATTTTCTGATCTATGAAACCTAAATAGAAAGAAAATAAGAACTTTCTGTTAGTCTTATACAAATGATTCGCACCCACCGCAAGAAGCCGAGGTATGCTGTACTGGTTGCTGAAAAGATGGGTCGGACTATCGAAGAGGCTTCAGAAATTGTTGCTTGCATATACACCTCACAATTTCATTAATAATTAACAGCAAGAATAAATTGAGTTGGCTTAGTTCAGTAGGTTACTTTCATAATTCCCAGGGTAGCTTTTCCAGTGAAAGCAAAAAGCTAGATCAAATAAGATCAGCTTCATCTTGTCGCTCCCACTCTTTCTCAAGAGAAGAAAGGAATGCAGGGATTAAAAACATGACTTCACCCAACAATAACGATGAATCTTGGGCAAGGCAAGGGCTTCAAGCCAAAAGCACAGAGTATGAGAAAGAAATACAAAATCATGTGAGGCATTTCAACAAACATGTCATGTGCAAGTGGAACACGCGCATCACTATCCTCCGTGATTACTCCGCCATGAGCAACACGACCCACGGTGTCAAGGAGTTCCATGCGGGCGCAGAGCCGATGCGGTTGCGGGTGCCGTTGGGATCGGGTCGGCGGCAAAGGAACTCGTGGAAGCGGCACGAGGGCACGGGCGCAGCCGGCGATCAGAGAGCACGACCTGCTGGGGGCTGGCGCCATGAGCACAACGGAGTCCGAGGCGGCACGCGCCGGGTCACGCCGCGCAGCACACGCGCAGCCGGAACCACGCCTTTCCGCAAAGATTACACCGCCCCTCCGCTGCGTGCACCTCCGCCGTGGCAAGAAGAGTCCGGAGCCTCGACCGCCACGGAGGACACCGGCGCGCCGCGCAGCCATCCAGGGGGAAAACTAGGGCACGGATCCCACTTCTCCTACTGTCACCGCTGCCGCCGCACGCCCACGATTCCGCCCCCCGCTTCAAGAGAGCTGATCCACACCTCGTGGCAACAGGAGAGAGGAGGGCGGTGTCGAGAGGAGGCGGAGGATGCTGATTTCTCGCTGGGGGGCAGCGGCGGGGACGGAGGAGGGCGGGCGTCCGCATGGTGACGGGTCGGTGGTGCAACCCAGCGGGCGCAGGCATCGGGTTGATGAGGATGGAGCCGAGGTGGAGGCGGGCGGCCTCGCGAGGTGGTGGAGGTGGAGGTGGAGGTGGAGGCGGCGCGCCGCGTTCTCTTGATGGACGGTCGCATGGGGAGGCGGCTTTAGTGAGGGCGAATGACGCGCGATAGATAGGGTCGAGCGGCGGGCCACATGTCGGCGCAAATTTTTACTGAGAGGAGGGGCGGAGATCGCGACTACGGGCGGCATGGAGCGGGGCAGAAATTTTTACCGAAGTTTTGTCTCCTTTTCATCCTTTAATAGCAAAAATGCCCGTCGGCGTTGCCATGGGTCACATGATCGGACTCCGTATTTTGGGAAACAACTTCACTTAAGTTAAAATTATCATTTCAAATAAGCATTTGATTAAAATAGTTTGTCATACTTTCGTTCACACACTAAAATTACTATAATATAGTTATTTATTTTTATTTATTTTTCTCTTTTTCCCGTAGTTATTTTAGCGTTTCCTTTTTTGGGGGCGGGTGCACCGACCTAAGGGCGCCCCTTACGTGTTGGGAAGGGCCGCCTCCACACCCGACGCCATTTGTCTTATTTGTTGCCCCTTCGCCTCGCCCACCTCTCGTGCCAGCCCTCGTCTAAAATTTTGGGCCTCGCTCGCGCCGACCGTTCTCATTGTCTTCCCCGCCCCGGCTCGTGCTAGGCTGCCGACGAGCGTACCCACGAGCGGCCCGGCAAGCCTGCCCCGGCGCCCCGGGTCCTTCCGTGCATCTTCTTCCCGCGGCCATCGCCCCCCGCCGGCGCCCCCTAGGGCTCGCCGGAGCCCGGCGAGCCCTAGAGCGCCCGGTGGCGTCCCGCCTCCTCCCCTCCCCTCTTTTCTTCACAGCTCGAAACCCCTAACCCGCTCCCCGCCCGGCGACGGCCTTCTTCCCACCTCCGGCGGCCATCTTCTCTAGCTCCGGCAACCTCCCGGCTCCCCGCCGCCCGACCCGCACCCGGCCCGGATGGGTCTCTCCGCCGAAACTCATCACCGGCCGAGCCGTCACGCCCGCCGCGGTCGACGGTCGGGCCAGGCGGACGGGCCTCTTTCTATGCCCGGGAGGAATGGAGGGGAGGGGAGGTCGACGTCGCGGGCGGGGCGAACCCTAAAAGCGACGGCAAGTGGTCGTCGAACCCTAAATCGACGGTAGTTGTCCGCGGGCGGCAACGACGCTGGATGAAGACGACGACGACGCCGATGAAGACGAGCGAAGACGACGACGGCAAAGCGCAGGCCTTAGGCTGGGCCGGCCCAACACGACCTGGTCGGTCACGGCGTTTCAAGGCCGACTTGTTGGCCGCTAGCATTGCCGTCCCGCCCAGCGTCACCGTGGTCCGAGTCCTCGGCGCTTGGATTGGCGCTGGCGTCACCATGTATATAAATTATATATAAAAATGAACTATATAAATACCAAATTAAACATTTAAACATTCCTTGACCATATACGCCGCTCGTATGTGTTCCGAGATGCATGATCACGGCCTCATCCTCTTCGTTATTATTATATTAATTATTCCCTAGCTTATCCGCCAGGAGATTGAGATTGAGAGCAAAGCGGCAAGGCTGCATGCGTGCAATGCTCTATGGCCCATGGCCCATGTAGCGCGCCAATCCAACCGCCGAGGCCGGGCGGAAGACAGGAGGCCAGCGAGTCCACGCAAACAATACGATCTGGAATCAGATTTGGCCGGCGGACAGAAATTTATGGCAGATTGACAGAAATTTTCCCTTTTTAATATTAGGTATATATAGATAGGTAGTAAAGATTTATAGGTAGTAAAGATTTATAGGTAGTAAAGATTTGTTATTTTTGTTGGAAAGAAAGTTTTTATGTGTGCGGAGTTCGTGTCAACAACGCATGCATGTTCCGAAGTTTCATGACGGATCCGTTTGTTTCGGATGCGCCTCAAATATATTCCAAATATATAAGCCACACGGAGCGAATGCGATCTATCCCTCGCATCAAACTGTTCATAGGTTGCACCTTCTGTTTCTTCACCCGCGCCGCCGCCAGTGGTGGCCGTGTGCCATACGTAATATCCTGGAGCAGGTGCTAGATCTGGTGTCGCCGCCGCCAGGCGCGGCGTCAGTCCTTGTCGCTCCTCGATCCACATCTTCGTCCAGCGCAACCGGCGGCGAGAGAACTCCAAAGTCTTCCCGACCCGGGAGCCGGCCTTGGTCCCGGCGTTGGGATCAGGCCGGGATCCAGCGGCAACCTGCGCCTGTGTGCGTGCGTGCAGCCTTGTCACCGGCCGACGAGACCTCCTGCCCGACGTTGAGGCCTTCGATACCGAGGGCGTCGGGGCCCGGCCGGCCTCCTCACGAACGCGTTCCAGCCTTCCAGGTGCCCCTCCTCGGGGCACGATCGATAATCCGAGCGCCGGATCGGCACAAGGTGATTATTGGCTTTATTAAAGTGATAAATGCAATTCAGATTTTGTTTTTAGTCTTATCTGCAGACTCGTCTAACATTTTCATAGAATTGATGTCTGATTTATTGTTGGAACATATATACAAAGGTTGGAAAACTTCTAAGGTTGAAAAGTATTCTGTGTCTCATGCATATGAAACTATCTTTTACAACCTAAAATAATATGATTGCAAACTATATATCCACCTGCAAAGGAAATACCTAATCAAGGTTATGTGTATAGAGATGAGTTTTCTTTCAATCACCATTTGTCAAGACTCTCCAGTACATATATATTCTTATTCCATCAATATGTAATCTAGAAGTTCTGCTTTGTATGTCAGGTCGGTCGGTGGCGATGTGCCTGCAGGGACTCCACTCATATAGCCCAGGTTCACGTCGATGTGGAGTCAGTATCCAGGTTAGGGTGAGACCATTGCAAACAAAATAGAATCATTAGCCCTATTAACTAGAGCTGACGAAACACATGAAAAGAATAGAGGTAACTAAGACACTTATTGAAATAAGAGTGGTCGTCATTTATATTTCATCAAGTATTCTGGCTTTCCTCTTTGGAATTTTCAGGTTAAACTATTGTATGTTTATTTAATTTCATAAAAAATATAATAGGTATACAATGTCCACTACGGATGACGCATTGCTGTTGTTCGTGGACCAGAGGGCTGGTTTTTGTGGCAGTGGGGATCAGGATGCGCCGAGCTTTCTACACCATTGACGCGCACGGGGCGAGTCTCCCCTAACCGCGCTCCATCCCATTTGACACGGTGACCAGATAATCCTAGCGATGGATCTTGCACAAGGTGATTTGTTTATATAAAGTAATACATGCAATTCAAATTGTTGCTTTAGTTTTCATGTTGAAACTACATGTCTATATAGTCATAATATCTACACACATCAAATATTTGCTTAGAATCCATGGCTGACCAAAAGTGACATATGGTTTGAAAAGTATTAATTGATGTCTGACTTAGGCTTGGGACATATATATACTAAGGTTGCAACATTAGTTAACTGGATAAATTTTAAGTTCATACTGTTCTGTTGTTTATCCATATCAAACTAGTACCTTTTTATCACGATGGTCCACACCCCTCTTTCCGTTACTTACATAATATGATTTAAACTATATGAACCTGCAAACGGAAATGCCTAATCAGTGTTATCTGTTGTATCGAGATGAGCTTTCTTTTAGTCACCATATGGCAAGACTTGACAGAATTCTTACTCCATCAATAAGCATATATATAATCTAGAAGTTTTGCTTTATATGAGAAGCAAAAAGATTGTTTACCCTGCACTGTGTATTTACATAATGTATTTTACCTTGTCTGCCTGCACCAGGTGGTCGTGGTAATTGCTCTCTAGTCTGACGCAATGGCCGAAACAATCCGAGCAACAGATGGACAGAAGGCTTGGTGGTTGTCCGTGAGCGCCGAGGAAAAAGACAACTCTCTCTTCTATGTGAAGAGCAATGGTCAGCAGAGACAGGTAAGATCTAGGTATTTGATCCATCAAACACAAGGTATGATCTAGCCTAAGCTAGTCAATGAACACATCTTATAACATGATGCATCCGGCCCAGGCGTGGGGTTGGCCGAGGACCAATAACTTAAGGTTGCCCGGCCCCAACAGTTCTTAGGCACAGCCACTAGGGGAAAAGCCTAATCTCCCTAAAAGACTAGTCTGATAGGGGAACGGCTGCTCTGCCTTTTAAGGTGGCTTCCTCCGTCCAAGTTAAGCAGGGTGGGATTAATTCAGATGTGCACGGCTGCCACCTACACTGTTGTGTGCCTGACCAAACCATGCTCCCGCTGGGCCACGACTGCAGCCTACAGCTATTGCTATGCCTGGCCAAATCGTGCCCTAGGATGTCCTCATCATAACATTAGGGATTAGGGATCACAAAGACCATGCGAGAGTTTGTACTCCATCGATGGAGTGGGGATGTGAGGAGGAATAGGTTGATGTAGCGGTACGTTGTTTTAACATCAACCCTTAAGATGCTAGCGGCAATGGCCATCACCTTGGTCGTGCTAGAAATGCGGAATAAAGGTGGAGGCCTTCGGATTGATCCGACGCCTCTTTAGGACTAGGAAAAGCATCAAGGTGACTGTGTCCCAATTTTACGTTGGGCAAAGGAGAAGCTGAACCACTCCTTTTATTATGGCGCTATTTGACTTTGGGGTGCAGCCATTGGTTGTTGTAGGCGCTACCGATCGTTGTGCGTATGAGGTTTTCCCCAAAGTAACTTGGCTAATTGTGATTGACCCCACACCACACCCCTTTGTTATGTCTCCAGCCAGAGATCACATAACTCCAACATTCTCCTCTCTGATTGAATAGCTAATCATCGTAAGTCCGCACTTAGCATAATAATGCCGAAATAATGTGATAATGTGATACACTAGTCATGAAAATTTCCATGGTACACTAAACTTCCTCGATAGGATAAACATAATGGTGTTGATTCAAAGTTCAGCAAGGCGCTATGCGATTTCTTGGTGCTGACCATAGCCTAGAGCCTAGGCGAGCTTAGGATAGCCTAGACATATTTCATGGTCTTTTTTCTAGGCGTTCTAAATACATTAAAATCTTTGTCGGGCATCATGGCGCGGCGCAATGGCGTCGCCCACCCGCGACTTTGTCGCATCGAATAGTGAGGTAGAGTGCGGCACGGTGGCCATATCCACGGCGCATGTGCGGGAGGGGGAGGCGACGAGAAACAGGAAAGAGTCGAGGAGGGGTGAAACCTTTGATGTCGGGCTTGCTTGAACTCCTGCCGAGAACACTGCGCCGCCTATGCCGCCAACCAGGGCACCACGCCACCTCTGCCCTGCTGCCCTTTATTGCCTTCTCCCTGGTTGGCTTCGCCGCGCATGGACCGGTCAACGTCGGGTAGTTTCGGTGGTTGTGGAGGAATGGTGAGCATGTTGAGATCAGCGAAAGCAGCAACGGCGCCCTAGAGCAGAGAGGTGGAGGAAGTGCCCTAGAGTTGAGAGGTCGAGGGGCTATTAACCATCGTCTGCAAAGCGTCCAGAGTGCGACCGGTTGTAGGAAGAAGATACGAGGGAACTAGACGTATAGTGAATTGGCAACCGGCGCTGGGAGTTGTCGCCGGATCGTGGAGACTGTGGGTGAGGCGTCGCGCCTTGCAAAGGCCTCAGTGGCCCTAGGGGTCGAGACCTACATGGGCTGCTGGCTGTGGCCCAGATGGCCAACGCAAAAACATTGACACCGTGAGAAGTGGATTAAGACTATATTAGTTCTCATGACCGGCCCACCCACTGTTGGATCATGGACGACCTCATGTTCATGTACAACAGCAGGTCCACCAGTTATTGCACAGACTCCTCTAAAAAAAGTTCTTGCACAGAAAGGGGAACGACAAGGCACATGCTACAAGTTATTGACATGCAATCGTGCCTTATAACTCAAGGCACAAGCAAAATAAATCAAAATAAATCATTCATATCATCGAGGGTCATAGTTGATTACATTAAAAAGTACTTATCATTGAACATGAAAATTTAAGTACAACAATTGGAATTATCTCTACTATAAGGGCATAGGTTTTGCTATTTTTAGACCAAAGCTCATCAACCAACGGATCTCAGAACCCAGGGCTGAGATCGAAAGTTTGTGTAAGGGTCTTACACTCTCGCCCTCCTGCGGCACATTCTCACATGTCGGAGGCAAAGCATCTCTACTATCTCTACTATAAGGGCACAGTTTTTGCTATTTTTAGACCAAAGCTCATCAACCAACGGATCTCAGAACCGAGGGGCTGAGATTGAAAGTTTGTGTAAGGGTCTTACACTCTAAGCCCTCCCGCGGCACATTCTCACACGTCGGAGGCAAAGCAACAATCGAAGCCCATCATCTCTACGACGTGAGAAGCGAACACCAAAAAAAATAAACAAACCATGGCGACATCTCTACTATAAGGGCACAGATTTTGCTATTTTAGACTAAAGCTCATCAACCAACGGATCTCAGAACCGAGAGCTGAGATCGAAAGTTTGTGTAAGGGTCTTACACTCTCGCCCACCCGCGGCACATTCTATCACGTCAGAGGCAAAGCAGCGTGAGAAGCCCATCATCTCTATGGCGTGAGAAGCGAACACCAAAAAAAAAAAAACCACGATGGCAACAGGAACCGCCGCGATGGAATTGATGGGATCGAGATCGATATAACCTCACGCATCAGCAACGCTCAGGGCCAACGCCAGTTCGAGGGAGTCTCAAACGCCGCGATTGGCAAGTATCAATTATACTTCTAGTACAGAATTATCAATTATTTTTAAAATTCTTAATATATCAACAAATACTCATGTCTGCAGCGAGATTCTCTACTATAAGGGCACAGTTTTTGCTATTTTTAGACCAAAAGCTCATCAACCAATGGATCTCGAAACGATGGCTGAGATCAAAAGTTTGTGTAAGGGTCTTACACTCTCGCCTTCCGCAGCACATTCTCACACGTCGGAGGCAAAGCAGCGTTCGAAGCCCATCATCTCTACGGTGTGAGAAGCGAACACCAAAAAAAAACCACGGCATCTCTACTATAAGGGCACATTTTTTACTATTTTTAGACCAAAGCTCATCAACCAACAGATCTCCGAATTGAGGGCTGAGATCGAAAGTTTGTGTAAGGGTCTTACAGTCTCGCCCTCCCGCGGCACATTCTCGCACATCGGAGGCAAAGCAGTGTTCAAAGCCCATCATCTCTACGACGTGAGAAGTGAACACCAAAAAATAAATAAATAAACCACGGCAGCAACAGGGAACCGCCGCATTCGTTTCTTGACCTACGAAGTGCAGAGTGTAGCAGTTCTTTCCTTGACGTTGAGCCATTGAATTTTTGATTGGTCGAGCTTTGGTGTTGCATCCGTGAAATTCTAGAAATAATCATTGCTGATTACTCACCCCTAAACACTATGCACTATAGAACACATGACTACTCTGAATGCCTTGGTTCCTAGTGTATATACATGTATACTATGCAACTACAAGCTTAAAATTGAGTATGTAATTATTTTTGCATGGCCGAGTATGAAATTCTCATCAGTGGTATAATAGACCACTTGTATAAAAACAATCCATTCCTAAAGCTGGAGTAGAGTTGTGTGCCAAACTGTACCACCTGTTCCACAAACTCTACGGTGAAGCTGCTCCACGATGGAGTTAGTGGAGCAGAGCTATAAAAAACGGGAGCGAAACAGTGCCAAACACCCCTTTAATTTTACATTAAATAAAACTATCTCAAATAACAAAACGGAGTATACCATTACAGAGAGCTCGTCGAGGCGATTAAAATTGATATATTATTTGCTATATTTGGTGCTCGAATAAAAAGATATCAATTTCGCAAATTAAAAAGGAGTGTTGTTGTCCTCGCGACATCAGCATCACATGCAAAACCGCCATGCAAAACCGGGCTGGACCTGGGGTGAACATGTTCGCAAGTTCGAGGGGCTAGATGGCTAGTTTCTAAGTCCATGGACCTATTTGACACAACGCTACAAGTTCAGGTACCCACAAAGGCATTTCACTCAATATATAATATTGCCATTATCAAGTATAATTTTAGCCGTGACGTTAGCATGAGCATTATACTAGTTAATATAATTAATGACACCCTGGTTGTCCACCGTAGGTGCACATTCTTCATATCGAGGTCTATTGACCTCATACGCACGAACACTGAGTGCATCGTTAATATGGTCATTGTGATAAGCGTTGTTCCGTATTTGGTAATGTCAGTTTTCTCAAGTTTGCAATTGGAATTTTATTTGGAAAACGATGTTTGATTTTATACATTGGATCGGGCAAGTTACCTTCTAGAGATGCATAAATAGAGCAATTATCCCTTGGGCCGACAAAAATGATGGAACTATTTGCGACCGTTTCGAGACAACCTGTGATGTAAATTGATGTTTATAAAGGGTATTGTTGGTAATACAAATCCAATTATGTTAAAAATCGACTTACATGCATATGAGTCCACGACCACATTAGTGGCAATAAGAAGATGGTTTTTAGAGAAGAAAATGGTTTTTAGTACCGGCTAAAAAACATTTGAGTGTTTTCCTCGGTGTCTCAAAATACATGGAGAAATGCAATCCTCCCACTATATAAGAAAAAAAATTATGTTATTATAATAATTTAGGCAAAACATATGAAAATTTCAAAACATTATTTTTCATTAATAGACACATACTCACCTTTAAATGCAAGCTCCTAAACGTATTTGGAAATAAGGTTTGACAATCCCACGGTCCAACATGAGCCACGGCGGCTATCACGTCAACTTCGTGAATTGTTTGGATAGCTCATCGCTTCGTCCAGTGATACAAAAGATGCAGCACAGATAGCCATAATGTGTGATGGTGTAAAAAGCAGTTAGTATGAATGAGAGTTGTGATTACAAGATACTAAAGTTCATAGACTGTTTCTATATATATCATACGATAATTTATAACCGGTCACAAGTATGTAAGTTAGTTATCAAAGACATAAACATTGACAATATATACTTGATTCCATAGTATGATAAAAACAATCAAGAGAAGGTGTTTTGGACTTGTCTGCAGGAATTCTTATTTTCAGGGTTAGCGCATAAGAAAAAGAAGACACAGTGAATAGTGTAGTGTGAACCTCAGAAACAATTATAGAAAAGTGTAGGGGCTCTTTATCAAAAATGCCCTACGAAGGGGTATTGGTCACGCTGGGCCACTGGATTAGATTTGGACAATCCAGATCAAAACAGAGAGGGTGGGAGAGTGTTTTTTTGTTTTTTTGAGGTAAAGGGTGGGAGAGTGTTTGCCGGCCGGTTTAAAACGCGCCCGGTGCGGCAGAGGCCATGACAGGCGGTAGTGGAATTCGCCGGCACACGCGAATTGGTGCGACCTAGGACTAATTTTTTCTCAGATTTCACTGAGAGGAAGAGGACATTACGGCGGACTTGATAGGCCATCTCTAGACGTTGCTGACCTCCTCAGAGGAGGTTGCCCCATGCGCGGTGAACAACTGGAGAGAGTAAACGGGCTCCGGTCAAGCACGACAGGTGCTTTAGGGAATAAAAAGGGAAGATGAGGATACCCACGGAGGTCGAGTTCTCCTGTGAAACTTGTCTGCGGTGTGGAGGAGGGGATTGATGCTTGTAGTGGCGGGGTTGGGATCGGCAGTGGCGGCTTCTAGCGTTGTCGGGAGAGAGTGGAGACTGGGAGCGGTGGTGGTGGGAGAGTGCGCTAGACCGCGAAATCAATTTGAAGGTGAGATGACAGAGCGGAGACATCCAAGGGAGTGGAGGAGCTCGGTCATATAACCGTGGGCCGTTCGTGGTTGCATATCCGCTCCTCATGCGGATGACAGAAAGGATCGAGATGAGACCGAGGACTCAGGGATGCTTATCCTTGGTAATCCAATACGCTTGGATCGCACGGGAATAGGGTGTGAACCTTAACCGGGAGGAGGCTGGGTGGTGTCGTCTTGCTCGTTCACTTGGAGATGATTGGGGGGGGGGGGGGCAGAGAAAGGGCTAACAGACCGGGTCGCCTGGTGCCCGGTCACGTGGCCTCTCAAGCTGCACGTGAGAGCAGGATGAACCACGCACGTTGGGTTCAGTCTTGGTGTCGGCGGCTATGTGCCTCTGCCTCCTCTCCCTCATCTTCTAGGCATGGCTGCCCATGATTGCTAGATGCCATGATCATTGTCGATTGTTGGCTTTGGCTCAACTACTGCAGTGCCACGTGGTTGTGCTTCTGATCTATGGAGACCCACCCGTGGGTGTGCCTGACTTCTCTCCCCTTGTTTTCTAGTCATTGGCCGCTCGTGACTAACTAAAGAAGAAGGCCATAATCATCGGTCTATTGTTTTGTGCTATAGTGCCACGCAGTGTCTGGGAGCTTGTCACCCAGGTCCAAATGGAGCAACGCTATATGTGAGCCTTGACAATTGCCATGCAGATGATGAGCTGCAGGGTGGGATGGCCGTGACCCGGGCGATGCAGACATGGACGACATGGCTGGATATGGACGTGTAGCCGTCAGTTCAAGTATACTACTTGAGCACTCGACCAAACACAATCCGAGGCAAATCCTCTCGTTTGTAAGAGTATGTTTTTCAGAACAAAAAACTAGTGATAATCAGCTGAATCCCAGTTTTAGTTACCACACCATCACGGATGGTGGTCCTCAGCTCAGTCACTGCTCACTGGGTCATACATGCTAGAAAGGGTCTGGAAACAAACACGAGTGGACAAAATATCGCTCAACTCAATTTCAGCGGAAAAATTTGTTCAATCAATTTGTTTATATGTATAGGTAAATGCTTGTGCTTTGCAACGGGAATGCATAATACTATGATAACATATGTAGAACATCAATTATTAATAAGCATTCAAGGGGAGCGAGTTTGTTTGGTTCATGTCGTTGTGTAACATATTTGCTATCCTTTTTGTTAAGTGGTAACCACCGTCATTCACTCATTCAAAAAATGTTATATGAAGAAAACTAAATATTAATGAGTTAAACATTTTAGAAGTATTACAACCAACATGTTACAATAACATAGATATATTATATACATTCATTCTATAACATGTACACATGAAAATAACTATTTGTCTCTTGTGTCTTTCCGGCTTCCTCTGTTCCCTGAAATTTAGATGGATACTACCAATCTCAGTAACAAATAACACAAATGCAAGAATATAACAATTGTGTAAAACAAAAGACAATTCTTTGTCATCAAGTGAGAACCTCTTTCTAGACAACATTTTTCGTGTATCTACCATTGCCACTTTCTTCTGTTTCTCTTTCTTCGTATCGATGGGTTGGACAGCAAGGACCCTAATGTTTGACCTGCCAGTGGCTCTAGATAGCGCAACATATAGCTGACCATGGGAGAACACTAGCTCAGGCAAATACACACCAACATTGGGGATAGTCTGCCCTCAAACTTGTTAATCATCATGGCAAAACTGAGTCTCATAGGAAACTGCTTCCTCTTGAACTCGAAAGGGAACATCTCGTCATCCGATGGGCATATGGGTATCTGTGGTAGGAAGGCTCGTTTCCCGGTAGGTCTCGACCATAATCTCCACATCGATGGCATTTCTATGGGACCCTCAAACCACTAGCCTGGTTCCATTACAAAGTCCAAAGGGAAGGGTCGATGTTTCTTAGCAACATGATCGGGCACCCAATCTTGAGCTTTAACATGTGTGAAGGCATACCTCTAGGCATTAAAGTGTTGAGGAACTCAGATGGGTAGTAGTTATGTGGATCATCCACCGCACTATTAAAGTTATGGTACACAATCTCATCCCCTTGGAAACGACTTATCATCTCTATGTTAATATTATCAACCCAGACATTCTTTGGCGATAATATCGCTCGTGAGGTGATGTAGCTCTTGTTTGACATATTGGCATTAAGGTTAGGGAATATGGGGTCAATTAGTATGTCAAGGTCACTGTCTTCCCCGGTCTATGGTATGCATATATCATTAGGAAGGAGGATTTCATCGTCATCATTAGCCTCATCAGTGCCTCCCTCGATGCATAGCAAGTATGCCACAAACCATGGGTCGGTCTTTGCCCTCATATTGCCACTAGTTTGAGATGTCGAATTGAATTGATCTAAAGGTGTGACATCCGTATTGAGGTACTGACTATTTGAGCCCTTGACCCTTTTCGAGCAACTGGGAGAACCTACCTGAAATGTCCACCGAGCACTATAGTCTTTCCCCCGAACGGCAGGTCATGGCAGTCCATGGTATCACGAAGGCTATAGTCTAGCGCCTCAACACCTTGCCTATGCAGCATCATGACCTCGTCCCAAATAATAAGCGATGCGGTCTGAAGTAGCCTGGTGGTACCACTCTGTTTTGTGAAGCTACAATGTTTACCTTCTTTTGCGGGTGAGGGGAATGCCCAAGCGCGACTGCGTGGTTCTGCCACCAGGCAATATTAAGGCTGCAACACCAGATGTTGTTGTTGCCACGACAATTTTGTTCTTAACACGTATAGTAGCGAGTAAGGCTCTATATAGATAAGTCTTTCCTGCTCCGCCAGGTCCATCCACAAAGAACAAACCCCCTTTCCCGCTATCAACATCACTCATAATCTCATTGTAGGTAGTCTGTTGCTCCTGGTTAAGGGTCTTTGACAGTTCCAAGTTATCAACGTTTGCTTGAAGATTACTTTCCTCTACAATCTCTTTGGAATGCCGCTATACGGATCATATGTGTCGTCGATCTTAGGAAGTGGAAACTTATCTATCTCTATGTTCATTGATTCTAATAAATTCCAAAAATGTTTCAGGACCATCTGCTCCACTGCGTGGCTAGACTGGTTTTTGCACCTATAGGCCTCTAACATTGCATCCTTGTGCTTTTCCCAGAGCTCTTTCACATCACTCGGCTCACAAAATACCAAGATTGCTCCAAAGAGTCTTCATAGTGCAAATGTCCTCATCCAATGAGTAGCTTCAGCAAGACACTCATGTTGCGTGTTGTCCGCTTCAATAAGGCCCCTTCTTTCTGTAGCTTCTCGAAATGTTGGTAGGAGTCTGTCAGAAACCGTCATTAGATCTATGAAGGAGGTCGCACTAGGCACATGCTTCAGAAGAAGTCGAGCTTGATGCCGTCGTTTGGAAATAAAAGTCTCCATGTGGTCATGTTGATGAAGATGTTGATGCCGAAGTTTTTCGTCGTCATCATCAGCGGATCCGTCATGGAGAAGATGATTCCATCCCTTCCCTTTTTTGGCGAAGAGGAGGAAGCACTAAACCTCCCATGCTCATTTTGGATGAGCTGGCAACATGAACTTGTCATTCTTGAAGTCATGGGGCAGTCTAGACTTAGAGGCCAGTCTCTTGGCATTGATGGTGGCCTACAATTGAGACCGGGAAAAGTCGGCTAGCATCATCTATGGACACATAATATGTTTGACAAAGTTCAGTTGCCATTAGCTTTGGTCGATGTTAACAACTCCTAGTCTCAGCTACAAGCCACAATTACCACCGAGGGGTGCCCCTAAGCCCAGATTGCCTTGAAGTCTTCGCGAATGGCAAGTTCATGTTGTCCTTTGGCCAACTTATCCAAGATGAACCATGGCACGTTTGAAAGGCTCCATATATGAGGCGAAGCTAGGCTTAAAAGAAGTCATCGTCAAGACCCATAAGGAGTACATATCAACACGAACGATGGTGCTTATTTTCACCATAGCCTTCACGGACATGCATAGGATGTTGCGGTGCGAAGACCTCTAAATTGTCTAAATCACCATTTCTAGGTGAGTTGTTACACCCTTGGATTGTTGTAGGTACGTTGATTAGGATCAAACTAACAATGCCATGATGACATGTGTGCTTGTAGTATGCTAACATATGTAAGTGTGTGCTTGTAGAATGCAAAAATATGTAAGCAAGGAGCTGAACCAAGGTTGTATCTGCCTATCTCTCATACAATTTACCTAGAGGACCATCATTAGCAATGATATACCGGACATGCATCCTAAGCTAGTGAATTTGAAGGGGTTGGAGAGGTCCTTGCATCGCAGCAGCCAATGCATGCTCGTGAAGGCTATGGTGAAATAAGAATCATCATCCTAGTTGATGTACTTTTTCGGGACCTCGATGATGAATTATTTCATGCCTAGCTTCAAAACATGCATATACGATAGATGTTACCTCCAAATCTCCCATGAATCATTCTAGATGAGCTGGCCAATGGGCGACCTAAACTTGCCATTCTCAAAGTCATCGGGCAATCTAGACTTAAGGGCCAACCTCCCAGCTTTGATTGTGTCTAGTAATTGAGACTAGGAGAAGTTTGCTAGCATCAACTACACGTACATAATATGTTTGACTAAGTTTGGTTTCCATTAGCTTCGATGATGCTAACAGACTCTTCCTAGTCGCAATTACAGTCCATGATTACCACCGAGAGGTTGCCCCTAAGCCCAGATTGCCCCGATGACTTCATGAATTGCATGTTCATCTTTCCCTTGGGCCCGCTTATCCAAGATGAGCCGTGGGAGGTTCAGAGGCTCCATATATGCCACATGCATGCTACAAAGCTAGGCATGACAAAATTTATCATCAAGATCCCCAAGGAGTAATTCCACTATGACAATGATGCTTATTTCACCATAGCCTTCACGGACACACCTAGCCCAATCAGTGTTAGAAAAGGCACTCACTAACATGGACTGTGACATGTAAATTTTTAAACAAGTATTCCAAAATCCTCTCAAGTACCGTAGGATGCTTTTAACAATGCTCATGCAGAAACTAGCAAACTTTGTTAAAAGCAAAGATAATATAAGGATGCGTCAATGCCAAATATTGTAGTGCTCCCACCATTCTATTAGGGTAATGTAATGTGTTTTAACCAACAAATTCAGTCTTCATACCTGATCCTTTTGCTACATTGACCTGATCATCGCTGGAGTACACTAGTCATATGTGGTCAACTTCTTAAGATCATTAGTGATGTGATCTGTGGCCACCAAATCAATGTACCAATTCGTATCAACCCCATATGATGTTGTTGCTCATGATGATGTCGTATTCTACGGTGGGACGGTGAAGGAGGCGTTGAACCTTTGTAGCATTGTACCACCTTGTCCTTCTTGCCACATAGCTGGTAAAACACACCAAAAATAAACTATATACCGTTAATGTTTAATTGTGCTGAATGGTAATGCCATGTCATCTCATTGTTTTAAATAAATTGATTTGCACCATGTCAAATAATGATAACAGAAAATACTTTTGATGGTGACATATGTGTCATCTATATTACTTTATTTAAGATAAATATACGCCTTGCATAAGTATGATGTTACAACAAGAAGAAAAGACTATCTTAAAGTTCAATTGAGATTTTTTTTTTTAGCTGATTCGTGATCATATCATTATAATGAATAACCTAGGTATACACAAGGGCTCCATTGCAGCTCAAGTCTAAAAATGTAGTATGACATCGATCGAGATATAGTAGCACATGGGTTTGTGGGCTTGCTTCAACGGATGACATGAGAAGGCAATAGGGGCATCCAAGTAACGACACTTGGACTCCATTAGTATATTACCCTACGACACCACGAATCATCGATAATGATGTCTGTCCCAATCCCAGATTCCATGCACTATCTCTCCTTCCCAGTCGATCAACTGTTGGTGAACACTGCCAGATTAAGCCCTCGTTGCCGAGCCCCCGAGGCGCTCAGCAAAGCCTTGAATGAGCTCGGCAAACCCCGCTCGGCAAATCTTCTGATGGCAAAGCCATTTCACCGAGCTCCTTTTCTTCCCTCGCTCGGCGTGTACTTTTTCCGAGCACCAAATCCCGCTCAACAAAGTAAAGTCGCCCGTCACGTCGTATGCGGCGTTAACAGTGTCACGGTGAGTAAGTTTGCCGAGTGCCATGTCCCCCGCTCAGCAAAGGTTTTATTTTTTGTTTTTAGATCGAGCTCGGCTTTTTTTTCTTTGCCGAAGCGGCAAATCAACACTCTACTCGCAGCGTCTCGTTAGTTCGCCAAGCGCACAACATAATGCGCTCGGCAAACCAGGCCACTTCACCGAGCATCACCGTGCTATTACGCTCGGCAAACCTGGCCACTTTGCCGAGCGGTGACCATGGCGCTCTGCAAAGCACCCCTTTGCCGGCGTAATGGTCAATTGGGCTCGACAAAGGGGCAGAAAATAGCCTTTTATTTATTTTTCATTCCACCTGGACAAGCAATCAATGTCACATATAATTCACATATATATCATATCAAACACACATATACCACTTCCGGCACATTTACCACGACAAGCACAATATATATAGCATAAATGTCCACAAGTGAAACACAAGTTCACATACACAAGTTCACATCCATAAGTTCATATCCACAAGTGCATAATTGTCTCCAGTGCATCACAAGTTCACATGGCAAGTTCAATAAGTCCTAACGATTGCATCTCAAGATGATGGGGGAGGTGGATACTGAACGCCTGGTGAGGATATGCCTTCTGCACTTGCTACAGGAGTAGGATTCGAACCAGCCGATGGTTGTTGCAGAAAAATAAGAGTCGCTTGCATGTGTTAGAAAGGATTAGCGCAAAGAAGCGAAAAACAATCGATTTTTCATACTCACGGGGAGTTGCATGTGGCAAGCTCAAACCCGGACTTCTGGCCAAGAGCTGCTAGGAACTTCGTCAGGTCCTCCAGCCACGTTTGCTACATCGCCAAGATCGTATTCTGGGCCTCCACCATTTCATTTGTGGCCGAGCTTCGCGTCTATCTGCTCACACTGCTTCTCATTTTCTAGCTCGGCCTACAACATATAGTACCAAAGTTTCAGTTTTCCAAACGTAAGTAAGATGTAAAGATCAATGGACTGTGAGTAACAATGAAATAACCTGGAGTGTGTCGACCTGCTACTGTGAAGAACTCACCCGTGGACGTATAGGTGGGGTCGGTAGCGGTGCTACCTGCTTGGATCTGGGTAAGTGAGAGATCGGAACTATTGATGATGCTGTTAGCAATCCACATCCATCCGTGCTTGTTGCGTCCTCCTTGCCTCATGACGAGATCTGCATCGTTCTCCTCGTACGGGATCGTACTCCTTCCCATGGCGCGCCATTACCGCCACCATGTACTCCCTGATCTGCTCGGCGATGTCCGGATTGTTGTATGCCTCGGGTGGTTCCTGCCCAGTGCACTTCACGTTCGACGCCGCCTTGACCATGTGTGTCAGGCCCCCACTTTAATGGGTCCTTAACCTTACGTATATATTAGTGCCAGGATCACGCGCTAATACGTTGATAAAAACAAGAGTGGACACAGATTTATTTAAAAAGATGCCGGAGCTTTATTGATAGGATAAATAGGTCTTACATAAGTGGCCCAAGGGTCACTGTCTTAGTATTACACAACGTTGAGTAAGCGTAGGGTGCTGTGGCACTTTATTTATCAGAGTCTGCTACAGCGTCTAGTGGTCCTAGCCTACCACACCCACAAGCATGCTTGA
The DNA here is from genome assembly GCA_015847255.1 of Hyparrhenia diplandra. NCBI lineage: Eukaryota > Viridiplantae > Streptophyta > Magnoliopsida > Poales > Poaceae > Hyparrhenia > Hyparrhenia diplandra. The sequence goes on along the minus strand of JADLZK010009584.1, from coordinate 175,016 downwards.
GCGTAGGTCGAAACTCTAGTATCAACATCATAGTCCTAGCAAAGCCGAAAACATCACGTCTAATCCTCCTGCGGAAAATCCTCACGATCATCGTAGCCGAAGTCCTCCTCTAAGCCGAAGTCTGAAAAATCAACGGGTGAGTACAAAGGTACTCAGCAAGTCCAAACCTGGGGTTTGGTGGTTATTAGGGGTTTGGGCCCTAGCAGGGTCTCTAAAACTGCCCTTACTAGTTCCCGATCTGGTTATATGGTCGTCGCTTCACAAGGCACAAACGGTTAGTATCAATAGGATTAAACTAATCATAGATGATCCGTCCTAGCGGTTGCCCATTCCAAGGACGTGGCTATTCGAATAGATTTAAATAACTCTGCAGAGGGTGTACAATTTCCCCACATGATGGACGTACTCTCCTCGTGATCAGCGGGCAAGAATAGTCCAACAAGATCCCGTACCCGCCTGGCAGCCATCCTAGGTTTCCATATAGTTTCCACCACGGTTTCTCAGGGATTGGAAGGATGATGCATCATCCTAGACAATATGGTGATACCAAACCACCCACGGCTTTACAGGTAATACCTAATTACCTAACCTATACTGTCAACACAACACCCAATCATAATCATCAATATGTGCCTTTAGCACTGCGCCACTGCGCCCACACACTTACGTGGAAGATCACTCAGCATCCACGCCAACCGGACCATGGGGCCACTCTCCCCACGTCTGCTCCTGATAGACCGCTTGCCTTCACCGGCCTCCTAGGTTAGAAACAATATTTTGACCTAACGGGGTGTGAGATCAGGTTGTCCCATCTCGACGTGTGGCTGTACGAATATCGTACTAGGGGGATGGTCTATGAACCGGTCCTTAGGGAGGTGAGCATCTCTCCGCGGGATTCATCCCCGACTGTGACTAGTCTACCTCCATGCAGACTACCACCACTCACCTTTTTGTTGGATGGTTCACATTATTAACTAGGTTATATTGGTCTCACTTAGTCATATTATATCATCATGCATCATATCATTCACATAGCAGTATAAACCATGATCATCATCTTATAAGAGTAGGTTAATTAATTAGGTCAACATTATTAAGGGGGGTAAGGACTTGCCTTGGTTACCGTTGTCGTCCGTCCGGCTCGGGCGTAGTCGGGATCGTCTAGTTCCCGGTTGAGGTCTTCGTGGGCTACTCTCCAAGCGTCTGACGGCGATTACACAAAATTAATAAGGCAATTGAATAGCGACAAAATGAACCTTGTGATAATATATAAAACCAGTAGCAATGGATAAAGCTCAATTTAGAAAAATAACAGAAGTGGTTTGACCCAATTTGGAGTTACGGTTCGGAAGTTATGATTTTCCGAAGTTTAATTCCAGTTAATAAACAAGGTGGGATTTTATGTCATTATTTTATTAATGTAAAAATATAATAAAAATCATGACAATTATCTCCACATGATCTAGTTTATTTACATATTTTTCTGGAATTTTTCGAGATCCGGATTGGTACTTATAGCATTAGGGGTACACAATCTCGGGTAGACCTAGCATTTTCTATCCACGATTTCTACTTGTGCTTGCCATCCGAGGGCTGACCAGCGGGCCCGGCCTGGCCCACGGCCGTAACGGGGGGGGACGGAGGCGTGACGGAGGGGACATGTGGCGGCTGTTGATTGGCCCCGGGTAACGGCGTGACGGCGGGGTAACGTCGTCGTAAGCGCCGCCGCATGTCGTGCCCGACGGCGGCGCTCCGCCGGGCGTTCTCACCGAATCGCCTTCCGTCCTTGAAAGCTCGCCATGAGGGTCCTTGGGGTACTCCGTGTCACCCCGCACCCTATGGTGGTGATCCGGGCGGCGGAGCGAGGCTCCCCTCCCGGCGGCGGCGCATGCGGCGGCCGGTGGTGGCGGCTCCCCTCCGGGGCTATACTGCACAATAGAGGGTAATAACAAGGGGATCGATGAATGAGGGCGTAGTGGACTTACCCGGCCTTTCAATTTCACCGGTGGTGACCTATCTTGACGGCGGCGCCCTTCTCTTCTCCGGCGGCGGCGGAAACCCGATTGGGGGAAATCGGCGCGAAGCGGAGGAGGGAGGAGAGGGAGATTTGGCGCGAGCACCGCACGTCCTAGCTTCCTCTGAAGCTCCTCGAGGCTCGAAGAAGTCGGATCGTGCACTGGGCGGAGCTATTTATAGCCTTGCCGTGGCGGGTTCGCCGGCCGATATTTTTCTCCGCTACGGCGCGATCTTTCCGACCCGAGTGGAAGGGGCACATGGCTCGTCGGCGCGTTAGTGGTCTTGTCACGTCGGAGTTAGGCGATTCGTCGTCCTTGGCGCGTCGAGGTGGCGGTGGCCAGCCGGACATGGTCGCCGCCTCGCCAGCGCTGCGGCGGTCGCGGGGCTGGCAATAAACGGCGGGGCGGCGTCTTCTATCGGCGGCACGCGTCCTATGCTCCGGTCCGCGGCTCCGGTCATGGCAGGCGGGCTTGCCGGGTAAGGCGTGGTGGCTCGCTGTGCGTCGGTCGCCGGCACTGTGCGCCTCGATGGCGGCGCCCGAGCCAGTGTTGGCGCTTCGTCCGGCTCCGCTTGGCACTTCGTGCCCGATCGTGCTATGGTCTCCTCCCACACTCGGCGGTGCGACGGCGTCGGCCGAGAGCCCCGATGGGGCTGTGCCCGAGTCGACGTCGATAGCCGCCGGGGGAAGAAGGAGGTGTGGGTCCTGGGTGTCGGCGTTGGAGAGGAGGAAGAGAGGTGGGCCGAGTGGCTGGCGTGTTGGGCCGGCCCACGCGGGAAGGGAAGGGAAAGGATGGGCGGGCTGGTTTCTCTTCTCCTTTCTTCTTCTTTTCTTTTTCCCTTTTCTTTTCTTTCTCTCTCATTTTCTTATTCCTCTATTCTTTTATTAGTGTAACTCCACTTTAGGTCTTACCAAAATTTGTCAAGCAAATTTTTGAGGTGTTAAAATATTTGGGAAGCATCGAAGTGTCGAACCAAAACACGATTAACGAAAAGTTTGAATTTTTAGCGAATTTTAAAAGGGTCAAAAATCGGGGTGTTACAATGTGGGACATGCATAATGCCTAGAAGTCATTGCAGTCCTCCCCTGGATGGGCCTTCAGCTGCAAGAAAGACAACAACCTAATCGAATGGCACCAAGGGGGCACCAAGAAAGACAACAACCTAAGCTTTGCGTACCCATGCTTCTTTGTATTGGGCGAGGCTGCGGCTGCCCGGATGGTGCCTAATGTAGTCCTACGTGAACCACCTGATCACGATCATCTCCCAGCAATCAGGATACGAACAACACCAGTCGGAATCATCTGCACCAATCCATGAAGTATTTGACATATGACAACAAGCAATCTTAATATCAAAACGAATCAAAATCAATGTTATTGGACTACCACATTGTACTGGTCCTAGGTCAGCGTCATCTATCTCGCACGCTTCTTATCGAGCGGCCTCCAAAGCTTCTCCCCTTTGTATGTTATGGCGCACCAGTGCTTCACCTCGTGATGCATGTCGACGACGCATTTCTTGGTGGACTTGATAAGCACCTCGTTCGCCCTGACCTCGGCTCCCTCCTCACATTTGAAATAAGTCTGCATACAAACGTGGGGTATCCTTTCATTATTCCAAAAAGACTAATGAATACAATAACAGTTTTGTAGGGAGACTCACCCAAAACTCTGCTTTCACCCGCTCCGCCACATCATGGTAATCGGGGTCCTCGTCGCACTCGTAGTGCTCAAACATGTAGGCAGGCTCACGCCTATCCTTGTACATGACACAGCCGAGTTCTTCCTGCACAACAACCCAAGGAAGCCATTGACGCTTCGTACGCTAGCACCACCGGACACAACCAACCAGTCCTGCACAAGTTAGTCAAAATTTTAGTTTCCCTCAACATTTGAACTGAAGTAGTAGTAAATACATCTCAAGTTACATACACTTGCCCAACGGGGCGGCTGACTAGGCGCTGGTTATAAGCCGGAGGGTCAGGGATCCTCGCAGGACCTCGCAAATAAACTGTTTACGTACCAGAGGAACCAGAACCGTCCCTCGCACCCTCCTCATCCCTAGACTCGTCCCCCGCAACCTCCTCATTCGCCTCCCTGTCCCTCGCAGCCTCCTCGTCCGCCTCCCCATCCTCCGTAGCCTCCTCGTCCGTTCCCTGCACCAGCACCTCCTTGTCCATCCCATCCTCCTGCACCTCCTCCTGAGTAGGTGGCACCTACTGCTGCAGCAGGGCATGACACATCCTCGGGTTACTGATAGGCTCGCCGGTCCTCGGCCTCATCCTCCTCGTCCTCGGCCTTTCGGGCCCCATCTGTTTTTGCGCACCGTAAAACGAGGACACCTGCGCCTACTTCCCATGGATACCCGACATCCTTGCCTAGTCACCTGCAAATAAACAAAGGAGGATGATCAGTACCAAATAATAAGCAATACATTATTAGAAATTGGTGCAAAATAAAGAAAATAACATATATTATTGCATGTGTTATAAATAATCTTCATCATTATTGCCATTTGCTGGACGTTGTCTCTCGCGTCACTATCAATATTATCCGGAGGAGGCATGTCCGGTTCATTGTCATTGCCTAAATGTAATTCATTTAGCATTTCTAAGTCCTTCACATTGACCACCACATCTCCAGGTAACTTGGCTTCATCATCATCCATTTAATTGTCTACTTCCATTTCATCTCCAGGTAACTCTATCACAAGACTCCCTGGTAGTGAAGGTTGCCGAGGTAGCCGTGGTAGATATCTTGGTGGACAGCACGTCCCTGCTGTGATGTTGTGTGTCGGCGGGCATAGCGGGGAGCTCCCTTTGGAACTCCCACCTCAAGGTGCTGATGCACCATGTCGCGGCGAGTGGGCTCTCCAGGAACAAGAAGCGCTAAGCGGTGGGGCGGTGACGAAGAGCAGAAGCAGACGCCAGATGGTGATGTCGCAGCGAGTAGGAGGAGTAGCAGCCAGGTTCAACATCATACCGTACATGAAGGAGCCGACGTCGAACAGAGAGGGCGAAAGCTGGTGGGCGCCCCTCTCTGCATCGTAGCTGATGTGGACGTTGTCGACGGTGAGGAAGAGACGATCCATGCCGTCAAGGAAGACAACCCTGGCCGGGCCGACGTGGTGGCGCCGTGGCCACATGCCGCCCAACAGGATGGCGGTCGGTGCAGCTGTAGTTGGCTCCGTTGTGTAGGCTCCCAAGGCGAGGAAGTTCGTCCTGCGAACTCCGCCCTGAAGCAAGGCCTCCAGCAGGTCTGGAAGCAGTGGAGAGGAAGCCGGGAGGTAGAAGCGGCCATCGAAGAGAAGGAGGCCGTCCTCGAGTGTCCATGCTGGTGCGACGTCACCCGTGGTGACATCAAGGGCGATCCGGGCGTAGGTGCCGGTCTTCCAGTTGTCGCTGTCGGGCTGGGCGAAAACGCCCGAGGACGCGTGTCGTAGAGGTCCAAGGCGCCGCATGCCTTGAACGTTTCCCAAGCCGAGAGGAAGTGTCCTAACGCCGGCGAAGATGCCCGACCTGGCGGGCCAGGCCGGGCGTGCCTCCACGCTGAGGAGGTGGGCGTGAACGTGCTCGGGCGCCGCCACGGTAGTACCGCAGCTCGTGTGTCGCGAAGTCCCACGTCACTGTCCCAAGCTTGCCAGCCAAGGCATGCCAAAGATGACATCGACGTCGTTGCCCGGTGGCATGACGTGGCGTTGATGTCGAAGAGCTGGCGGCCGAGTCGTAGTGGCACCTCGAAGGTGGCGACCCGGCATGTCGGTGGTGCGGTGCGATGTGGTGGCACACGCACTGGCTGAGTCGAAGGCATGCCGTGAGTCACCACGCGGGGTCGATGTAGTTGTGCGTTGCTCCCGAGTCGATGATGATGTTGACGCCTGTGCCTCGAGATCATACCGGGAGGTATAGAGAATGAGCGCCACGTACCGGGGAGTCGGGATCCCGAAGAGGACCTTCAGGTCTACGGGCTCCTCTTTGACGTCCGCCAATGAGGCGTTCGTCGAGTCGTCGGTGTAGTCGTTGAGGACCATGATGTCGGCGAGGTGCTTGCGGTTGTGACCCCGTAAACGGCTCGTCACGATTGACGCGAGTCCAGCCTTGCGTCGCTCCGTCATCTCCTCGGTGTGAGAGCCACTTGAGCGGCCGAGTCGTTCTTTGGTGCTTGCCGACGCGAGAGCGCCCTGGGCGCGGCCAGCACCCGGCCACGCATAGGCGCCACGGCCTTCCGCCTTTGGCTGGCTTGCCCGGTGTTGTAGAGGATGGCGAGGCGTCTCTTATACGCCTGGCGAGAGACATGGCAGCCTCCATGTCCTTGGGATTCTGCATCTCGACGTCTGTCTTGAGCGGTTCGCCCAAGCCTGCTGTGTAGATGTTCACCTGCTGCTTGTCGTCGAGGTTGCCTGCACGTGCCACATGCGTCAGGAACTGCTCCGTGTACTCATCGACGGTGCCTGTCTTCCTCAGCGATGCCCGACTCACCCGGCCAGTTATTCGTTCACCTGGGCGGCGCTTCGTTGACATACTAGGCGGCTTGCCCAATCGCCCGGTTTCTCCCGGAACAGCCTCATGTACCATTGCTGGGCTCCTCCTGTGAGATGATAGGAAGCATACCAGACTTGTTCTGTGGCTGGCGTACCTTGTCCCCTGAAGAATTGCTCGCAGCGGTTGATCCATGGGAGGGGATCCTCCTTGCCATCAAACGTGGGGAAGAACAGCTTGTGCAAGCGAGGAGCGAGACCTGGGAAGGTGTCAGCCGGGGGGGAAGGGGGCGGCGCCCCTGCTGGCCCAGGCTTTGGCCCCAGGTAGCCCTTCATCAGGTTCTCCAGATCAGCTACGGTGACTTGATCATCCTGGTTCTGCTTGCCATCAGTCCGCTTCTTGATGAAGTCGCGGGTTGTCGTTTCCAACAGCGTCTTCATCTCAAGATCGGCTTCCTGAAGTTGTTGATGGCGCTTGATCGCTGCTGGATCGTCGCCGGAGAGAATAGAAAGTTTATTCTCGATCGTGTCCATCCTGCTGTCGAATTTGGCTAACTGTTCCCCCAAGTTCTTTAGCAGCTTCTTCGACTCGCTGTCCATGGTGGTCGGTGGATCGTAGTGGTCTCCGGATACCAGCTGTCAGAACCCAGCTATATTAGGGCCGAACTAACACGAGAACGGCGGGGAGGTGGTCGGAGGCGGTGGCGCGGCGGCGGCGTGGCCGCGCGCCGTCTTGGGAGGCGCGGGCGGCGGGGGGGGAGAGAGCGGCGGCGGCCTGGCCCCGGCGTCTTGGCGGCGAGGGAGGTGGGGGCGCGCGTGGGGAAGAGGAGGAGCAGGAGATTGGGATAAATTTTGTTTTTTGCTTGTTGCCCCGAAAGATTACAGACCCCTTACTTTTATAGCCCGGCTAGTGGGACTTGTATCTCAAGCAATCTCTCTAAAGGTTTCCTTATAGATTGGAATACCTTTTACAAGCATATCCTATTTATTTATTTCCTAATAAGGGTCTCCCTTATAGATGAGATATCCCCTTGCACACCAAAATATTTAAAGATAATCCTAGATATTTTCCTCCTTTTATTCCCGAATTATTGCCGAAAGAATCCGCGGAAGGGAGGGGACGGCGGCGGGGGCGCGTCTTGCCCGGGAGGGGCGGTGCCCGTGCTCGTGGGCCTGTCGGGCCTGTCCTTCTGGGCCCCTATTTCTGGGTCATGACAGTAGGGTTATAGATAGAAACTACGAGATCGTGTAGAAAGCAATCTGTTACATGATTTTCCGGGATTGGTGTCTATTTTATCAGATCGCCGTCTTCACGGTATCCTCGTGCTGTCGTGCAGGATGCATGGTCTGATGTCTTTATCCGCGCTCCATGTCGTGGGCGAGCTCGGCCCAAGAACTGTGCCATGGGTAGGTGGAATTCCCCACACCGGACCTTTTTTTTTTTTTGATACATCTCCCCAGACCTCCATTCTAAGCCTGCTATCTCTACAACATAAAAAACAAAAAATGGACAATTTTTGGTGCCGACAAATGGTTTGGTAGTTGCAGCCCCTCACCACTTGCGAAACCTCCTGCGCCCGCCCAGGTACGGAAGGCTCCGGAAAAAGTGCTGCTCGTCCCCCACCCAAAAATCACGGCAACAAAAAAAAAAAAAATGCCGCCCGTCCCCACCCACCCCAAAAGTCACGGCAACAATTTCCTAATCTAAAAAGAAAAAAAAAACATGGCAACCACTCATCCATCCCCTCCGGTGCAAGACAAAAGGAAACCCACGCTCCTCCATCCCATCACGCCGGCCTCCATTGCCAGCGTTCCAAGGACGCCGCCGACCTCCACAGCCTCCATCGCGCGCCCAATGGATCCACGTGCTCACGTCTCGGCGCCGGCGACCTCCACAGCCTCCATCGCGCGCCCCGGTGTATCACGTGCTCACGTCCCGATGCCGGCGACCTCCACAGCCTCCACCGTGCGCCCCGGTGTATCACGTGCTCACGTCCCGATGCCGGCTGCCTCGGTGAACCCTAGCCTCGACAGATCCGCGTGCTTGCGTCTCGGTGCCGCCAGCTGCGCATGCCGGCTGCCTCAGCGAACCCTAGCATCGACAGCAGGGTCGTCGCCGCTCGGGTCTGTGTCCTCAACAAAGGCTCCCTCAGCCTTCGGCGAAATCAAAATTGGATCCGTTATCGCAGCCGGCAACCAGCTTGAGCAGGTGATTTTTCTATTTTTTCCTTGCCGTCTCAGTTCGTGCCTTCCTTTTTCGTTGATTCATGCCTGCTTTCTCCCCTGCATTGCTTGGTGATTGGTTCTACATTCTGCCCAATGAACTTTCCGATAGGATAATTCTTGCTCGAGCGGAAGTTTCGTGTGTAGAAAAATTAGGTGGAGCAATCACTGTTGGTTGGTTTAATCCCAATGTTTGCATCTGAGTGATTAATCGGTAAACATATAAAATAGTTCTCTGATGATGTCTATACGTATTATGTTTTTCAGTTAAATGGGAAATACGATAGTTGAATTATCCTATTGAGCAACTAAATCTCTGAATAAAATTCTGCAGTTGACTCCTGCCAAATGCTAAAGTTATACATTCCTAAGTTTCTCAGAATATTGAAATAGAGCTTATAAATATCCGGTCGACGTTCATCCCAAGTACTGACTACTGTACGTGGTCATCATAAAAGTGAGATGGTCCAAAAGGTCAAAACAATTGGAACTTTCTTGACTACTGTATATTTCTAACACCTATATTGTAATGGCAATTTGAATTATTGATGGTTAACAGTCGAGCTGGACCCCAAAGATGAGTTATTGTGCGACTCACTCAACAGCGAGCAAAGGTCTGCTTACGATGAGATAATGGCCGCTGTCAACAGCAAAAAGGGCGGGATGTTCTTTGTGGATGGACCTGGCGGTACGGGAAAGACTTTTTGTATAGGGCACTTATCGGAAAACTACGTAGCCAGGAAAAGATTGTCGTGGCTACAGCAACATCTGGAGTCGCAACATCCATATTACTAGGTGGGAGGACAAGCCACTCGCGCTTCATGATACCTCTCAATGCTAAAGATGGCGATGGATGCAAATTCACTAAACAAGATGGTACATCCAAATTGCTACGTCAAGCAGCTCTCATAATATGGGGACGAGGCATCTATGACAAGGAGGCAAAACGTGGAAGCACTAGACAAGAGCCTACGAGATACAATGAGCCGGTCGGACCTTACGTTTGGTGGGAAGACGGTTGTCTTTGGCGGGATTTCAGGCAAGTCCTCCCCGGTGTGCCGAAAGGATCCAGGGGGCTCAAATAGTTAGAGCTTCTCTACGAAGCTCTCATCTTTGGGAATCCATGCGCCACCTAAAGCTCGTCCAAACATGAGGGCTCGAGTGACCGCTTTGGAGATTATCTTTGCGGATTGGTAATGGAACGGAGGAGGTTTACGGTGATGACGATGTACGGATTCCGGAGAGATCTGTGTCCCGTACTGGGCGTCTTTGAGAAGGATCTTCGCACATTGATCGACATCATCTTTCCGGACCTAAACGCAAAACATGGCGAATAAAGACTACATCACCACCGGCGATTTTATCTACACGTAGCGATTGGGTGGACATGATCAATATGAAAATGATTGATATGTTCGAGGGGTGGCGAGATGGTGTATCACGTTTTGACTTCTGCTGTAGATGATCCACATTACTACTATCCAAAGAGTTCCTTACCGCCTCAACCCCGCCGCTTGCCTCCACACGTCTTGAAGCTCAAGCTCGGGTGTCTGTCATCTTGCTTCGAATATTGACCCTGCCAATGGGCTGTGCGGCGGTACAAGGCTGCTGGTGCGGGGGTTCTCAAGAAATACAATCGGCGCGAAATCGTGGTTTTGGCAAAGATCTTTGGGAAGCGGGTATTCCTTCCTCGAATACCCCCGTGCCCGTCGATGAGATGTTCCCGTTCGAGTTTAAGAGAAAGCGGTTCCCTATCAGGCTGAGCTTCACCATGACGGTCAACAAGTCCACAGGGGCCAAACGATCCCGAGCGTGGGTGTGTATCTGCCCGCACGGTGTTCTCTCACGCGGTCAGTTGTATGTGGCGATGTATAGAGCCACGTCAAGAGCGAATATCAAGATCCTCGCACTCCCGCGTCGCGGAGGCACGGGAGGAGGAGGCCAAGTTGGAGAAGAAAAATATTAGAAAGAATGGCGTCGGGAAAAATATAAAGAATGCACCAAGTAAAAAAAGGTAAGGATAAAAAGATGCCATCAGTTTTCACGAAGAATATTGAATGGAAGGAGGTTCTAACGCAATAGGCAAGGTAATTGAAGATTAGTAACACATACAATGTATTTATAATTTATTTTATATTGTAAAATAATATTTAACTAACACCAATATTCGTTGATATTTCTAGGTACTTCTAAATGTTTTATCGAGACACTACATGGAGATGTTATATATATAATACATAAATGTAAAATCAAATGTACATGTTATATTCTGAACGCTTGATTTGTGTTACTTTCATAAAACTTGTTTGATTAAATGTCACTTTAATATCATTGTTTAATCTTCGTAGTATTGCTATTTTATCATGCGATTAATGTTTTTTATATAAAATTTAGTTAACCCGTAGCAAACGCACGGGCATTTAACCGTAGTAGATATAGAAAACAATAGAGGAGCAAAAGAGAAGTCCACGGGACTATGGGATGGAGAGCATGCATCAAGATTGCAGCACGTGGAGAGGAAGGGCTCGATGAAATAGCCCCGTGTGGCCACGACTTGCGGGTGTGCCTTTGCCCCTCTCGGTGTCTATATATAGACACGCGATTCCTTGTACGAACCAATCGAATCAAATCATATATAGTTCCGTACGTTCCGATTCTTTCACCATCGCCTCAGCAGCAGAGGCTCGTGATAGATCGATCAGGATCTGGTGGTGAACGAGACAACGATGTCGGGAACGGAGGGCGCCGCCGCCGTGGTGGCCGTGGCGTGCGTGCCGGATATGATATCCAATATCCTGGAACGGTTGGATATGGTGTCGCTCTTCCGCTGCTCCCTCGTCTGCAAGGAGTGGCGCGGCCTCGTGTCCGACCCGGCCTTCCTTCGCCGCCACGGCATCTGGCTCCAGCAGGGCGGGCAGCAGTCAAGGTCCTCCGCCTCGCTCGTCGGCATCTTCGTCCAGCGCGACCGGCCGCGGAAGATCTCCACGCTCTTCCCGACCACCGCGCCTGTCTTGGTCCCGGCGCCGGGGTCGGTCCTCGGAACGCAGCTCCGGTTCCTCACGTCCTTTGTCCGCGACGACGACGGCATCCTCGACGACGCCACCCCGCTGGCGGCGCGCCCTCGTGCGCGTCTGGCGGCCTCAGTCCACGGACATGCAGAACAGCGGTGGCGGCGGCGTCCTGTTGCGCCTGTGCGTGTGCAACCTGCTCACCGGGACACGCGACATCCTGCCGGCGCTCGACGTCGACGCGACCTTCCATGCCGACGACGTCCATGCCAATGGCATCCATGCCAACGGCGTCCAGGGGTACGCCCTCTTCACCGCCGCCGACAGCCACAGCCGCACTGAGCCGTACGACGGCAGCTGCCCCGCGGTTGGCTACACCACCTTGTTCCAGGTGCTCCTTGTCGGCCGCGGCCATGCCAGGGAGGAGCAGCTGAAAGTCATCCGATTCTCGTCGGCCTCTGGTGACTGGGACGCCCTCGATTGCAGTCAAGTAAACCTCGAGGTTCGGTCCGATCACCATGGACGACGTTGGATTTGGGGTCCCTGTGGATGTCGCGTCGCCGCTGTTGCTCGTGGGACGGCGCACTGGCATTTCTCGTGGAGGCCGAGGGTCACCATTGATGTGAGCGCCAGTACGGGGCAGGTCTCGATGACCGCGATCCCCGGCGACACATTAGCGGCAATGAACCAGGCGGTGCGCTATTACAAGCCTCGTTGGCTGTGCACGACCGCCGAGGGAAGGCTTGCTCTGCTCTGTATGGAGACCAACAACCGGCTGGTGATGATGAAACAGCGAGACAACGACGGGGATCATCACTGGGACTCCAATGTCGCCGAGGTTCACGTCGATGTCGAGCTAGGGTTTGGACGTGAGTCGCTCTCCATGGTGTGGTTTGGAGACAGGAGTGGCACCGCGCTCGCGCGCTCCCGTACAGACCCAGAGCGGCGTGCGTACGTGCTCGACATCGACCTCCAGTCGTCTGCAGTGTTGGCAACCCAAGTAGAAGGGTGGATTCGGAACTTCGATTACACGACAGCTGCGCCTTTTGAGATCGACTGGGCCATGTTCTTCGTTTCACGGCTTGGTGTCAATAAGTTCTATAGCTCCTAGCATTTTTCACGCACTTTGCCATTTCTGTAACCACTATTGCAAGTTGACACCTATCTTGTTTTAGATCATCATGAAATATACATTTCATATATATATTCAAAGAAAACAAAACACCAGAATTGCAATACTTAAATTCAATGCAAGAATGAGTAATACTAGACAAGCGGATGCCGGACCCTTAAATCTATATTTCTTCTGTGCATAGTTTCCAAGTACACGCAGGTCACTCCATGCATGATGCACAAGGATACAACACTTACTTCAAATTTCAATATGAATGGTTCGCCCCCAACCCCAAGCGCTCCCCGAAAATGCGACTTGCAGGCGATCCACGCGGGCATCACCAGACTTGAAACCTACCTACCTTACTTCCGTCACCGCCACCACACTACGGAACCCGGAGCGTTGCCGTGTCTTCGGCTCTAAGCCGAGTGCCAAATATTGGGCACTTGGCTTAGAAGGAAAATTAGAATCCTTCAATCTACCAGTCTATGGGCCGTCAGTTGGAGAAGTGAAGGAACTAGTGATGCAAAGCCATTTATTCAAGATGGATCTAATCAAACAATCTGAGAATAGCTGGGATCCTTTCGATGATTCAGAAGGTGATGATGTTGAGGAGTCCTTGCAGTAGCATGAATATTGCTAAGTGCATCAGATCCATAATGAAGTCTTTAATTGTTTCTCATTTTGGAGAAACCATACTTGACGCATGGTTTGCCGAGTTTAGGTGCCTTGTTGCTAAGCAACTTGAAAAAGGGAAGATCATGTCCATCGTCATCGCCATGTCCTTGAAGAAATAATAAATATCGATCCTTATGGGCGTTCTTTCTCAATTTTCTTTTACTCATATACCAAAGAATAAAAGAAATTTTATATTCCTATGATGTAGGTACTTCATTGTGTGTATCTCAAGATTTGGATTGTATATGGCCTGATTAAATGTATGTACATGGAGTATGTGATCATATGCTCAACCGAACCTCTAGTCTTCATGTAATGAACCGGAAAGGCATCGCCGAGAAAAGGGCCCAACAAGGGGCAACGCAAAGCGCCGCCCAGGGCCCCAAGGCCCGAGCACGCGCGGGTTCGGGCGCTGCAGCCGACCGTCGTGAGCACGCCACCGTCATCATCTTCTTCGTTAAGTAAAGAATATTTAGGGAATAAAAGATAGGAATAAAATAGGAAGTTATAAGATTGCTTGTAAGAGAGGTATTCCAATCTATAAGGAAGCCTCTAGATCTTTCTTAGCGGCAAGTCTCTCTCGGACTATAAATACAAGGGGCATGTAATCGTTTGCAATCAAGAAGAAAATTACCGGGGTAACACCCAAAAACCCTAGGCTCTCTCTCTCTTTCTCTCCCAAGGGCCCTTGCATCCCCCTCCCCCCTACGCCGTCACTCCCTACGCCGCCGCTGTGCCGCACCGCCCCAAGCGGCCCGGCCCACCACCACCCGCCGCTTGCTAACACGTCGCCCCTCCCTCGCGCAGCGCGCTGCCGCCTTGGCCGTCGACCACCGCCGCCGCCGCCCACCTTCCCCGCGCCACTTCTCCCTTGAGCACATGCGTGCGCCGCCCCCTCATCCCTTCATCGCCGCAAGGTGCTACCATACGTCACTTTCGCCACCTCCTACCTTGCAATCGTCATCATCCTACATCACCTCACCGCCGATAGTCGCCATCACCGACATCTACGCAGCTGCCACCAAGACGAAGCGCGGCCCGACGTGTCACGGCCGCCCAATTAAAGCGGTTTGTAACGGATGGTATCCGGAGACCGGACGATCCAACCACGCTGCTACCGTCAAAGATTCGACGGTCATCCCGCTGCCACCTTACCCGGAGATGATCATGGAGGCCATCTACGCGCTTGGACACGAGGGCGCCACCGACAAGGCTGCAATCTCCAACTACATCACGATTAAATGCGACTCCATCCTTCCGTCCGACCACCTTGCCATCCCGTCCGACCACCTCTTCAGCATGAAGTACAACGACGAGCTTCGCTCTCTTCGGGAACAACTACCTCCTCAATGTCGGCCTCGCCGACACTCTCACGGCAACATTGCAGCTCGCGGTCATGCCGCTGGGCGACCTCCTCGACGATGCTCCTACCACCGACAACAACGGTGCTTCCCGAGGCGCCGCCCGACGTCATTCCCCACGGCAAGCACCAGGCACGTCCACCCCATGGGCGCCCCGCTGTTCAGTCCGCACCAAATCGGAACTGGAGCTGCGCCCGACATCCACCAGGTACTTTCGACGAAAATCCCACCCAACTAGGCCAACGTCGTGCGGCTACTACAATGGCACGAGATAAGTTCCCGGTCACTAGCAAAATCCTCTTTGACATTGAGAACATCCGGAGTGCCAACAAGGGCGACTCAACGACGTCACCCGACATCGACATCGCCAATCTCAACCCCGGCATCCCCGACATCCCGGACAACAACGGCAATATGAACACCAACGACAACACCTTCGCCAACTAGGACATTTTCAACATTGGTACCGTCGGCGACATCGCCAACAACAACAACGATGACGATGCTATCTTGGGGGCCATGAGCGGCAACGGCGTCCTCAAGGACGCCAACGCCAATGACGACCTCCACGGCGTCAACTACGTATTCGCCATGCCTACCATCGTCACCAAATACAAAGGCATCCACCATGACGCCACCTGCACGGCCAACCTCGAAACGCCAACCACAACGTCCTCTACATGGGCTCCACGGCCGATGAGAACACCGATGCCCCCCCCCGAGCGCCACCAAGGAGACGGTCATTCACTCGCCGACCTTCAACGATGAGCTACTACACTTGCGGACATCCTGCCGACATCGACAATGGTGGAGAACACCATCAATCAAGCTATAGAGCCAGGAAAGGCGAAATCATCAGCACCACGCAAGCGGAACATCAAGTACACTGTTGCCCGCCCTTGACGAGAACGACACTCCTTTTTCTTTGGCTCCTCTACATCAACAAAAAGGCGCCACGAGAGAACGAAGACAACATACCATGGTGCCCCACCCGTGGTTTTGGGACATCCTTCAACGGCGACACCAACAAAAATCGCGACATCGACTACTTGGCTATGGCAGTCGGAACGACTCCAGAGCCATACCAGTGGGCTCCGATGTTCCTCAATGACATCTACATCCAGTACGACTTCACCAACAAGTCGTGGGCTGCAATGCACCAGGAAGCAGCCTACATAGGGAGCACGGCGCTCAACTGCGCCCACGAGTTCGGCGCTTCCATCTTCAAGCAAGCCTCGACTTGTTAAGCTTCAAATGCGGCGACAAGAGGTACATACCACCCACATCAATCCCCTACCTGCCCGACCTCGTCACAATCTCGGAGGCTGCCGTTCCACCTCAACTCGATACATCAATGAATCGCAAGCTACATGGCCTCAACGGAACCATCAAGTTCTAGATGGGAGTACCAGCTTGGGCACCGCTCGAGGGAATTGGCGTCAATCCCCAACGACAAGACCATTCATGCGCCATCCATTTAGCTACAAGGTCGGTGTCTCAACCTTCACCCAAAGACATCAACTACGACACGGTCAGGGAATGACGCCTTGAGGGCCCAGCGCTGTCAATGAAAGGGAGAGAGATGTCATGAACCGAAAAGGCATCGCCAGAAAAGGGCCCAAAAAGGGGAACGCAAGCGCCGCCTAGGGCCCAAGGCCCGAGCATGCGCGCGCCTGAGGGTCGGGCGCCGCAGCCCGACTGCTGTGAGCACGCCACCATCATCGCGGCTTCTTCGTTAAGTAAAGAATATTTAGGGAATAAAAGACAGGAATAAAATAGGAAAGGAATAAGATTGCTTGTAAGAGAGGTATTCCAATCTATAAGGAAGCCTCTAGATCTTTCTTAGCAGGCAAGTCTCCCTCGGACTATAAATATAAGGGGCATGTAATCGTTTGCAATCAAGAGGAAAATTAAAGGGGTAACACCCAAAAACCCTAGGTCACTCCCCACGCCGCTGCCTGCGCTGCCTGCCAGCGTCGCCCCGGCGGCCACCGCCGCCACCACCACCCGCTGCTAACGCCGCCCCTCCCTCGCGCAGCTCCACCGCCCAGCGCCATCGACCGCCGCCGCCGCCGCTTCTCCCTCGAGCACACGCTGCTGCGCCGCCCCCGTCATCCCTTTGCCGCAAGGTGCTACCATACGTCATCTTCGCTACCTCCTACCTTGCAATCGTCATCATCCTACGTCACCTCACCGCCCGATAGTCGCCATCACCGACATCTACGCCGCTGCCACCGCCCGGAAGTGGCAGGTGACATGTCATAGCCGGCCCAATCAAAGCGGTTTGTGACACTGCAGGGTCAGCGAGCAGAGTGGAAGGTTGGATCCGGTCATTCAATTAGATGACAGCAGTGCTTTGTGAGATCAGTTGGGTCATGTTCTTCGCCTCTTCGCCTCACGGCTTGGTGTCAAGCTCATCCACCTCCTAGCTTTTTGTGCAAATTCTGTAACATCCATTCCATGTTCACATCTACCTTCTCATGCCATATATATTTGCTTGCTAAGAGCATCTCCAAGAGTTCCCATAAAGCCTCTCAGCAGGAGTAAAAAAAACATCTCTAACAATGTCCAATCCTAGCTTCCAGTCTCTTTATTCTTGAAAAAATAGACCGACCGTGTGCATATATCCACACATCTCCCACGTGTGTATCCATCAACTAATCTAAATGTAGGAAGGCGTAGATAAAGAATAAAGTGTAGGAAAAGGTTTCTGCTGCAAGAATATATAAAGTGCACTACTAAGGTAAATGATTTTGCAAGGTGGTGAACTTTGATGTCGAGGTGGGCATGTTAGGTGGTGTCACAAACCCGGTTAGATTGGGCGGTTGTGACACGTCGGCGACAAACTCCGGGCGATGGCGACGGCGGGGGGGCGGTGGAGGTGGCGGCGCCGCCCCGTGGCCGGTTCGAGCGGCGGGGCGGTAGGGGAGGCGGGTGAATGCAATAATAGTTTGGAGGAGACTCACCCTAAAACTCTGCATAGAAACGTGGGGTATCCTTTCATTATTCAAAAAAGACTAATGAATGCAATAATAGTTTGGAGGAAAACTCACCCAAAACTCTGCTTTCACCCGCTCCGCCACGTTGTGGTATCGGGGTCCTCGGCGCACTCGTAGTGCTCAAACATGTAAGGCGCGAGGCTCACGCCTATCCTTGTACGACACGGCTGAGGTATTTCTTCCTGCACAACAACCCAAGGATGCCATTAACGCCGTACACCAGCACCACGGACACAACCAACCAGTCCTGCACAAGTTAGTCAAAATTTTAGTTTCCCTCAACATTTGAACTGAAGTAGTAGTAAAGACATCTCAAGTTACTTACACTTTCCCAATGGGGCGAATCACTAGGCGTTGGTTATATGCCGGGAGGATCGGGGGATCCTCGCGGGACCTCGCAAACAAACTGTTTACGTACCGGAGGAACCAGAACTGTCCCCCGCACCCTCCTCATCCCTAGACTCGTCCCCCGCAACCTCCTCGTTTGCCTCCCCGTCCCTCGCAGCCTCCTCGTCCACCTCCCCATCCTCCGCAGCCTCCTCGTCTGTTCCCTACACCAGCACCTCCTCCTTGTCTGTCCCATCCTCCCGCACCTCCTCCCCGGCGGGTGGCACCTACTTGTTGCAGCAGAGCATGACGCATCCTTGGGTTGCTAATAGGCTCGGCTGGTCCTTGGCCTCGTCCTCCTCGTCCTCGGCCTTTCGGGCCCTGGCATTTTATTTACATTACCAAAAGCGAGGACACCTGCGCACTTCCCATGGATACCGTTGGCGTTTCTTAACACACATAGATAAATCCGCAAGCGCACGGAATTGTCGTTTGTAGCTTTCACCCGGAAATATTCAGGGTATCGTATTTTCCACGAGGAACGGTTGCGCTCTAATCTTTGAGCGGGGCCACCCTAGGATAACTATGGATAGTGAGGTATCTTTATGGGCTTAGGTTTCAGCAGGGGATTTCTAGGGCTTGTTATCTACTTGCTTCGGGCACGGTCAACGCCAAACCCAGGAAGCTTCCGGCAATTAGCTCTACGACACAGTACGAACGTGGGGGATTTCAAGGGATGGACAAGGCTTGTCACGACCAAGCCGCCTACCCCCTCAACCGTGGGATGCACCACAAAAGATAGGCAACCCCTAGCCCAGACACCACGTCTACACTAGTGATTATCACTCTAGCGTGTTAACAAGGCTTACCCGTCCCCGGGGTCCTTCTACTAGAGCGCCGCCCCGAAGGAACGACTATCAATCCCGCAAGTCTACAAGAGCTAAGATAATATACTTGAAGAACAATAAGCCGAAAGATAATAACAAGCTTTCTCACCAAAGTGTAAGTAGCTTGTAGAGGTACAAGCGGCGCGGGTGCCGATAACAACTCGACACTCCGACTTCCTAGGAACCGCGGCACACACCGGGGCGGACCGGCAACTCTGTAGAAGGAATCAAACTTCCTTCTAGCCTTTCCTCTCTCACTCTCCATTAGAACTAAGAGAAGGAAGAAGAACAAGAATGGAACTCTCTCCTCTCTATTACATTGTGGCTCTTCCTTGTGTTGTATGGAATTGGTGTGTGTTGAGGAAGAGGGAGAGGGCCTCCTTTTTATAGGTAGAGGAGAGGGGGCTTGTTGGAAAATGTCCCTCCCCATATGGAAGGAACCAAACTGACCTTGGTACACCTTCCTAATCAGCCCAAACCGACCAACCAATATCGGCAACACACTTATTGGAAGGTAATGCACCGCCTTGAGAAAGCTCGGCCCGGTTGGCGGCCGCCGGGTGCGCCAGCACCACTTGGTGCGGGCGCACCAAGATGTGGGCCGTTTGGCCTGAAATTTTGCAGGAGCGCGTGGGCCTCGGAGTAAGCTTTGTTTTGACTGGTGGATCACTGAAATCCGATTTCGTATGAGAAAGTTATGCCCAAAACATTGAACCCATGTCCTGCGACCGGTATGATTTCATGTTGGATTTGGGCCTCGACTTCTTGGGCTTATGTATAGATGTTGATATTCATATTTATGGGCATTTCTCCTCTTTTCTCCTTGCTTTGCTCATGTCCATTTAGGGCCTTGTTATTCTTTATACGTTTTCCTTTGCTTTTGGCCCGAAATGTGTATGTTTCCAACATTGTCCTGCAAAACAAGTGAAGTACCAAAACTTGTGGAAATGGTTAGCTCAAACCCCTATCACTATTGTGTTTTGGTAGTTTTATACTAATGTTGACGGTATAAAATATGTAGTTAACGACCGTCAACAATACCCAACATCATTGCCTAATCCCCTGCAAGTAAACAAAGGAGGAGGATCAGTACCAAATAATAAGCAAGACATTATTAGAAATTGGTGCAAAATAAAGAAAATAACATATATTATTGCATGTGTTAGAAATAATCTTCATCATTATTACCATTTGCTGGTCACTATCAATATTGTCGCACCATCTAACATTATCCGGAGGAGGCTTGTCCGGTTCATTGTTATTGCCAAAATGTAATTCATTAGCATTTCTCGGTCCTTCGCATTGACCACCACATCTCCAGGTAACTTCGCTTCATCATCTTCCATTTCATTGTCTACTTCCATTTCATCTCTAGGTAACTCTATCACAAGACTCCCTGGTAGCCCCTCTTCTTGATAAAACTCTCCATCATATGGATTTGGGTTAATCAAGTTGTAATCTTAATCGTTTGGAACAGGTAGTCTACCGTGTGGTAACACCTGCACAATATACCATCCATTAAGTTCATCTTTGATCGATGAGCGTGTTGCTTCACCGAGCGTCGCCGCTTGGCAAAGGGTTTGGTTTGCCGAAGGTCGGGGTTTTCGCCCAGCGCGTTTCAGCCGGCCGCTGGAAAAATGGCTTGTTGTCGAGCGCCCGCGTTTTTGCACTAGGGAACGATCCGGGCGCTAGGCAACGGCGGCGATTCTGAAGTGGAACCATGGCTGCTGTGCCGCTTGGCTGTGGCTAGGGAGGCCCTTCCACATCCACGGCGGCCACCTTTTTCCTCTCCACCGCGGCCCTCATAGCGAGACCGGTTGGTGTTTTCCCTTCCGGTATTTTAAAAATTATTGTGGTCATTCTCTTGCCATACTCGATTTTTCCGGGTCGAGATTTTTTTCTCCCTTTATTGCATTGCTCGGTCGTCTCCTCTTAGTCGGAGACACAAGACACCCGAAGTACCTGGTTCGGACCGTCGGTATGACGTAGAACCCTAGCCCGGTGCTCTTTTTCTGTATGGTGGAGTATACAATGAGGTAATCGGGTTGAGCGAGGTCCCTACCCGTCATAAATAGTGGGGGGTAGGGTTGCGAGGTCGAGTAGAATCCAATCTGTTACATAATTTTCTAGGATTGGAGTCTATCCTATCAGATCGTCATCTTCGATATATCCTCCGGATGTCATGCGGGATGTGGGGTCTGATTCCTTTATCCGCACTCCACATCGTGGGCCGAGCTCCCTAGGAGGTCGCGGCCCAAGAAGTGCGTCATGGGTACCGGGGGATTCCCCCCACACACACACACACACACCAGTCTTTTTTTTTATACATCTCCCCGGACCTCCATTCTTAGCCTTAGATAGAAAATAATACAGGAGCAAAAGAGAAGCCCACGGGACTTTGGGATGGAAAGTATGCATCAAGATTGCAGCACGTGGATGAAGGCGGGCGGCAAGGCGGAGATCCGTCTTGGGCGGTCGCGGTTTGCGCCACGGTAGCGAGACGGGTGGCTGTTGTGGTACGGGCTTCGCAACGGCGGGCGGTGGCGTTATAGATCCGCGCTTGCGGCATCGGATGCGGGTGGTGGCGGCCAAGGTTTGCACTCACGGCAGTAGAAGCGGTGATCTGCGGGCTTCTGCGGCGAAGCGGGCGGTGGCGTTATAGATCCGCGCTTGTGGCATCGGATGCGGGTGGCGGCGCCAAGGTCCACGCCCGCGGCCTTGAGTTAGGCGGCGGCGATCCGCAGGTCGGATCTAGAGGGTAGTAGGCGGATCTGGTCGGGTTGATGACGGACACGGTGGCGGCGCCAGATCCCGGACGGTGGCGTCGAGATCCGGGCTTGGTGTCGGGCTTGTATGGCCGACATCGAGGCTCGGGCTTTTTATATTTTTATTCTGATTAACCGGGCAGTGCCCGCAGTGATTAATCTGCCATTAACCGTGACCCCATCACCATGACGGGCGCTCCTGCCCGCCCGCGATTAATCAAAAGTGCCCGTCACGCAAAAAGATTTCGGTACTAGTGTAATCAGAGAAACAAAAGACCCAAAGTATCTAGGTTCGGGCCGTCGGCGTGACGTAAAACCCTCCATCTTGTGCTCTTGTTTCTGTATGGTGGAGTATATAATGAGGTAATCGAGTTGAGGGAGGTCCCTACCCGTCTTAAATAGTGAGGGGTAGGGTTTTAGATAGAAACTACGAGATCGTGTAGAAAGCAATCTGTTACATGATTTTCCGGAATTGGTGTCTATTTTATCAGATCGCCGTCTTCAGGGTATCCTCCTACTATCGTGCAGGATACATGGTTTGATGTCTTTATCCGCACTCAACGTCGTGGGCCGGGCTCCTAGGAGCTCGGCGCCCAAAGAAGTGTGCCGTGGGTAAGGGGAATTCCCCCCACACCGGACCTTTTTTTTTTTTTTTGATACATCTCCCCGGACCTGCTTTCTAAGCCTGCTATAGATATAGAAAAGAATAGAGGAGCAAAAGAGAAGTCCACGGGACTATGGGATATGGTGAGCATGCATCAAGGAAGAAGCCCCGTGTGGCCACGACTTGCGGGTGTGCCTTTCCCCCTCTTCGCGTCTACATATATGTACAAGCCACGCGATTCCTTGTACGAACCAATCTAATCAAATCATATATAGTTCCGTACGTTCCGATTCTCTCACCGTCGCCTCAGCAGCAGGAGCGAGACCACGATGTCGGGAACGGAGGGCGCCGCCGCCGCCGCCGCCGCCGCCGTGGCCGTGGCTTGCGTGCCGGATATGATATCCAATATCCTGGAACGGTTGGATCTGGTGTCGCTCTTCCGCTGCTCCCTCGTCTGCAAGGAGTGGCGCGGCCTCGTGTCCGACCCGGCCTTTCTTCGCCGCCACGGCATCTGGCTCCAGCAGGGTGGGCAGCAGTCACGGTCCTCCGCATCGCTCGTCGGTATCTTCGTCCAGCGCGGCCGGCCGCGGAAGATCTACACGCTCTTCCCGACCACCGCGCCTGTCTTGGTCCCGGCCCCGGGGTCGGTCCTGACCGCAGCTCCGGTTCCTCACGTCCTTCATCCGCGACGACGACGGCATCCTCGACGACGCCACCCCGCTGGCGGCGCGCGACGGCCTCCTCCTCGTGCGCGTCTGGCGGCCTCAGTCCACGGACATGCAGAACGACGGCGGCGGCGGCAGCGTCCTGATGCGCCTGTGCGTGTGCAACCTGCTCACCGGGAAAAGCGACCTCCTGCCCGCGCTCGACGTCGACGCGACCTTCCATGCCAACGCCGTCCATGCCAACAACAGCGTCCTGGGGTACGCCCTCCTCACCGCCGCCGACTGCCACAGCCCCACTGGCCCGCACGACGGCTGCTGCCCCGCGGCCCCCGTGGATGGCTACACCACCTTGTTCCAGGTGCTCCTGGTCGGCCACGGCCATGCCATGGAGGAGCAGCTGAAAGTCCTCCGATTCTCCTCGGCCTCGGGTGCCTGGGACGCCCTCGATTGCAGTCAACTAAACCTCGAGATTCGGACGGAGCCCCGACGTTGGATTTGGGGTCCCTGCGGATGTCGCGTCGCCGCGGTTGCTCGTGGGACGGCGCACTGGCTTTTCTCGTGGAGGCGGAGGGTCACCATTGATGTGAGCGCCAGTACGGGGCGGGTCTCCATGACCGTGGTCCCCGTCAACGCGTTAGAGGCAATGAGACGGGCGGCGCGCTCGTTCAAGCCTCGTTGGCTGTGCACGACCGCCGAGGAAAGGCTCGCCCTGCTCTGTATGGAGACCAACAACCGGCTGGTGATGATGAAACAGCGAGATGACGAAGGGGATCATCACTGGGACTCCAATAATGTCGCCGAGGTTCACGTCGACGTCGAGCTAGGGTTTGGACGCGAGTCGCTCTCCATGGTGTGCTTTGGAGACAGGAGCAGCACCGCGCTCGCGCGCTCGCGTACAGACCCCGAGCGGCGTGCGTACGTGCTCGATATCGACTTCCAGTCGTCTGCAGTGTTGGCAACCAAAGTAGAAGGGTGGATTCCGAACTTCGATTACACGACAGCTGCGCCTTTTGAGATCGACTGGGCCATGTTCTTCCTTTCACGGCTTGGTGTACGGCAACAAGCTCTCTAGCTACTAGGTTTTTTTCAAGCAGTTTGCTTGCAATTTCTGTAACTACCATTGCATGTTCACAACTATTTTGTATTAGATCCATCATCAATATATACATTTCATATATTATTTTTATTTTATTTGGACAAAACAAAACACCCCAATCGACAAAACCTAAATTCAATGCAAGAATGAGTAATCTAACAATAAGACAACCCCAGGACTGGAGGCGGCCTGAGCCTATCCACGTCGCCCGCACCACTCCTGGCCGCCGGATGCCGCGGCGCAGCAGCAGGCCTTCGCCCTGTGGGCTCGGCTGCAGCGGCTGGTGGGGTCCTGGCCACACGCGCCCAGCGTTGGGTTGGCCGCTCTTGCGCTCCGTTCCCAGGTCACAGCGTCGCGGGCGGTCGTTGCCGCCCACACCCGCCGTTGCGCGCCCACTAATTCATGACCCGCGTGCCTCCCAGCTCACCGCGTCGCGGCGCCCACACGCGCATGCCACCCCTCTGCCGCCGCCCTCCCTCAACGCGTGGGCTCCACCACCCGCTGGTCACCGGCCGCGGCGGGGCCCAATCTCGCGCCGTCGGCGTCATGGTGGGGGACGCCCGGACCGGCCAGTGCGGTCGCGGTGACCGTCGGAGTCCTGCCCCCCTGCGCGGGCTCCAACACCCGCTGACCGTTGACACGGCGGGCCCAAGCCCGCACCCGTTCTTTGTCACAATGGGGCCGCCCGGACCGAGTGCGCAGGCGTGCGGCGTCCATAAGGTCCTTCCCCCGGCGGCATGCCAATCCACGCCCAGCAGCACGACAGGCCCAATCTTTGTGGCCGTCGCGTCTCGCGGACCCGCCGCTGCGTCGCCAATAGTATGCCCACTATTGTGGTCCCCTTCACGACCGTCTGAGGTCAGCGTGGGCGCGGGCGCCGACGCAACTACACCGGGTGCACTCAGCGTAAAGGTCTTCCGCCCCCAGCGGGCCCATCACTATGACGGCTACTAACACCGTGGGCCCAATCCTGCGGCCGTTTCGATACGCAGTGTCACCGTTGGTTAGGCGTCACGTGATGGCTTCGCCATTCCCGTTTACGTGCTTGCTTGGGTATGGCCGCCATGCTTTCAGTATGCTGTTGTGACCCGTAGTGCTACGCACGGATGCCCTATCGCCCGTCGCACACCACGTGCACCGGGAACTGCTCGTGTACTCATCCACGCGGTGCCTGTCTTGCTCAGCGATGCTAGCTCTCCCCCGGATTTCGCCCGTAACCGGGCGGCGCTCGTTGACATCTTGTGCGGCTCGTCCAATCTGCCAACGTCTTCACATGGGACAGCCTCATGTGCCCTTCTTTGTGCTCCTCTGTGAGATGATATGCGGCGTACCATACTTGCTTTGTGGCTGGCGTACCTTGTCCCCCCCTGAAGAATTGCTCGCAGCCGGTTCAGCCATGGTAGAGGATCGTCCTTGTCGTCGTATGTCGGGGAAGGACAGCTTGTGCTGACGGGGCGAGAGGCCCGGGAAGGTGTCTGGCGGGGTGGGGGTGGCGCATGGACCCCCGTGCCGACGCCCCACCCAGTGCAAGCCGACACGAGGTAGCCGTTCAAAGATCGTCTCTAGAGTAGGCTGGCGTGACGTGATCGTTGACGTCTTTGCTTGTCGTCCGCGCGTGCCTTGATGAAGGTGCGGGCGGTTTCCTCCATGCGACTTCATGGCTGCCGCAGGCCTCCTGCGGTTGTGCTTGACGTCTTGCCGCCTTCGGATCGGTACGGAGAGGACAGCAACTTGATGGGCGGCGTGTCTAGTGGAGCGGTGAAGTCGGAGAACTGGTTCCCCAAGTTGGTCATCATCTTCTTCGTCTCGGCGTCCATGGTGGTGGGTGGATCGTAGTGGCCTCCGGATACCAACTGCCACGGGGCGGATCGATCTCGGCATGAGACGAGGCGGCCCGACGCGCCCGGCGTTTGAGGGTGGCGGCGGTGGAGTTGGCGGCGGCGATGGGGGCGGCGGGCGGGCGGCGGCGGCGGCGGCGACGGTGGCTGGTGGCACGGGCGGGGTGGGGTGAAGCGGCGCGGCGTGGGGAGGGGGCGCGCGGGGAGGAGGAAGGAGAGTTGGGATAAAATTTTTCTTTATTGCTTGTTACCCCGAAAGATTACTGGACCCCTTACTTTTATCTCAAGTAATCTCTCTAAAAGGTTTCCTTATAAAAGGTTTCTTTATTGCAGGAGGAAGGACTTGTATCTCAAGCAATCTCACTAAAAGGTTTCCTTATAGATTGGAATACCTTTTTACAAGCATATCCTATTTATTTTCCTAATAAGGGTCTTCCTTATAGATGGAATATCTCCTTGCACACCAAAAACCTAAGATAATCCTAATGAATTTCCTCCTTTATTTCTGAATTAATTACCGGCCGAAGAATCCGCGCTGGCCCCCTCGGGCCTCGTGGGCCTGTCCTTCCGACCCTATCTGCGGGTCATGACACTCTTGCTTCACAATGAAACATGTGTGAAATCATATTCTCGAAAAGAAAGATATGAATTACTTAGTTGCTTGGGTTTCTTTGTAGAAACCTACTTTCCTTGGGTTAATTGATTTATGGAGGCATGCACGAGTTTGCCACCTCCATAAATAGAGCTAATGTCTCCAAAATTCATTTTAGGAGAGGTAATATTTTGTGGCCACCTGTAATAAATAAAAAGAGGAGATGTCTTCAAAATTGTTTTTGTGATAAAAATCTAATCCACTATTTATTTAAACCTAATCTTATATTTCCAGTTCGTGTGCGGCCTCGGGCTATCAAACCTTAGCTGGTGCGGGTGTGTGATCAGATCAATTCAATTCGTGTCTACAACTAACTTGTTCCCTTAAATATCTCGTTAGTTGAGTACTTGCATGCGGCCATGCCTTGATCTGCAGCATGCAAAGTTTCAAAGTTCCATGACGGATACAGTACGTTGCCTTGAAGGTCACCTACTTGGTCTAAACCACTCAAGGAGAGAAAATGTACTTGGTCAGGTCCACAGCTAGCGGAGAGCGATGGTCGCTAACAGTTACACTCCGCAATCCATTCTCCTCCGTCCCAATGAGAAATTCCCGATCCATGCACTACTCAATCACCGCGCGGTTGGTTCGATCTCTCCAGCTTCGGGTTGCCCGCCTATATATAAGCCAGTAGCCACGGCCACGCCAACTCTTCCTTGCATAATATCAGTCGATCTAAACATATTGATCTGGATCTGGTGGTGAGCTGAGACTTCTGAACGGAGGCCGCCGCCGTGGTGACGTGGCTTCCGGCCGGATCTGGTGTCGGCCTGGGTGGCTGACCCGGCCGTACTCCGCCGCCCAGCGGCAGCCTAACTTGAACTCGATTACTCCGAGGCGGCGGACGATCTGCAAGTGACCGTGGCGTCCCGAACAGCGTCCATGACATGGGGTACTGTTTCTGTGCTTAAAGTTTGATTCATACGATTTCGTGTATTGTTTTCTTATATATACTAGTTTTGATAACAAGGTAGTATATGCATAGGTATGATTTGAAATCCCTTTTTACTTTATTAGATCAGTCGGCACTCATATAATTTATTTGTTCCTTACAACAACTGATTATCGTGTCACTGATTCTTTTCTTGTTTAGACCATACTAGTAGCAATGCATGCGTGCGACACGCACGTGCCTAACTAAAATATAATATAGTGATTTTTCTGAGCTATTAAAATGACTCTCACCGACTAAAATGGTAGATGATGAAATAATTAAGAGCCATTAGATAAGTAAATATTGTGGACAGATATTTAGCTTAATCAAGTGTTGTAATAATTATACATAAATGGTTTACATTATATAATAATTACAACATAGATAATATAAGAAAGTTACTTGACTATCTCTAAATTTGAGTATTCTTTATACATCTAACTAATGAGGTCTTGAACTCTAGTTTTCTAAATCTGAGTTTTTTTATACATCTTATGAGGTCTTGAACTCCAATGTGTAAGTTATCTTCACATTTATTTTCATCGATAGTCAATAGTTTATCTTCACATTTATTTTCATCTTATGAGGTCTTGTACGGATCCTACTTATAATATAATAATAATTAATATATAAGCTTCATATAACCGATAAATCTATAAAAAATAAAAAGTAATATGGATACTAATGTTTTTACCTTTAATAAGTTGATAGTATGTGGTTTGGTAATCAATCTACCGTGACATAGACTTACATTCAAACAAAAAGACAATACACAGAGTTATTATATTATCAATTACATAGCAAGACACACTTAAGAAGTTGAAATTGGATCTACATTGCAAACTCTGGCCTATGCTTGGGGATGCTGCTGTAGCCCAGGTTCTAACCAGCCAAACTAAGCTGACCACAAAATTAGAATGAATAAACTCATAAGAATAAATCTAAGGCACCCATCTGTGTGTGATCCATAATCAAACGCCTGATGTGAAGGAATCTAAACATACAGTCATTTAAGCTGTCATTTTGCAGGGTTGTGAGTGCAGCACAAAACTGACTCTGCATACCTCAATCAAATATATTTATGAACCCGTACATATAAATTGTAATAACAAGGTTGGATAACCATTCAATGCGGTTATGCTTAAAGATTACATAAATATGACAGTTTTGGCAGTATATGTGATGATCTGCTTCCTACCATAAGTCAGTTCAGCGTTGAATAAATTGGACCCATAGTATTTAGTCCTCATTGTAAAATGAGTCCTTTTTTGAGAAAACTACTAGTTGAGTCCTCTTACTTAATGCAACCTCAAAAAGTTAAATTTGGGGGGCATATCATTTCTACTGATTCAAGAGTTCAATAACAAATCAAAAAACATTTGGAACCTTTTGGAGTAATCATGATGCAATCTATGGTTGGAGACATCCTCCTCAATTACCAATTACAATACTGCTTTTCTCCATATATTCTTATGGACGGTCATAAGACTGGGCTTCTTCTAACCAACTGGTGGCCTCTGATAGCACACCATATGTGCAACAGGCTGCCTAGCAGACAAACTTAACTGCTACTTGTATGAGCCCGCCATCTGTAGGTCCAACAGTAACGCCAGAAAGCTTATGTGCCAAAGTGAAGAGACCATAATCCATAACCTTTGGTGGTGCAAAAATAAGGGCGCCGTTCTTCCTGCAATTAGTGTTGAAATAAGCTTTGGTCATTTGTTACCATGAGATTCTTTTAGTGAGAACATTTAGTGAACATCAATAATCAGTAACCAATACCTCAATAATAGGTTCTATGAAAACGGTACAGGAAACTTATATTAGCAGCTTGTATTGAGATACCTAAGTGAAGCCTTAATAAAAGGCAAAGCTCATTGATATCTTTTTTTGGACTCAATCATTCACTCAAAAAAGGTAAGGTTCCAGTGAGTTAAATCATTAGCTACAGGAGAACCAGAATCTTTCACAAAGATCTTAAGATCTTCCATATATATCTGAATACACATCTCAGCAGTTAATTAATACATGTGTGTGGATTGTGAAGGGAAAACACAAGAAATTCAGCCTACTCCTGTATACATGATAAAGTGTTTGCTGATAAGAAATATTCGTGGATCAGAAGTGGCGATCAGTCATATCTCTATAAATAACCTTGATGCGTTTCATCTGTTGAAAATAACATCAAGGAGAACAAATTGATACAAAGTACATAATGCAAGTGATGCAGAAGAAGAAATGCAAGAAAGCAAACAAACCTGTCACTGTGCAAAAGAAGAAACCTTTAGGAAAAGATAATAGTAATTTGGTTGGTTGTATTCTACCTTTAACAGCATGTGATCGAAGGAAGCATCTTCTCTCTGCCGTATCCACATCTGAAACCCCCGGCAGGACGGTTTTATTATGTATGACGAAGTTGGGGGGGATCAATGCTGTTCCTAAGGCTTTCTGATTGACCGCTGCAAATCCATTTTTGCCTTCACACGTCACCCTGTGACGAAGCAACGTATGCAAATTACCTTCTGCAGGTGCTCGTCGGTGTCCACTCCATGCCATCGCCGAGCCTGTCGGACGGCGGCGTAGCGTACTCCAGCCATGGGATCATCTCCACCACCGGTGGCGATCCTGTCTTGACCTCGCTGGCGGATCACGGTGGCCCGGGCATCGCTGGGGCTGCGTGATGTGTCCGTGTGGGGTCGGGCCTCGACGGAGGAGGCGTCAGCGAGGGGCGATGCGCCACTACTGCCGTTGGGCAGGGATGTCGTCGCCTCCTTGTCGTAGTGGATCTTGGCCGCGGCCGGGATGAGTTCCCCCCACGGCGGCTCCGTCAAGCGATTGTAGGCCACGACTCCAGCGGCCAGGCGCCGCCCCAGCGCCGTCGCCCCATGCAACTGAGCCCCCTGGTGCGGGCGCCACAATGGGAAGACGGGCGGCGCATTGTGGTGGGGTGGGGTGCGTGGCGGCCGGACACACGGGGGGGATCGTGGATTTGATGGTACATCGGCTTGGCTTATTTGTGGAGAGGGCGGCGACGCATTGTGGTGGGGTGGGTGCGGCGGACAGAAAAGATCAACATGTAACCGCAGAAAGACGCGGAGAGATCGACATGCGGCCAGGAAAGGGAGAGCGGTTGGCGGCGTGGGCGTGGGTATGCGGCGTGGGTAAACTTTTTATGAGTGAAAAAAAGACGCCAAAATAACATGTCCGCAAGGCTGGAACGTGGGTGTTCCATTTGTTCCTGTCATTTTTCTCTTGTGAGCCCACATGTCATTCTCAGGTGGGTAACAAGTTTTATGGTGACAGTCGATTTCTAATTCCTCCACTCTTTTTATAGTATAGAATAGAATATAGAATATAGAATAGATATAGATATAGATAGATATACTCTTATGTTAATTATTACTTAATTATGGTGTGATTATAATTTAGTAAAGGAATTCTATTTATTCTGCGAATGCAGATCGTCAGTCATTGCCACCAGCGCATGTTCATGCTGCAAAAGGAACGTGGGTCATAAACCAAAAGGTTCTTGTTTCATATCCTCGCGCCCTTATCTTAGTTTATTCTTTATAGACTGCTCTGTTAGTTTCCACAATGAACCTGCTGCGTGGATCGAATACATAAATCAAAGCTGTTGATCATTCCAGTGAGATATTCTAAATTGCAATTTACACTTCAGATTTCGGTTGCAGGTCCATGATGATAAGATGCGTGACAACCCAGAGAGGGTTGTATTTGAGAGCACACAACAGCGGTCAGTATATGGTGACCATTTTTTTAGTTTGCTTTTTAATGTGTCCGGGCTGCTTTGCACTATGGCATCTTTTAAATTTGATGTCCCACTACGAGACGACGATAGGATGTCTCATTTACGTTTTTTTTTGTTTTTCTCCGTTGATTATTTTTCTTTATGTCTCTTCCCTTGTGTGCAGACTCGATCGATGCGTGGCCCTTCTCTGAATACCCTGCTATACCAACAACTTCCGGCGACCACTCACGGAGAAGGAATTGTTTTTCACAATCTTAATTCCTAAATCCCTCTTCTAATATTCAATCAAAATCTTGTGAGTTACTCTTCTAATTTCGATATTTATATTCTATATACCGACCTACTATGTACAAATGTCTTGTTGTTGTGTGCTGTATGCAACCATATCATTTTATTTGTTCACCAAAATAACATGGACCATTTATTTCTATTCGTTTGTGGATAGCACTCCGAGCAAACAATAAGGTGGTTTTTGAGAGTTCACAAGAGAGTTCCGTACATTTTTCTCTTTTTACTATATTATATATTATACCAGTTCCCCTTAATGTTGATTAACGTTAATTTTGTGATTGTTCATGCAGTTTACTTTTTTTTTGCGCTTTGTAAGTTTCAGCATCATATCGGGTTTCACGGTAGTGTCATACTTTGATCCCATTAAAATGTGAGCATTTACCTATGCACGTTTTAGTTTCTGGTTCGCCCCATATAGTTTAGTTTTTCTCTTTATTATCGTTTACCTTTCTAGTGTTTCAACGACTTGACATTTCATTATTTTTAAATAGGAATTCCTTCAAGAGACAACACATTTCTCTCATGTCCCTGCACCTCATCAGGTACGATCATCTGTAATTACAATTCAGTTTTCTAACTTCAAATTGAAAAGACCATAAATTTCATTGCCAATTCACTTCTTTCTCCGAACTGATCCTACTGGTCTCTTACAAATTCTACTAGTCTCTTAAAGACTCCAGTTCAGACCCTGATTATGGCCCTATTAGCAAATACCACCACAAAAAACTATCGTGTGTTTCTTTTTTTGTGTTGATAGTTTTTTCAATATTTTATTTACAAATTTTTTACATCCAACTGTACTTTCAGCATCCGTGTTACAATTTTTTTTAATTTTTGCATCTGTGGAACCATCAAGCCATTGGCAATCCTCCACTAGGAACAGGAGCACAAATGTCATATGTGATGCTCATGCTCATATCCACGTCCTAACCTAATTCCACGTTGACATGTCAGTTCATCTAAGCTTCTCTCACAACTTATGCCACCATTTTTTTAAACAAGTATTCTTATTCTTATTCTTATTTCTAATATGCATTTACTAAGCTCCATTATTAGTTTTCTTAATGTGCTCGTTAGCTTATAATTAGATTATTCAAGATTCTTATCATTTCATTTTTTTTTTCTTCTTTTAGCCACATGACTTCTCTTCCGTTGAAGCTAACTCTACTTTTGCCTCCCTCCATTCCCATTGTGAGCATAACTCAAAATGCTCCCAAATTGTGAGCATAACACAGCAATAGAACGTCTATATTCAACCGGTAAGAGATTAGCAAACAAGTCTTCTAAGTTCTGTTTCATAATATGCATTTTCATTAAAAAAAAAAAAATACAACCTTACAATTGTTTTTATTTCTTTATGCAACTTGTTGTGAACTCCTTCCTACGTCGCCACTATTGGCGCCGCACTGAGCACCCCTCTTTCTAGTGGCTGGAATGTGAGTAAATTTACAAGTATGTAGATGCAGTCTAGTGGCTAGGATCATCGACTTATTTTTAAAAATCAATTAGAAGCATATGGATCCAATCTAGTGGCCAGAATGCAAGTAGATTTAGAAGCATGCAAATGCAGGGTAGTGGCCAGGATTGTAGAGTTTTTTTTCAGAATCATGTACCAACACGTTGGCTTCAATGTAATGGTGGCCAACGGTGATCTGATCTTGCCCAGCCCTGGCGTTTATCTTGCCACCTCAATCACCACCCATGATGAAGCGTTCTCCATTGACTACTTTACGCTCAACTGGTATGGCATTGAACTAGTCCTCAATGTTCAGTGGGTGCGACCACTCAAGCCCATCGTCTAGGATTTCCAGCGCCCTGGCTGCTCGCACAATCATCGACCCCTATGCTATCCTAGAGGAGTTAGACATCTTGGATGCTACTAGAATCTCGATTTAGTTTAGAAGCATGCCGATAATTGATTTTCCCTCGGTTTTGCGTATAATTGATTTTCCCTCAGTTTCTGTAAAACCAGCCGTAGGTGTCCCTCGTGTTCTTCCCCATTCTTGGAGTAGATTAGTATATTGTCAAAGAAGATGACTACAAACTTATCCAGATATTCCATGAATACCTTATTCATGAGATACATGAAATAGGCCGGTGGTTGGTCAGACCAAAGGACATAATTGTGTATTCATAGAGTCCATATCTGGTGGTGAAAGTTGTCTTTGGGATGTCACTAGATCGAATCCTCAACTAGTGATAGCCTGGTCTCAAATCAATCTTGGAGAAGGCGCGAGGCACCCTTCAGTTGGTCGAACAGGTCCTCAATTATAGGAATCGGATATTTGTTCTTTATAGTTACTTCATTTAATGACCTATAATCCACACACATCCTTTGTGTCCCATCCTTCTTCTTTACGAATATGACTGGGGCTC
The DNA here is from genome assembly GCA_015847255.1 of Hyparrhenia diplandra. Taxonomy (NCBI): domain Eukaryota; kingdom Viridiplantae; phylum Streptophyta; class Magnoliopsida; order Poales; family Poaceae; genus Hyparrhenia; species Hyparrhenia diplandra. Next base: position 140,937 of record JADLZK010009584.1, on the reverse strand, counting down.
CCCACGGGGATGAACTGGGGCGGATAAACCCCTTATCTTGCAATTCCTTTAGTTGACTTTTTAATTCTTCCAATTCATTAGCAGCCATCCTATAGGGTCTTTTAGATATGGGTGTTGTGCCAGGCAATAAATCAATGACAAATTATGTTCCTCGTTCGGGAGGCATACCTGGCAATTCATCAGGGAAGACATCTGGGTACTCACGGAGCACCCGAATGCTCCCGACTATGTTGCTGTCCAAATGGTTAACTGTTGCTTGGTATAGAGGGAGGCATAGGGGCCAAAGCCTCCACCCTCTCTCCAGAGGACGTGGTCACAGATATAGTTCTCTCTACACATTTGATGATGATCCCATCCCATCAAGCCAGCCAACTCATTCCAAGGATAACATCAATCCCTTCAGACTCTAAGACAATTGGTGTTGATGGAAACTCTACCCCCTTATTTTTATGTTGACTTGTGGACACATGATGTTAGTGTTCAGCTTTCCCCAGGTGAATTGACTAACATGGTGTTTTTCATGGTGCGGGTGGATAGGCCATGCTTTATCACAAAACTAGAACTGATGAAAGAATGCGATGCACCAGTGTCGAACAATACTATAATGGGTTGGGAATTAACTAGAAACATACCGAGCACCATGTCCTGGGTAACTTCTGCAGTGTCTGTACTCATATGGTTCACCTTCCCATACTGTGGTGGTGCCTTCTGCCCGTCCCCATTGCGGAACTGCTGTGGCTGGCCCATATAGCATTGAGGACATTCCCTAGCAAAGTGCCTTGCAGCACCGCACTTGAAACATGTGTTGCCTGCCGGTGCGCTTGCGGTCGCAGCCTTTGGTGGTGCATGGTTCGGAGCTCGTAGTTGGGGTCGGAGCTATTTGTCCATGGAGCGAGTGGTTGCTACTGGTGGTAGGGGTAGTTTGGGCGAAACTGTTGCCCTTGCCGGTAGTTATAGCGGGGGCGTTAGTTGTTTTGGGGTTGGGAGGCCTTTTGCTTTCTCTTCTTGTCATCTAGTTTGTGGCACTTGCTCTCCACCACAATGGCTTTGTCTACTAACTTCTGGAAGTTCTCAAATGAGTGGGCTGTCAGCATGTATTGAAGATCTTTGTCTAGCCCTTCCATAAAGTGCTCTTGTTTCTTGGCATCGGTTGCACCTCGTCCTCTGCATACCATGACAATTGTGTGAACCGGTCACGAGACCCATAGACAAACGTGGACCCCTGGGTGAGTGCTAAGAACCTCTTCTTGAGCTTCAGCAGCCCTGTAGGCATGTAGTGTTCCCGGAAGGCCTCCTTGAACTCCTCCTAAGAGATGGTGGTAGGGTCCTCCTGTGCAAAATGATAGGACCTCCACCAATCCAAGGCTTCTCCTTGCAATTGCCCTGCCCCATAAAGTACCTTCTCGTGATCATTGCACTGGGCGATTTCCAATTGTTTCTCCACATTTTTTATCCAGTCATCTGCATGGAGGGGTTTAGTGGGGTGAGAGAAGAAGGGGGCGCCCCTTAAGAAATTATCCCCTCTTGTCCCGGGGTAAGGCCGGAGGAGGGTTGGCATTGTTGTTGTGGGGAGAAGGTGGAGGATTCTGGTTCTGGGTTTGTTGGTTGGCCAGGACTTGAGTCAGGGCTTGCATCAGTTGGGTTTTTGCAGCCATCATCTGCTCCATTGTTATTGTGGGGTGTGGTGGGAGCTGTGGCATTGTTGGTTTGGCTTGGGTGTCCATTTGCATTTGAGTTTCCATCACTCCTGGTCTGGGTGCCATCTGAAGTAAGAGTGACATATCTCATGAGCATTTTTTAAAAAACAAAATGACAAAAGGTACTGATCAACTTGAGTAGTAGAATTGATATTTCCCAAAATACATCAATTTATTATAAAGAGGTAGTACATCTACTCCTCTAGCATTCATAATAAAGATGCAAATCATTACACAATTCACAAAGAAAGACAATTAAACAAATCAAAACACTCCCTAAACAATCTAATGGTCTAGGTGTCCACTTATTTGCTAAAAGAAACCCCTTTTTCTAATGGATCGTCGTGCAGGGGACGATGCTACTCCATACTAGGGGTCATGGTATTGGTGGTGGGGTGGAGAAAGAGCTGGGAAGATGTTTCTTGGTGTATAGTCTCGTTCATCCAGAAGAGCTTGGAGGAGCTCCACCTTGTTCCTAGCTTGCTCCTGTTAGCGGCGTACATGGTGAAGCTCCTGGAGTGCCTCGGTGAGCTCAGTGTTGAGCTCAGACACGAGGTCGATGGTGCTCATCAGGCAGACATTGTCAACTCCGGTGTTGGGTGCTATGCGAGCTGCCATCTCCCCTCTGCGATGGCGAGGGTAGTGGTGGTCCTCATCTTCACTGATTTCTTCGAAGAAATACTCTCGGTAGGTGTACAATGCCATTCGAGCGGCGTCGTTCATTGCCGCCCGGTGGAAGAGCGAGGTGCTAGTGCCGAGTGGGTGGACATGATCCGGAGAGTCTACAGTTGTGGGTTTGGCCGTCCCACATGTACCACGGTCCTCCAAAAACCCTCATAGCGAGGGTGGCTCTAGTATGTGCTCTCATACTGGATGCAGAACATTCTGTGCCTGAAGTGCCAGAGCAGAAGATCGCGTAATCTCCAGTGGAAGAAGCCATCTCCGGTGTCCCGAAAACAGTGCCCCACCATCCACCCAATGGCGGCATTGGAGTTTGGTGCCGGTGGGTCATCGTCGTTGTCGTCGGGACCGTCATCATCGGGATCATCACCGTTGGGATTCCCTCCTGTGCCTCTTGGGCTCCTTAGAGGTGGTGCGAGAGCACGCTCTACCCCCACAAGTGGTGGGGCGACAGGTGCCTCCTCTCCCAAGGCCTCTCTCACCGGAAGGTGAGCTCCATCATCCACCCGCTGGGAATGTCTCCTGAACTGGGTGACATTCCCTGTGAGTGGGAACTCCACTAGCCGATAGCGATGGTAAGCCACAGAGCTACAGCAGCAGGTGAGGAGCCGTTGAGCCATCTAAATAGAAACAACAGGGTGAAGATCAGTTTGTGTCCAAGGAACAAAAATTTGAGTACAAATGACTTCTATGGAAAAGATGATAAGAGCGGGACAAGAAGCAAAGCAGTTAGATAAGGCCATTTCTAGTAAGGCTGCGTGTCCTAGGGTCCACACAGCTCTGATAACATTTTCTATGGTGCCCCTCGATGCGCCTGCAGCTCCATCAATAAGGAAACCTTACCATAACTCGTTGACCCGCGGCATCTTCAGCACGGCTTCTACGCCCTGGCGGCCGGCTACCTCAACATCGGCACAAAGGGCTGTCATCTACATGAGTTTTCACAGATTTTCTCTCCAGTCACGACAACTGCACACACCAAGTTGTAACTGTGGGGGTGTCAATTGACTTCGTCTCCAGTCTCACTGTTTACGGTGCTCCCGTTGTGACTACGAGGGAGTGTTAGACAATGTGTGGCCTGCATGCCACTTTAGGATGTGTGGTGTGTGTGAACGGCTTGTGTTCCCAACGTCTCCATATGTATCTGTGATTTCAGTAGAGTTCATATTCTTTCATGGTAATCAGAGCTTAGGTTTTCACTTTTTTTCTCGCTTCCACACTGCGCCCCGGGAGACATCAATCTCCATCGGGGGCAGCGCCCTTGTCATCCTTGCATCCTGGTCGCAGCGCCCTCGTCATCCTTGCGTCGTGGCCGGCACGCCGCACGTGTTTCGGTCTCGGTGTGCCTCACCGGGCGGCCACGACTGGCCGGGAACTAGCCACCGGCGGGTCTCCCGTTGCGGTTCTGCTCTGGATCAGTTGATGCCTCGCGGGCTGTTTCCACATCGCCCCATAGCTCATGCACAGCGAAGGCCCCGCGACCTCAACGGTGTCCAGGTGGTGATGGCGCTCCCCACGCAGCTCTCATCCCACGCGCGAGCCCGTGATCTGGTGTGTCAGCGTGTACAGCGTTGCCCGTCGATATCTCCACCATGCTTGTCGTCTTCTGCTGCACCGAGTTTGCCATTGAGATCCCCATCGCAAGCAGCGGCCAGGCGCCCAGCGCACGGTAGCACTTCGCCCCAGCCTCGGCGGAGCTCACAACGCGTCCCACAGGCCGCGGAGGTCGCGGCTGGGCCCTACGTCGTGCCCGGCGGTCGGTCCGCGCGATCTAGGCGGTGGCGGCGCTCCTGCGACCTCACCGTCCCTGATGCTGCCAGTGAGGATCGCGGAGGTCGCGGACTCCATGTCCTGTTCACGCAGCTGCTCCCCGCGTTGCCTGCTCCCACGCACGCGACACCAAAGGGTATTGTGCCAAGTCCGAGCATTCCCGTGCCAACCGCGAAACACATGCACCTCTGCAACCGCTCTGCATCACGCCTCTGCCGCAAACACCGCTTCTTGCCGCTTTCCTTATTTTAGCATAGCTTCTCGTCCAGCCATTTAGCTTTTGGGCAGGTGCACGACATCCGCTCACGCCGCAATGCAAACGCTCCATGCTGCCGTGTCGACTCTGCATGCCTCTTCTACAACATTGTCACGGTTGTTCATCTTCACACCAGTGTTGCCCAGGCTGGCATGCCCATTCACCCGCGAGCGTCGGTGATGTTTGCGGGGCTCAGCAATGTCGGGGCGGGCGGGGTCGTGCGGGGGACGTCGATCCACGTCCGACGGAGGGTGGGGCTGACCGGCGGTGAGGAAGGAGGTGGTGGCGGGGCCTGAAAGCGCCCGGCTCGATGACAACGTCGCCGGCGTCCCTAGAGAAGAGACGTAAGCGGAGGCATGGCCCTACGCCCCGCAATGGTCGCGAGGGACCTTGGCGTCACCCGGGGATGGCGTCGCATCAACAGGGGCACCATTGGCCAAAGGGACGTTGGCTGCGGAGGATAGTCCTGTGTCGGTGGCGTGGTAGTGCGATGTAGCCGGCATCGGGGCCCAGTCCGAGGAGCCTGGCTCAGGCCATGCCTCCCAGGTCCTAGGGATCCACAACGCGGCCTGCGTTTGCACCATCAATGGCGTCGGTGCAGCCGCCTGACGGTGACCGCGGCGACGATGGCGAGCGCCATCGGCACCGCGTGTCTCGCCGAGGAGGTTGCAGAGGGCATTGAAGAACGAGTCGCAGATGGCGTCATCATCGAATAGGACGTCGATGCGACAGGCTCGGAGGTAAACCATGTAGACACATCGAATAACCAAAAGGGCCAAAGGGAAGTACGGCGTCAAAGGCATGGTGGCTACCTTTCCTTGTGCTTTCCTCTTCGGCAGCCGGTGTTCTTGTCACGAGCGGCCATCGACGATCGACGCCGCCGATCTACTACAGTCACGTACGGACTCCACAGCAACTCTGGCGATCACCTTCACCAGCAACTGCTCCTGGCCTTCTCTTGCCCAGCGGTAGAATGCTGATAACGTGTTAAACGTGGTTTCGGGAACAGTAACTGCGGAGACAATGTAATAGCGAAAGTGATTAAATTCTTTATTGATGGAACATTGTATATATATAGGCAGTTACTGGATATGCAGGAGTGGAAACATGGGAGTGTCTTGCTTCCTGGTAACTGCAATTAGCAGCTGCTAATCTTCCACTTAGTACTAGTTAATAGATCATTAGGAATATCTGAATATTCTCAACAATTTTATTGTTGCTGGCACACAAGCACTTCAACAACCGGTGGCTGGCACACAAGCTGGACTCGGGCAAATACTTCAACAATCTGCTGCTCACGGCTATCAGGAGGCGCAAGTTCTAGAAGTCATCTAGCGGGTGACCGGTTCATCCCTGCACTAGCCAGCAACGGCCTGCTAGAACCAGCAGCTCATGGCCATGGCTGGCTGTTGACGTTTCTTAGCGCAATCATTAGAATCAGGTTTAGAACCCAACTCTGATGACTACGCTAGGAGACGAGCCGTCGATATCACTAAGTGGAACCACCGTGTTGGTGATAACGCACTTTCAATCAACGGTGATAGATCTTGCTATAGTTGATATTTCATCCATAGCGCCGCGGATCTATCATTGTAGCATTTCACCCGAAAGTATTCAGGGTATCGTTATTTATATTTTCCCAAAGGAAGGCATGTTGTATAAGAAGTAGCATGGCATCTGGATGATGAAATATGTACACGCTAAGACTAACTTGATCATAACAGGGGTAAGCAATACGGTTTATAGATAGTGCGACACACACATTGGAATCCACCGGGGAAAGGATAAAGAAAATAGATAAAGAATAAACGAATGTCCTATGGAGTAATCTAATGTATTCTAGTCATGGTCTTATAATGAATAGTTAGGATCATATGCTAACACGATATGAGCATGGTTATGTCTAGGATAACAGGGAGACTTCCCGGTACCATCCGGCCCAATGGAAAGCATTTACGAACTCCTACATCACATGCGAGCGTGGAGGGATTACAAGGGACGGACAGGGCTGTCATAACCCTGCCACCTACCCTCCCGACCGTGGCATGCTCTCATATTCGAAGGTGTCGTAATACCGGGCATCATGCCCGCGTGCGAGCACTACTCTTGTCCCCCAGGATCCCCACCCTACGGATGGACGGACTAAGACAAGAGCAAACCCGAAAAGAACGACGAACCGTTATCCCATCTATAATCATGTTATGCATACGATGATCGATGAAGAACAAATATGAACACGTTAAGATTATGATATACAAACTATATGCTAGTTCATATACCAACACTAGAACATGAACAAGACTATACTCTAATTCATAAGTTAGACCATGATCATAGAAATAGAACTTGCACAATGGAGAAAGATCCATGGAAGATATATATTACCAAAGCTTACTTTGCTCCAAGATTACAAGTCCTCCTCTTGTAGCTCTTCTACTCCAATGCAAGCCAAATAAGAAGAAGAAGAAGAAGTGGAGGTGGAGAGTGAGGTAGAGAGTGTGAGTGTGCTGGTGTGATGACTCCAAGTGTGGTGTGTGGAATGAGGGAGAGGGAGGAGGTATTTATACACAAGAGAGAGGTGACCAAATGACTACCCTACCCCTAAACCGACCTTGCCAGCGCGTCCAGGTACACTGAATCGGCCACCCAAGCACCGCACCGCCCTCCACACGACTTAATGTGCCGACTTGCTGAAGACGGGCTCGAACCGCCCCCGGTGGTGCGGGCGCACCTTGGGGTGCGGCCGCACCCCTTTGCCTCGGCCCGCCCAGTCTTAGTGGGTCGCCGTCTTCTGTTCTCAAAAGTGTGTGAAGGCGATGTTGGCTTGGCCCAATTCTGTCATTTCGGTCCATTTCCACCCAGGCTTGTGATCTTCAGGAATACGCTTTCGGGTCGCGCCTTTTGGTCATATTTCCACTGTATTTATTATAAATACTACAAAATACATTTCGAACACTACAAGTGGAAATATGTTAGTAATAAATGTATATGAGTATAAAAGGTATAGTTTTACTCCCTTTGTGGTAGTAAGTTGGCGGGAAAAAAATATGTCGTTAGTGACCGTCAACAAACTCCCCAAGCTTACCCTTTCTTGGCGTCCTCGAGCAAAAAGATAAATACTTGGTTGTTGATCGGGGAGTTGCTACTATGCCGATTATGTTTCACAAGTGCCGGGGTTATAATAAGATTTTCTACGATAGTTTGAATAAAATGGCACATCTTTTTTCTCACTCTTTATTACCTTTCATCGTAGCGGGGCTTTTTAGCTTTCTCAAAGTCTTGGGCGGTTGCGGATAGAACGATTATAACAGAAATACTTTTCATTCATCCTTTTGATCAACCTTCTCATCCGGGATTTATTTATTATATGTTATTTTTCGAGAAAGTATGGGCTTTATTGCTATATATATATTTTTTTGAGAGGTGGGCTCCTGCTGCGCCCTAGACTTTTGTCTTTTATTTCCTCTCTTTTTTTTTTCTTCCTTTTTTTTTTTTTTTGGAGATGTGGGCTCTACTAAGCCCTCGGACACATGTCCATTTTTTATTTTATTTTTTAGCATAGCCCATATTTTTTCTCTTTTTCTTTAAATTAAGCTCCCGGATGTCAAGTCTCTCATTTGAACGAAATTATAGTAAATCTGTTTGTACCATACCATACTTGGTAACAACTTAGGCTGGATAGAGCTTATGCAACCCACATGAATCAGGGTTTTTCAGGATGAGTTTTTAGACTTAGCCACTAAACCCAAACTTTAGAGAAATTCGAATTATAAACTAGGCACGAGGCAAAGCATAAGACGAGCAACTATTCATCATTTCAACAAGGGACTAAGACTAAACATTTTCATAGCTCATATGTATAGACATGAAAGCACAAGAAGAGCTACTTATTCTTTTTTTTTTTTTTTGAATGCAAGATTGCTAGAATTTAAACATGCTAAAATAAAATAAAATTTGCTAAAAATAAATATGCAATGCAATGATACTGCGCGGGGGTCTTCCCCAAGCTATCTGGAGGCCCTACTTGATCGGATCGAAGCCACGGTGCCTCGAGAATTCTTCCTCGCGTCGTTGCGGTAGCCATGTTTTGCCTTCGAGCTGGTCCCATCGTTGCTTGTTCCGTATTCCCGGTTTTTGCCAGCGATGGGTGTTACGCACATGAGTGTTAAGTGTATGCTCAATGTTACACGTGCGAACGTCGAGGTTACTGCAGCCTGCGTTGATAGCCTCCGGTCCGTATACTTGATGGTCTTGGCTAGACTTACGGGGGCATACCCTGAATTTCTTTGGAAAGGTCCACCAAGTTGGCCCTCCATGATTACGAATCTCCTTGAGGCCACTCGATGGTGCGGGCGTCATGGGTGGAGGTTCCCACCTTGGATCATACAGGGCATGAACCCTAGGGTCCCCAAAGGATAGAACCCTCCCTCACCAGGGGGCGTCGGCCTTGTGCGTGGTGGTGGCGCGTGAAGTATCTTTGCATGAGAACTCGAGCCGATCTCTGGGCCTCCCCGACATTAGCGGGTAGAACGCTGGGGCCTCCCTCCTGCGTACACTATCGGTAGTCTCGAGCTCAAAAGTCAAAGACTGGCTTTTATACAACCGTAGATCCGGGTTAGGTAACCGAATCACGGTTGTATAGCCAGAAAAAGTATCGCAAGCTCTCACGCCGGTAGTGTCTTTGCTAGGTGCCCAACTACTAGGCGTGCGGCGATCCGGTACTCACGGGGTGTGGAAATGTACTCAATATGCTCGTTGTCCAATGCCCCAATCGCAGAAGCGTCGTGTGATAATCGATGTGCAGGTAACTGGAACAACAACTTTGGTGATAATATGGTGAAAGTTCCTGCACATCTCTACTACTGGGGCTACTTTCACCTTATTGACAACGGCATAGAGAAGCTTGAGTTCTGTCTCGTTCACCCATCTAACCCCATGCCTAGGAAACGATTGCAAAAGATATCCGGCGATGGATGAATCTAAGTGATGGGTGCTGGATTTATGAGTGGTGAGGCTTGAAGACACCGGTCTCATGAGCACCGGTAATCTCTTCCCAAAACGGGGGTCGAACAAAGCCGGGCAAAGCAAAGATCCACATCTAGTGCACATCTATAACTAAAGACCAAGTGACTAGCTAGTTCCGCCCACTTGATATGATATGAACGTCCGAAAAAGGCGGAAAGAAATGCCTAGCTTGTCCTCTACCAAAGTGCATAGAAACTGGATTGTTAGGAGGCGAGAACCTTCCTCCTCGAGAGGGGGGATAATCCTTCCACCCGGCCTTTCCAAATAGTACGAAATTCATCGTCCATACCTGTTTGTTCGAGAAGGTCGGGGGTCGATCCTGCATGTGTTGGAACACACGATCCTTGAGTAGGAGATAGGCTTGCATCTCCCGAGTTCCCCCGGATGTCGAGGTATGGAGCATCGGCTTCGTCGAGAGTCGGGGAGCTTGAGCTTCTTCCTCCCCGACCGGTGCAAAGATCTTCTTGCATGGGGAGCTTTCTTGCTCGTCGAGGTTGAAGGAGCTCGTGCTTGTGTGCCATGAGCTATGCCTTGACGACCGCCTCAACCCGCTGAAAATCTTCCCAAATTTCTTCATGGCTCTTGCAAAAACGATTGAGCAAAAACCTCGGGTGTGCAAGGGTTAGATGAAAGTATGAACTTTCACACCCGCGATCTTGCTCGACACAATATTTTTGGTGGAGAAAATCGAGTGTAGATCAAAGTGGGAGAGAGTGTGAGAGTGAGAAAGAGTGAGAATGGAAGGTTGGTTCTCTCACACCGGTGCTCGGGTTATTTATAGCCGAGCAACCGACCAGGCGCGCCATGCAACGGATAGGAGCCGTTGGCAAAGGCGGGCCCGCCAGCTTGGCCGCCAGCCAGGTGCGGCCGCACCTTTCGAGGCGGCTGCCGTTGGATTTTGGTCGGGCGTGCACAACGGTCATGAAAAGTTTGTGACCGTTGTTTGCTCACGCTTGGTTCGGGCCGTTTTCTCCCCTTTTGATTTTCCCCAAAAAGTTTTAGAATTTTGCTTTTTTTTATATACTAAAAATTTATTTTGAAAATATATCTTATCTAAGAAACATTTTTCTTGCTTTTTCATAGAAAAATTTATTTTATTCATAAAGATCTTTATTTTAGTTTTTGAAAATATTTACTTATAGATTTTATGTAATAAATATTTTTGTTTTGTTTTGATAATAAAATATTTTATAAAATATATATAAATGTATATATATATTTTTTTATATACCCCATTTTTTTTTAGGGGCAGGTTATTTATAGTCAGCCTGTCGACTCTCCCCTCGATCATCGGGCGGAAAGTATCTCGCTCCGGGGGTTTCGGAGTCAGATCCCCCAACACACCACACCGGTCTTGACGATGATACCTGGGTGTGCTGTTGTTTGTACCCAATGAATGGGCACTTTACCGCCTTATCTCGGACATGGAAGATGATGAAACCCTTCCCCAAGCTGATATCAGCCTTGGCAGTGTAGAGAAATGGCCTCCCCAGGAGGAGAGACACATCTTCCTTCGGGCCCATGTCTAGGACCACGAAATCTGCGGGGATGTATTCATCTTTGATTTTGATCAGCATGTCTTCGAGAATTCCCTCGGGCTGCCGTGTTGTTTGATCTGCCATTTGGAGGACAAAACTTGCAGGAGCAAGTGTCCCACCATGGATTCTGTTGAAGGTAACCTTGGACATCACATTAATCTTTGCCCCCAAGTCACAAAATGCATTGGCGAATATGTGGGGACCAATGGCACGGTGATGATTGGGCGCCCAAGGTCTCCCTTCTTGGCAATAAACGGCGAGTCCACGGGGAATCTTTGCCGGCTCTTTGGGTTGACCCAGCCTCGGTGATATCATGTTGACCGACTCGTGCGGGACCTCGGGTTGCCACAGGATCCTACCCGAGTTGTTAACGCACTTGGGGCAGCAATCTAGGCTAGGCGTGTTTCCATCATCTTATTGAAGCTCAATTGATTCTTCACGGTGATGTCAACCCTTCGACTTGTTATTCACCCCTTCTAGGATTTTATCTTGATGCTCATCTTTTTTGGTGAGATTTTCATTGATCTTGGCTTGGCCCGGCCACGTGTCCTTAAGTGAAGGCTGGCCAGGGAGCCGTAATTAGGATTATAGCCCCCGTTACCTTGGAATGGTGGACGGACTGGTTGTTCCGACTTTGCCGAGGTTGGCGATACCCGTTGTTGTTGATAAATGCCGCTTCTTCACGGGTCTCGGGCGGTTATCCCCCGAGTGGCCAACTTCACCACAGGTCTCACATGTCATGTGTGAGTAACGTGGCGTAAACCGAAGCGCCGGCGAGTAGTTGCGTGCGTCTTCTGCGCTCATCCGACTTCTTCACAATAGATCCATTTTTGCGGCAAGCATATCTCGCCTCCTTCACGGGATGCATGCCTTTTGTGTTTTTGGCCGGGGTTACGTCCTCCCCCCCCCTACGGTTTGCCACCATCTTGTCGATCGGGCTGTTGCCCCATCAATGGTGGCGACAAGAATGCGCCACCAAAGCCGGCCGGCGTCGAGGTGCCCCCTTCGATATGGCCCCGAGACCATTATAGAAGTTACGGAGCACCACGACCAATTCTCCATTCCGTGATGCGGGCATGCTTGAATATATTCTTGCGGCCTTTCCCACGCCTCGGGATGGGTTCCATTGAATTCTCGGCGGAAGTTGGCGATTCTACCCCCTCGGGGCATTGGTTTTGCCCATGGGGAAGAACTTAGCTAGGAACGCCGTGGAGCATTTTGCCCACGTATTGGCTTTTTTTTTGCTTCCTTGTCCTTGTAGAACCATCATTTCGCTTTCCCCACGAGGAGAAAGGAAAAAAGGCGGAGCTGATAACGTCGGGTTCGATGTCCTTGATGACAATCGTGTCGCCGCAGCTCAAGGAAGTGTTGGAGATGTGCGTTGGCGTCCTCGCTAAGCGATCCACAAAAAAGGGACCGGCCTGCACCATGGTAATTAGCCCGGTCGCGGCTTCGAAGTTCTTGTCCGCTAACGTTGACCACCGCCCCGGTGGGCACGTTGGCAACGGCGAACACGGAGAAATCGCGGGCGACTTTTGAGCCATAGCTTGCGGTTCAATTGGTGCGAGGGGTGTCGGTCTCCAACTGCCGAGGTTCGGCTGAAGAAGAAGAGGTACGAGACCTGTTCTTCCTTAGGAGTGCCTCGGGATTCTCGATGAAGTTTGTCGGCGGTTGGAAACCCGACATACACTATCATGTTTTCATCCACGCGGGGAGAAAACATAAAAAAGATTAGCTTGTATGAGCAAGTGGTTATCACGCATGCACATTTCATATTCATAGCCAGACTAGTGATTTCTTATAACAATGCCTTCCCGACAACGGCGCCGAAAATGCTTGTTGACGTTTCTTAAGCGCAATCATTAGAATCGGGTTTAGAACCCAACTCATTGACTACGCTAGGGAGGCGAGCCATCGATATCACTAAGTGGAACCACCGTGTCGGGTGATAACGCACTTTCAATCAACGGTGATAGATCTTGCTATAGTTGATATTTCATCCGCAGCGCCGCGGATCTATCATTGTAGCATTTCACCCTGGAAGTATTCGAGGGTATCGTTATTTATATTTTCCCAAAGGAAGGCATGTTGTATAAGAAGTAGCATGGCATCCGGATGATGAAATATGTACACGCTAAGACCAACTTGATCATAACGGGGGGGTAAGCAATACGGTTTATAGATAGTCGCGACACACACATTGGAATCCACCAGAAAGGATAAAAAAAATAGATAAAGAATAAACGAATGTCCTATGGAGTAATCTAATGTATTCTAGTCATGGTCTTATAATGAATAGTTAGGATCATATGCTAACACGATATGAGCATGGTTATGTCTAGGATAACGGGGAGACTTCCCTGTACCATCCGCCCAATGGAAAGCATTCTACGAACTCCTACATCACATGCGAACGTGGAGGGATTACAAGGGAGGGGACGGGGCTGTCACAACCCTGCCGCCTACCCTCACGGCCGTGGCATGCTCTCATATTCGAAGGTGTCATAATACCGGGCACCATGCATGCCCGGCGTACGAAGCACTACTACTCTTTGTCCCCGGGATCCCCACCCTACGGATGGACGGACTAAGACAAGAGCAAACCCGAAAGAACGACGAACCGTTATCCCATCTATAATCATGTTATGCATACGATGATCGATGAAGAACAAATATGAACACGTTAAGATTATGATATACAAACTATATGCTAGTTCATATACCAACACTAGAACATGAACAAGACTATACTCTAATTCATAAGTTAGACCATGATCACGAAAATAGAACTTGCATAATAGAGAAAGATCCATGGAAGATATATATTACCAAAGCTTACTTTGCTCCAAGATTACAAGTCCTCCTCTTGTAGCTCTTCTACTCCAATGCTAGCCAAATAAGAAGAAGAAGAAGAAGTGGAGGTGGAGAGTGAGGTAGAGAGTGTGAGTGTCTTTGGTGTGATGACTCCAAGTGTTGTGTGTGGAATGAGGGAGAGGGAGGAGGTATTTATACACAAGAGAGAGGTGACCAAATGACTACCCTACCCCTAAACCGACCTTGCCGTAGCGTCGGTACACCGAATCGGCCACCCAAGCACCGCGACCGCCCTCCACACGACTTAATGTGCCGACACCAAGACGGGCTCGAACCGCCCCGGCCAGGTGCGCACGCAGAGGGGTGCGGCCGCACCCCTTTGCCTTCGCCCGCCCAGTCTTCGTGGGTCGCCGCCGTCTTCGATACGAAAAGTGTGTGGGCGATGTTGGCTTGGCCCAATTCTATCATTTCGGTCCATTTCCACCACGGGCTTGTGATCTTCGTGAATACGCTTTCGAGGTCGCGCCTTTTGGTCGTATTTCCACCTATCTATTATAAATACTACAAAATACATTTCGAACACTACAAGTGGAAATATGTTAGTAATAAATGTATATGAGTATAAAAAAGGTATAGTTTTACTCCCTTTGTGGTAGTAAGTTGACGGAAAAATATGTCGTTAGTGACCGTCAACACCGCCAAAAGCTAGAAAGCAACAGGGACATGGGTGGCCACTCTCGGCAGCTTGAGGCCAAGGTTGGCCTCGCAAGCAGCGAGACCACCGATTGGCCACATCAAGCCTTTTTTCAGCAAGTGGATTGCAAGGTACAAGGAGACACATCAAGCAACAAAAATGTTGCTAAGGTATCTATGAATACTTGTCCCACCAAATGCTATGTTCCGAGTCATCTAAGGGTTCCAAGAAAAAGGGCAAACCATTTTGTTATCATTGTCGACAAAAGGTGATACCAAGCATAATTGCCTTTGCTATTTTGTTCTATGATATATGTTGTGGTGACCATGTTACAAAGGCATGCCGACATATGAAAAAGACAAATGTTTCTGCTTTACCATATGGCTATGATGAAGATGGTCCAGGTTTTATTATATTCCCGTATTTGGTGATAATTCAAAGAATAAGGTAGACGGAAAGTCGGTTTGTGGTAATGCGTGTGTTGGAAGGTTCAATTATGCCGCAATATTGGCGATGGAACCGAACATGCTACTACCGAGAAAGTTTAACTAGGAAATTGAGAAGGGTAAGGATGCCTTCATCACTAATTTCCATCTATTGAATGGCTGGAAACTGTTGTAAATCAAGCCATGGACACAAAATATGTTAATGGAAAAATTAGATTTGAAAAGAGTTCTGATGATGATATATATAAGTATGAAATTGAGAAGGTTTGGGTACAGTTTAGGGGACTACCAAAGGAATTTACTGATATTTCCCATTATTTGGGCGGTTGCTTCTATCCTAAGTGTTCTAAAATCTGTTGACATGAAATTTGCAAAGAGATTTGGTAGATCAAGAATGAAGGTGGCGTGCTAGATTCTAGCCTCATCTCGCTTTTGGTGGATGTTGTCATTGGGAATTTTGTATACTAGCTACGCTTCATAGTGGAACAGTGGGAGTGTCCGATGGTAAGCTAGGTCCGATTGATCCGGATTATACCATGGAGGATGAGGATCCTAAGGGGGGTGAGGATGTCGACCCCACCGAGGGTCCCAAAGAAAAACACAAATGGTGATAAACCTATGGAAATTGATGGTAAAAAGGATGATAAGGGGTCTAACAATGCAAAGCAGCAACCTAAATTTCACTAACCATTATTATCATTGGAATGCTAAGCTGATGGGCTCCAAAAATGACTCTAGAACAATTAATAAAATGAAAGAACAAATTGGTGAGACAAAGGTCACCCGGAGATCAAGCAAGAGGAATGCGTCATCTTTGGATCGACTCATTTGGAGAAGGAGATCAAGCAAAATTTGGAGGTTGCTTTAGACAAAGGTACTTTTTAGGGGAACGCATTGGCTATGACGACAAGCAAGTCTCTGCTAAAGGGTACGATGATCAGTGAACAACAAGCGATACACGTTGCACAACATATTGAGTCATCGGTGTTGCAACTTTTTGTTCTAGTGGATGGTTATCTACAAGACATATTGGTCATGTTTAGAAAGAACCTTATTTTGCTCCAGTCTGCAAACATGATTGCGTCGTCATTTTTCCTTTGTAGTGGTCATCTTTTTCCTTTGCGGACACTTTGTAATAATTGGCCCGATTCTATTTGATGAAGTCGAATATCTTATCCATCATCTAAAAAAAGGATTACAGATGTTATATGTGATGCTCATGAGTGCACATCCACAAGTCCTTGGCCACATCACACGAAGAATAACATGATAGTTGAATGAAATTGTCACGATACTCAGCTAGTGACATGGATCCCTGCTTCGATGATCTGAACTCATCTTGCTTTATTTCCATGATCCCTATAGTTATGTGATTGGACATGAAGTTCTAACAGAACTCATGCCAGTGACCGGGGTGCATCATCGGGGGCGGCTATCCATGTAGGAATCCCACCAATCTTGAGCGGGTCCCCGAAGTTGACCAGAAGCATAAAGGACTTTCTCCATATCACTACACTCCGCAATGTTCAGTTGTTTCTCTATTGTCCGTAGCCATTCGCCCGCATCAAACGGATCAGCGGCGTGTGAAATCACCACGTTTGTCTCTCACATGGACAGGTGGTGGTCCTCCTGCAGGTTCATTATCCATGCGCTGCATCGATCATGGCTTACATCAGTTGTGCTTGCATGCCCATCAGCTGTTCCATAGTCACATGTGGGGGCGGTGGTGGTGGTGGATTCTCTGGTGCACCCCAACCACGTCCACAGCCTCTTCCTCTACCACCTCTTGCAGGCATCTGTTATCCAAAGTTATTTATCTCATACAAGATAAAGAACGTTGCTGAAAATTCTGGGCAAGTTTCAGTAACAATAGCTCTATATTTCGAACATAACTCAGGCTATAGGAATCCAAATCATACATGGCTTACATGGATGGAAAGCTTATGAATTTTTTCTACAACTCATATATGCAAAAAGTTTCACAGATTCAGACATTATCTTAGCCAAAAACAAGGTTGTACTGATTCTGTCCAGGGTTCCAAACTGCGTAGCAACATCATATTGCAATGACTGTGTCTCCCAATTAAAAACTGATAAAATTGTGATTGTAGACTTGTTCGAAAGCTACAGCAGTGTAGATGTTCCTTTAATGTTTCAGAATTTTTCAACATGCAAGTTCAGACATATTCAACAAACGGTATAGGTTGTTCCTGATTCAGCACAGCAGTGATATAACAGCAGCAGACTTGATAAACAGACCCAATTATATATGATTCATAAGCAAATAAAGGATTTAAATTAGAGATATGTGGGCATCCCCACAATATCCCAGCAAACAAACAAAGATCCAACTCAAACATGTTCATCATAACAAACAACTAAACAAAGTGGTTCACACATACACAAACTAACACAACTTCATTCTAATGGCGCTTTTATTAATAATACTGGGGCATGATGGCATCTATGGGGCTGAATCCCTTATGGTGATCTTCTTGGCCTTCTTCTTGTAGATGGAGGGCTCTCCAAGTCTAGCACGCAGCTCGTCAACTGTCTTCTAGAGGCGTCTTTAAGCTTTCTGTGCATCACGAAGCTCCGTCCTCATGCCAACCTTCTTGTCATGTTGTGCCAGAACATCACGTGCGGTAGCAGCAAGAGTGGGATCCTCCTCTGGAGGAGCAAGGACCTGCCACTCTCCCTCGGTGTTGACATGTGGAAGGAACCTATAGTGATCCTCCTTCTGGGCCTCAAAGCGACGACCGTGGTAGTAGAGGTAAGCTTACTCTGCCACATCCTCCATGCTGTCATACGCACTGGCTCTCTTGGTTGGGTGACCATGAATGGTCTCAATATCATATCCATTGAGGACATCATTCCAAGCACTAATGGTGATGCTGGACTTCCAGTAGGTCTCCTCCTCTGGGTGCTGATACACAATGCACTGGTACCTGTAAGAGAGATTAGACTTGGGAATTGTGACTTGATTCAGACTGAAGAGTGCAAGTACATATATTAGGCATGGAGCCTTCCTGGCCAACCATGACAGGTCTCCATGCCTAGAGTTACTCACGCACTCACACTACAATCTGAGGCCCGTAGGCACTCCACACATCACCATGCCTACAACTATACTACAGAATACTACATCACTGTCGAGTCCAAAACCCCCTTCACTGCCGGAAAATGAACCGGCAGTAGGGAAGCGGTAGTGATGTCAAGTTGGTTTTTCGTGCGGCACTCCACCCGGCGGTGATAAGCTTAAAAGTAAACAAAAAAATACTACACATGCTTGCAAAGGCTACAGCCACTTGCCATGCTCACGGGCTCCCCACCGTTACCATTTAAGTCAAGTTGTTTATCCCGAAACAATTCATACATCACAGCAAAGGAGAGATTTAACACATCACAAATAGAATCAATTTATATACACCGAAGTGTTCAATACATCACAAATCAAATCAATTCTTCTCCATATGAACATGCCCCTTCCACCTCTAGATCCAAAAAATTGAGGCAAAGAAAATAGAAATCCATGAGATTTGAGGACCAACATCCAACCAAATCTGAAGTTCGGGGAAGAGGGGCGGGTTAGTTGCTTACCGTGGTGCGAAAAGACCCACTTCATGAAATTTGCCACTTTGGATCCATCGTAAGCCACATCTCGCCTTTGGATTTGGCTGCACTCATCCGGATCGAGAGTTGGAATTTATAGGTATGAGAATGTGAGACGAATCGAACAAATTAGATACTGAATGTGAGGATATGGACTCAATTACCATCGTTGGACTCCATGCTACTTGGAGTAATGACCTTCTTTGGAGAGACGCCTCAAAACCATTGCAGGCGTTTTGCATTTCCTCCTGGAAAAGAAAAGAAGAAAATAACCATTGCAAGCGTCTTGCATGTTCTTCTTAGAAAAGCAAAGAAAATAAAAATCACTCTCACCTCATACACCGCCTACATGGATACGGTGGATCCGAGCCGCGGCGTGGATTAGATGCCCGCATGCAAGGATACTGGCGAGGCCCCATGGATCTGAGCTTTCTGCGGTGGGGAGAAGGTGCGATGGAGAATAGACCCGGCGCATGCAGTGGGGAGAAGAGAGCGGCGTGGATCCATGCCCGCTTGCATGGATACGGCTAAGCCTCCATAGATCCGAGCTTTGTGCGGTGGGGAGACGATGCGATGGAGAAGCCCGATGCATGCGGTGGGGAGAAGAATGTGGTAGGGAGAAGAGATAAGACCGGATTTGGTTGGGGGCTACGGTGACGGGAGGTGAGCGGACGCGAGAAGAGTTAACAGAAACAATAAAAACTTTGGGTCCGAATATGCGGTTCAGCGTCGGGTCTACTAATGCACCCGACAGCGGCGCACATCAACCGTCGGGTATTTTATTTTAACCGGCAGCGATGTGTTTTTTCACACTTTGTCGGTTGTCGCGTGACTTCCGGTCATTTTTTGATTTTGAAGGCTGGAATGGACAAACACCGGCGGTTTACTCAAATCCGACATTGATGGGGGCGGTAGTGACGTACAAATCTGTAGTAGTGTAAGGCTGGTCTAACACTCCCCTGCAGTTGGAACGTCAGTCATTTTGCACGTTCAGACTGGACCTGAACTCTGGGAATACTGAGGAAGGCAGCCCTTTGGTGAAGATGTCTGCATATTGTATGGAAGTAGGGACATGCAGAACTCGAACATCACCAAGCCGACTCGCTCTCTGACGAAGTGAAGATCGATCTCAATGTGCTTGGTACGCTGATCTCAGATCGGATTGAGGTCATGTAGATGGCACCGATATTGTCACAATATACCGATGTGGCGCGCTGAGGGCGTGCAGCTCCAGAAGAAGCTGGCGCAACCAAGTGTCCTCTACAACTCCATTTGCCACTCCACGATACTCGGCTTCTGCGCTAGATCTTGACACAGTGTTCTGACGCTTCTAGGACTAGGAGACGAGGTTCTCACCAAGGAACACAACGTAGCCCCGTGTGGATCTGGCGGGTGTCCCAGCAACCCGCCTAGTCGGATCGCTGTAGACGACAAGATCGGACAAAGAGGACGGTCGCAGGAAGAGTCCAAGATGGAGGGTGCCTCGAACATAGCGAAGTATCTGCTTCAAGGCTGCAAGGTGAGGCTCACGAGGATCATGCATATAGAGGCAAACCTACTGAACTACATACAAAATGTCTGGCCGAGTGAACGTCGGGTACTATAGCGCTCAACAAAGCTGTGTGGAAATCTGTCGGATCGGAACCACGGGGGCCGCCTCAGCTGCAGGAACCTTCGGATTGGTGTCAACTGGAGTGGAGCATGGTTTGCACTCTGACATCCCAGCACGGCTCACAACTAGAGAGGTCCACAGATCACAATGTATGAGATCAAAATTATTTGACGCACTAGAACTAGGCTCATGGAAGGTAATCGAACATGACGCCCTAACTGACAAGCAAGACACAACTCATAGCAGTCGATAGGACAGGCCACACCGGAAGTGAGCTTAGATTGAGCTTCATGACCAGGGTGGCCAAGATGCCGATGCCACAAATGGGGAGGATGACTGGATGACCAGGGAGTGTGCTGGAGGTAGTTGGAGTGGGTACAGTGGACCGGAGCTATTGCACCGAACGATCTCTCTCCGAGATGAAAGAACCTTCACAAAACAACCAGCAGGGTCAAATTCAATAGAGCAGTTATTGTTGGTAGTAAATTGGTGAACAGAGATGACGTTCTTAATAATTTGATGGGACACTAGCACATTATTAAGACGAAAATATGGAGGTAACTCTGTGGAGCCGGTGGTCAGACGAGGAAGCATGGAGCCATTACCGACAATAATGGATGAAGGAGTGGGGTACCGTGGGGAGGAAATATGTGAAAGTGAAGAGGACAGAGAGGTCATATGGGAGGTAGCACCTGTGTCGAAGTACCACTCGTTGGAGGACGAAGGCGTTAGGGACGTCATGCTAATGGCTGCGGCTGATACCATGTAAGAGAGATTAGACTCAGGAATAGTGACTTGATTCAGACTGAAGAGTGCAGGTACATATATTAGGCATGGAGCCTTCCTGGCCAACCATGTTAGGTTTCCATGCCTACAGTTACTCACGCACTCACACTACAACCTGAGGCCCGTAGGCAGTCCACACACCACCATGCCTACAACTGAGGCTGGTCTAACAGTACCTTATGGTGGAGTGCAATTCTGCTTATTAATGGTCCAGCGCATCACTTAACATCTTATGATAGTAGGCTATCTCAAGAGGCTGCTTGGTTAGGATCTTGTGAGTCCATCATGTCTCTTCATCCACATCTGGCCCAGTGGGAGCTAGCTCAGCTGAAGGCATTAGTGAAGATGTGAACGGGGAGTTGTTCGTAGGCAAAGACACCACCATTGGAGGTGAGGTAGGGGCAACTGGTGTAGGTGTAGGAGTGGGCAACTCACTTGCCTCTTCTTCTTTCATGGGTTCCTCCTCAGGTGCTTCCATTGGTTCCTCCTCATCAGCATCATTAGAAAGGACGATCTCCGGCTATAGCTTGGATTGCACCTCAGGCTCTTCCCTTGGCTGCAACTTGGGCTGCTCCTGTGGTTGCTCCTGTGGTTATGGGTTGTTGAACAAGGACTCTGGATTTCAAAAAAAGTATATAAGCTACGAATAGCACAACTTATAACCTAACCTGTTAGATGCTTTGCAATGTGGATGACTACATAGGCAAACACTAAGCAACGAAAGACGGCATAAGAACAAAAGCCCAACAAGTGACGACCAACATTCATGTAGGAGGAATTGAGGATCTTCCTCTTTCTAGTGTGTTCCTACTTCTTTCTGCCATCAAAGAATGAGGAAGGCTGATCTAAAAATTGTTCTCCCTAATGCTTCATTATGGCTAGATCTAACCATAAAAAACAATGAATATACTAGAGAAAATTTTTCCACAGTTGCGACATCATCCCCACCTTGATGTTGTCGTTCGGAAATAAAAGTTTCCATGTGATCATGTCAATCAAGTTGCTGATGCCGAAGTTGTTTCTGTCATCTTTAGTGGAGCCGCCATCGAGAAGACAATTCCACCTTTCAACTTCCCGCCAAAGAGGAGGAGGAAGCACTAAACCTCCCGTGCTCATTCTGGATGAGCTGGTCCAAGTGAACTTGCCATTCTTGAAATCATGGGACAATTTGGACTTAGGTGCCAACCTCCTATTGTTGATTATGGCCTGCAATTGAGACTAGTAGAATTTTGCTAGCATCATCTACACACATAATATGTTATATTAAGTTTGGTTGCCACTAACTTCAATGGTGCTAACGAACTCCTCCTAGTCTTAGTTACAGGCCACGATTACCACCGAAAGGTTGCCCCCTAAACCCAGATTGCCTGATGACTTCGTGAATTGTAAGTTCATGTAGCCCTTGGGCCAGCTTGTCCAAGATGAGACATGGGAAGTTCTAACGCTCCATATGTGGGGGCGAATCTAGGCATGAAATAAATAATCATCAACGTCCACAAGGAGAACATCCACTTGGATGATGATGCTTATTTCACCATAGCCTTCATGGACATGCATTGGTTGCTGCAGCGTAAAGACCACTACGTTGCCTAAATCACCATTTCTGGGTGAATTGTTGTACCAATGCATTGTTGTAGGTACATTAATTAGGATCAAACAAACAATGCCCTGATGAAATGTGTGCTTGCACAATGCAAAGTTGCAAACATATGTAAGCAGGAAGCTGAACCAAGGTGGTATATATCTACCTATCTCCCATACATCTTACCTAGATGGCCATCATTGGCTATGATATACCAGACATGCATCCTAAACTAGCAAACTTGAAGGAGTTGGAGAGGTGCTTGTGTCGCAGCAGCCTTTGAAAGCTCGTGAAGGCTATGGTGAAATCAGCATCATCATTGTGATGTACTCCTTGGGGACCTTAACGATGAATTCTTTCATTCCTGGCTTCACAACATGCATATATGATAGACGTTACCTCGAAACCTCCCATGGCTCTTTCCAGATGAGCTAGCCCAAGGGAAACATGAACTTACCATTCTTGAAGTCATAGGGAAATCTAGACTTAGGGGCCAACCTCCCAGCGTTGGTCGTGGCTAGTAATTAAGACCATACAAGTCTGCTAGCATCATCTACACATAAATAATATGTTTGACTAAGTTTGGTTGCCACTAGCTTTGATGATGCTAACAGACTCTACCTAGTCTGAGCTACAGGCTATGATTACCACCGAGAGGTTGCCCCCCTAAGTCTAGAATGCCTCG
The DNA here is from genome assembly GCA_015847255.1 of Hyparrhenia diplandra. Taxonomy (NCBI): domain Eukaryota; kingdom Viridiplantae; phylum Streptophyta; class Magnoliopsida; order Poales; family Poaceae; genus Hyparrhenia; species Hyparrhenia diplandra. The sequence goes on along the minus strand of JADLZK010009584.1, from coordinate 117,739 downwards.
ATGTCTTAGTGAACTGCAAGTTCATGTTTCCCTTGGGCTAGCTTATATCCAAGAAGAGCTGTGGGAGGTTCGGAGGTTCCATATATGTTGCTTGCTGCGAAGCTAGGAATGAAAGAATTCATCTTCAAGATCCCCAAGGAGTAATTCCACTAAGACGATGGTGTTTACTTTACCATAGCCTTCATGAACACATCTTGCCAATCGGCGTTAGAAAAGGCACTCACTAACATGGACTGTGACTTGCAAATTTTTAGACAACAATTCCAAGACCCTCTCAAGTTCTGTAGGATCCTTTTAACAACACTCAAATGAAAATATAGTTGGAGCATGCAGAAATTGACAAACTATTGCAAAGTAAAGTAAGCGTGACAACATGTCGTACTCAATAAGCATAACATGGGGTTATGAAGATCAAAAAAGCTAACACTAGTTTACTGAATTTAACACTTTTAGTAAGTCAAGATTTTAACATTTAATAGCATCAAGTTCTGCTTAAGCCCCATTATCTCACATAATCATAAAATATAAACATCATCCTTTTATCATGATTATCATCAGGTCCTAGGAAGTAAAACTCAGAAAAGCATATGAAAGATTCATATGTAAATGCACATTGTTGTATCATTTTTTGATATCGCATTGTTAGCAATGAGATTTATGATCATGGCCAAGGTGGAAAAGCTAAATTCAACTTCACACTCATCAGACTTTACATGAACATCTAAAGTATTAACCCTTGTCATGCCTCCAAACTCATGCAAAGCACTAGGATCCTAGGGAACCTTCTAGCTGTGATGTACATCAATTGCCACGTCTAGTGCCACGCTACTTTGTCCAACAAATGTTGTATTGAAATCTTCAACGAGTTATGTCTGGGCACATTTGAATGCTTGGTGGGTGTCACGCCACCACCTCATTCCTCAAATTTCTGGGCACAAATATATGACTGTTCTAATTATGGTCTTTGTGTGTTTCTGGAGCATGCACGGACCGGTGATTTATCTCAAAAGTTGATATAAAATTGTATTATGAAGTAAGATGGGACCAATCGATGTTTACTGAGTTAGGTAAGGTTTATTTCTTGTGTGAAATTAATTGTTTGGACAACATTTAACAAATCTCTATTTTCTTATATGATAGTCAATTTGATGATAAATTTGAGAAACTGGTTGGTGGCGTGACATCCACTGAGCATCCAAATGTGCCCGGACATAAACCCGTTGAAGATTTTAATATACAACATATGCTGGACAAAGTAGCACGGCACTAGACGTGGCACATGATGTACATCATAGCTAGAAGATTCCCTAGGATCTTAGTGCTTTGAATGAGTTTGGAGGGACGACATGGTTACTACTCCAGATTTCCTTGTAAGTTAGATCAGTGTGAAGTTGAGTTTATCCTTTCCCCCTTTGCCATGATCATAAAGCTTATTCTTAACAATGCGCCCCATCTGAAATTATATTCAGAACACAGAGTTGATATAAAAACTAATACAACAATGTGCATGTACATATGAATCTTTCATATGCTTTTCTGAGTTTTACTTCCTAGAACCGTAATGCAAATCTTTACAGAACCTGCTAGGTTATAAAGTAGGTGGTTATGCTATCTTGAGTCACTTACCATTCTACACAAATTTTGTAGACTCCTAACAGAGGGGGTGTTAGCATGACTGATATGTTTTCGACAAAAGGTATCCTTGATAACCATTCATTAAGCTGGCTTAAAATAATCTGTTATGTTACATACTTGTTACAGCTTAAAGTGCTTAACATTGAAAATAGAAGAAGTGCAGTACTGAAGTGCAGTGGGACCAGATAATCATTCATTAAGCTGGCTTAAAAGAATGTTATTGTAATGAGAATTTTATAGTATTAGCTTTCTTCTAGAACATAGGCATTCCGTTAATAAACTGTTAGACCATCTACGTCTCCAATGTCTCATTTCTGCCTTCAGTACAATTTGTTATTTTAGATGTCTGAACCTGCAACTTCATTTGTTAAATTGCCAGTGACTCAGTGAATACAAATTATACCTGTGAGTGCTTATTATTGGAACTAGACATATTGTCCTTAGATGTGAGTAACTAAACAAATTTCTTATTATTAGATGTGCACATCAATCATCGGAAGCAAAAACTAGCTAAAGCACAGTCTACCGGACACTAAGTAGACAGGTATAAGAACTACTATAAGCAGTACAATGGTGTATTTTTCCTGCTTGTGCTCTCAAAAGAATATCGGAGTTAGAATTTTTTATGTTTGCGTGCTCAAGTTCCTTAGAAATCAGGATGCAGATTTTTTCCCTTTAACCAATTTGTTTCCTGCACAACTTATTGCTTTAGAGTTACTACAAACTAACTGAGGAGCGATTACAGATGTGCCTAATGAATTGTTTCGCATTTCGTATTTTGGCAAACATTATTTTTTGCATCAGTCAGATTGCTTTCATAATAGCTGTCTAGCCATATTTGACTTTTGAAGTTCGTTCGCTAACATTTGAAAAAAGATCACAGACTGTTCATGCAACTTGTTCTGGTTTTTGCAGTGTTTCTATTTACTACACCGATTTAGTTGTTGTTTCCATCTGTTGATAGATATTCGAACCCATTATTTCTTTGTTTATCCACTTAACATTTGGGCAGAGACATTATAAATGTTTTAAAATTATATGGTTTTATATATAAGAACATAGATCATACAGTTATTGTAAGAGAGGTACGATGCGTATAATGTTATGGATGTATTGCAATGAGCCCCTAGGGTGATATATATGAAAGTACAGAGTCTTGGAGGGCAAGGCACCTCCGTAGATACATATGGTAGTCTAGGATTCTATCCTAACCCACCATCTATACTCTAACATCCCCCCGCAGTCGTAGCGACAGCAACACGAATGGTCAGACTGGAGAACAATGGAGACATATCCCCCCGCAGTCGGAACGCCGGGGCGAAAGCTTTGACTAGAGACTCATGCATGTGATAGCCCTTTAGTACCGAAATAACCAAGGTCAAGGTGATGTGGTCGAAGTTGTGGAGGAGGCACGGGTCCGAAGAATCATCGAGGCGCTCCAGTACACAAACTCGGCAGCTTTTTGCCAAGGACAGTAGCAAGATGGTGATCGGCGAATGGCGATGGTTGACGGCGCAGGATGCAGCAGGTCACACTCATGGCAGGGGTGGCGACTGGCATCTTCCTATAGCAAGGTCACACTCAGAGTAGGGGTGGCGACCGGCGTTTTCCTTCAGCAACATTGTCATCGGTGTCAGCGCTAGGACGGCTGGAGGCGCGGAGGTAGATTGAGCGCCTGCTTGGCGAGGACCGGTGGCGAGTGGCGCCACCGCCTGAACAGGCGGTGACAAAGGTAAGGGTGGATTGATCACAAGCGTCATCACTGCAGTCTGGCGAGTGCACCAATGACCTCATCCTTCGGGAGTGTCGAAGATGAACGACGACGAACGGCAGGGCGACGCAAACCGATCTCTGATCGGGGAAAAAACAAAACAACAGCAAAGGAACCGCGGGTACAATCTGTGGTCAATGGGAATAGAGAGGACAGGAGATGCAAGACCCGTCGACGAGCGAGATCGACGGCCGGGTGTGCTCCGAGCGGCTCCTCCCACCAGCAGCACGGCAGGCTGGGGGCCCCAAGATCCGCCCCACGTCCGCGTCCTCAGGGATAGAGGCGGTAGGGAGAGGACGGAGTGGCACCTGATGGCGCAGAGGAGGAACCATCGAGGGAGATGGGCGCTGCGGCCTGGTGGTGTCGTCACTCGGCAGCACGAGGGCTCGGTAGCCCGACAGTGCGATTACTTGGCGCGCCCACAACATCCTCCGTTGCCGCGCACTCGCGCTCAGGGGTAGCGGTGCAGCGGCGCTGGTATGATGGGGGGCACCCGGACTGTTGCGCGGAGGGGACGGCAGGCCGAGATGCGGAGCAGAGGGGCGACGGCGCGGAGGCAGGGCAGTCCCGGCGTGGGTGGAGGTAGTTCCTCTGCTGTTTGACGATGACAGCGTGGCGGATCAAAAGGATCTGTTGTGCATCCTACGAGGGTGATGCCCCAGTGGAGATCGATCTCCCCGGGGGTGGCGCAACGGCAGCGGCAGTGGAAGCCTAGTTAGTCACAGGATCATGACCCTCAGATACCATGTAAGAGAGGTAGGATGCGTATAATGTTATGGATGTATTGCAATGAGCCCCCATGGCGGTATATATGAGAGGACAGAGTCTTAGAGCGCTGAAGTATATTTTTAAAGTTTGCTGTAACGTTCAGACCTTGGGATCAATAAATGGTTTCAGTAGCCAGACATGTGCATTTGGACTCTATCTCTTGCACTCTGCAATTTTCATTAGTTGTATCACAGCTAGGGTCTAAAATTTGCAATCATCCTCTTGATTTACTCTGACTTCATTTTAGCTTTCTATGACATATCCTAGAGGTATCTCGCTAATACTCCTAGAGCCAAACTTGATTTTCCCGGTTGCTGAAGACGACTATATTTTGGACTTGGACATGTACTCGTCCTTGGCCTACTCCATTGCTTCTTCTGCGTCCTGCATCATTGTACTTTGCTGGCCCCTTTGTCCATAATGAGATGCTCGTATACTATAGACATACGTGGTCCTGAAGTCATATTGTAGGTACCTCCACAATCCTCTCTCCCTTCTCTGTCTCATGTTGCCTGTCAGCCTATGACTTGCTCTTGGGTTTAGCTACATCTAGAGGATAAAATTGACTGGTGTTTTGGAAGGATTAATTGGGATGTGTTATGATATGACTCATCTACAGTTCAGTTAATTATTCGATTCGGTTGACTGCTATGAACATATAATATGAATTGGAATTGGAGCCACACACTAGCAAAGTGGACGGATGATGCATGCCTTTGGCCATATCTATATCTATATCTATACCTAATATTAAAATTAAAATTAAATTGTCAATCTGTCTTGATTTCTGTCCGCCTCCCTACCTCTTTTATGTCCGCCAGTTGTGTTCGCCCGCCCTTCTTTCTTTTGCCGTAATATTTTTTTTGGTCCTATACAATCGAGCCTCGTCCAAATATGAGTCCCAATCAGACTCCATCCAAACTGTCCAAAATACTGTGCGTCTTATCAAGAGTTGAGACCAAATCAAAGATCCACTAGCCACAAATTAAACGCACCCTCGATCCTCCCCTGTGCTTGCCCGAGCAGCACTCCAGCGTGCTCTGTTCACCGCAGCTGAGGCCCTCGCTGACTCCCAACCATGCTGCACGTACACAGCCAAACTCGGGCTTAGCAAAACCTCACCGAGCGCTTCTGTCCATGGCGCCGCCACATGTGGCCTCTCGCCGCCTACGACCTAGACGAGTCTGTTCCAAGCGCTGCAGGGGCAGACACCCCAGCACCTCTTCCTTGCACACACGTGTGCAGACGCAGCACGACCACGAGCACCGCATCAACATACCACGGGTGGCCGTGCTCGTGTAAGCAGCTTGTTGACATCATCCTTGCAACACACCCAATACACATGTCCATTTTCCTGTAGAAAAAAACCTGCATCACACCCAATATATTTCCATTTTTCTGTAGAAAAAAATCAAGTAATACAATGAAAATACTAGGATTCATAGTATGAACAAGATGAGAGGTGAAATAGGCAACTACCAATAGGTTGAGAGTTTATTTATACTTTTTTTTTGTTTGGATAAATCTCAAAGGTGTCCTATGAGCGTGTCTGAACATGTTATAGAGCTTGAGTTTAAGACGAAGAATAATATGCAATTATTTCCCAAGTTGCATATTGTCCAGGTGATCGGACTATAAAATTATATAGCCGTAGCAACGCACGGGCATTTTTGCTAGTATATCTATAAAGGCGACATCAACATGAGGATCGGCTAGTCTGTTTTCATTGTCCTCTTTATGTGTATTTCTAAGTACAATCAAAGTAGAACAGTTAAGTAGCATAAAATTCTAATCAATATTAAAATAAGTTTCATAAAGTAGCATGTTCACCTCTTGACATACCTTCTTAGCTCGGCTACCCATGTAATCGGTCCATCAAAGACTTGGACTCAGTGGTTGATGTAGTTGATACTTGAGTTGGTGTAGCTTAATGACTTGGAGGTTATAACATCTTTGTTTGATGGCGTGGTAATCTACTACACCTATATGAGTAACCCCTGCTAGGGAATTCTATGGACATGCAGCTGCATCCTTATCGTCCACTCCTGCCGCACGCACGAAGATGGAAAAAAATCCTTACCGCAGCCTCTTCCCCTACCTCTCAGCGAAAACTGTCCGCCGCTGTATTGAACGCGCACCATCCTCGCCAGTTGTCCGCCTCCCCCTCCACTTTGCCAAAAAAAACCCTCCTACTCCGCCGCCCAGATCGCTTAGAACAACGCCATCCTACTGCTCTCGATCCCGCTGAGATGGAACCCTGCCATCCAGAGCGGGCAGCAGGATCGGGCGCTGCCGTGATGACTACCTGCAACAAGAGGAGCCGCGACGCCGCCTTCGGCATCACCAACGACTACGAGGAGATGTGTTGCCTCCGCAAGGGCGCATTCGGCGTCGTGGCCAAGGCGCGTCACCGCGTCAGCGAGACCGTCGCCATCAAGCGCATCACCAAGCCCGACGGCGGAGGCCCCGAGGAGTTGGTGCGAGAGGCGCGCCTCCACAAGGCATGTAGAGGCCACCCGTTCATCGTCGGCGTCCACGGGCTCGTGCGCGATCCAGCCACTGCAGAGCTCCGCCTCGTCATGGAGTGCGTCGGTGAGCCAAGCATCGAGAGGTTCCTCCGTTACAAGCGGCGCCGCGGCGGCCTTCCGGTGCTCCCAGAGGCCAAGGTGCACACCATCATGTGGCAGCTGCTGACGGGCGCCGAACGCATCATCCACCGCAACATCAAGCCCGACAGCAACCTCATCAGCGACGATGGCAAGTCTGTCAAGATCTGCGAGTTCAGGCTCCCCATGTCCATGTCCGAGGCGTCGCCGTCGTGCGATCTGGATGGTGCGCTGTGGTACATGGCGCCTGAGGTGATGATATTCCTGGTCGCTGGGCTGCGTCATGGCTGAGCTCATCAATGGCCAGGTGCTATTCGAGGATGTCCGCTCTGAAGAAGGATAGGCACGCTCCATCTTCGACGTGCTCGGCTACCCAATCAAATGACAGCATGTGGCCGTGCTTCTCGTGCACGCCGTTCGCCATCGAACTGGTGCGGATTCTACTCGACGTGCATCATGACAACCACTTGAGCAAGAAGTTCCCCGAGGCAGTGTTGTCCCAGCAAGGATTCGAGGTCCTGAATGGCCTCCTGACGTGCAACCCGGACAAGCGGCTCACGGCGGCTGCCGCGCTCAAACACCCATGGTTTGCCAAGGTCGACGCGATGGAGCTGCTGAGGAACGAAGAGGCGGAATCAGCGTTCCACAAGCCCGAGCACGGTAAATCTGCTCGTGGCTCCACCACTCCTCCAGCAATGTGTGTAACCTGATGAGAGAGTCCTTCGATTTTAAGATATGATCAGTCTATATTACTCTATTCTTCGCCCTGAGCAGGTCATGTAGTGCTGAGGCGTACTATAAATTGCTTATGGAATCGATTTTTGAATCAGATGTAACGCTGAGACGTACCGTACATTGCATTATTGAATCGATTTGTGAGAAAAAGAATTCTGGTCCTTTCATCAACATCTCTCAGCTGAATTTTAAGCATATCTAAATTTTGTTAGTCTAGAATCGAAGCAACACGTGTATATATATGCCGTTCTGTTTTGTATTGTATATGACTATTGCTCTTGATGGGCAATGCAGAAATGGTTTAAGCTTTTCAGAATACAACATTTGCCTTATAAATATAGACAACGCCTTCAAGCGCTTCGGTTTCTATTTTGTCTTCTTTCCTCATGAATTGCTGAGCTTCATTTCCAACTGAGATAGCTCGAGTTTCAGCCCCCTTCATTTCACTCACATTGGTGGTATTTGCTCAATCCATCAACTGATGCCTCTGTATCAAAATTGGAGCATCCGCAACACCACACCACCGTTTGTGATTCGCCGTCGTTGCCCATTGTTTTCAAAGATGCCGAAAATCAACGACAAATTTCTCACCTACAAAAAGTGATTGTCCTCAACGGGTAATTGTGATTAGAATTCTTAGTGATTAGAAATGAATCCTTTAACAAAACTTACTTACTTACTTCCCGCAGCAACGCGCGGGGAGTTCTACTGGTATAGATGGAAAGGCATGCTGGCAAATGATGCATATATATCCTTTGTGTTTTGGAAAGACAAACTTGTCATGAACTGGATCCATGTTGTAAAGCTATATATAACGGAATTTGAGGTATATTCTTTGATTTTTGCAATTAGTTGACAATCATGGAAATCTTCACAGCCGCGCGCATGCATCTAGTACCGCATCTGCTCTGCATCCGTGGATTCACTTTTGTTTTTTGCCACATAACGCGACCTTTTGTCGGGACATAATTTGGGGGGCAGGGGCATTCTGTAACATTTATTTGCTTGGCTACGCTGAAATTAAAACGCAATAACCGTTTGGACTTAAATGGCTCACTCTCAAAAAAAAAACCTTTTAAATTGTTCCAAGTCAATTTTTCAGCATTGGATCTCCAATGTCTAAATTTTCAGCATTTATGCCGACAGTTTTCACCAAATTATAATAACACGGACACGGATATATGATTCGTCTTGGAATTTAGGAAGCTCAGCGCATACATTCCTTCAAAATTAACAAAAAAAAATGAAAAACAGCAAAGGCCACACATCGACAGAAGCAGCATCTGTTATAATAAAAAAAAGGAAAAAGTCCAATTTACCTCCCCCAACTATTGACAAAGTCTGATTTTCCTCCCCAATCCGCAAAGCCGGATGAAAACACTCCCTCAACTTTAATACGGTTCATTTTTCCTCCCTCGGTGGTTTTATCGGTGGTTTTATGAGTGGTTTGGCTGATGTGGCAATATGGGCCCCACACGCAGAGAAACAGAGAAAGAGAGCCAGAAAAGCATCTGTGGCCGAGTGGAGCTCGAACTGCGCTCGCGCGGAGGACGGTGACGATGAGAAGAGCGGTGGCTAGTACGACGCCGCCCTGGAAATAGACTAGTTCCGTCTCATCAGAACGTACATAGCTGGGATGTGCCTATTCTTTTCTTCTCGTGTGCATACAAGACCGAGCGCACGATGCCACCGTCGGAGCTCGCGATGCGGAGCCGCGGTCGGCGCTTGCGCTCACGGCCGATGCAGCTTGCACTCGCCCTCGCGCCTACATCCGGCGGAGCTCACGCTCACGCTCACGCCCGCGACGGAGGTCGCGGCCATCGGAGCTGCGGCCGATGGAGCTCGCGTGCTGACAACCAGCGGAGCCGCGGACGGCAGAGTCCACAGTCGCGCCCGTTCTCACCTGTGCGCCCCGGTCCCCGACGCAGGAGGGAGATGGAGGACGTTGTGCCCGGACCCGTGCGGGAGGCGTTCGCCGCAGAGGGCAAGGCCGACGACGGCGGGAGGCGCGACTTCTACTAGGTGTTCGACGGCCACGGCTGCTCACACGTGCCCGAGGCATGCCAGGACCGGATACATGAGCTGCTCACCGAGGAGCTCGGCGCTACCGCCAACACCTCCGGCTCACTCCACATCCGCTGCAGCCTGGTACGACGGCGATGGAGCGCAGCTTCGCACCGGTGACGCAGTGTCCAGGGTGGTCCAGCTCACGGTGGCGGCGGCGGTGGCCCGACCCCGTGCATCAGGACACCGTGTTCGTGTGTGGAGTCGCGGCGACGCTCAGCCAGGGCGCCTGGTCCCACGGCGGCGGTGGCGCGTACCTGAGCGTGGACCGTCCATGGCGAGCAGCAGCAGTACGCGGCGGGAGAGTCCGACGGAGCTTGTGGCCGAGCAGCACCAGCAGTATGTGTGCGAGCGGCCGGCTCTGAGCTCACGCCTCTGGCGGCTCGTGTAGCTCGCGGGCAAGCAGCGAGCGCGGCCTCTAGTGCGCGCTCTCTCTCAGTGAACTGTATAGAAAGTTGACGGAGCATTTTCTTTTTCCGGTTTTGCGGTTTGGGGAGAAAAATCGAGACTTTCTTAGATAATTGGGGAGGGAAACTAGACTTTTTCCTTAAAAAAAAAAAAAAAAAAACAGTCCAGCATCGAGCCCACAACTACACACAGCCAAGGCCTAGATCACTTCGGCCCACAAACAAACTTTTAAGAAGGAAACCGGTAGCGGCTGTTCAGCGGGCTTGGGCAGCCCAAGCCTAGCGCTTTCACAGGTTGAGTCGGTCTGCCGGCCCTGTTAGCTTCGTACACGGGGAAAGCGGCTGTCTGGCTGAGCCTGCCGATCTTGTTAGCTTCGTACACGGGGAAAGCGGCTGTCTGGCTGAGCCTGCCGATCTTGGTCATGTAGGATAATAAGCTGTACTATGCTGTTTCCAAGAATTATGTAACACATAAAATGCTAAGAGAGGAATCCTGTGGCCTCAATCATTACAGTAATAGTAGAAGGATCAACTGTTACGAAATTCAAGTACATAATACTGAAAACGTCAGCATAATAAGCTGCTGTATCACAAGAGTTGTTCAAATCCTGACGGCGAAATTCAATGCCACACAAAAGAGCTCCAAAAGTTTACAGCTCTGCCTCTAATCTAGTCCTCGGTGCCTCAAAACTGTGGACTCTGCTATCCCCTCAGCGAGTTGCCTGCTGAGCTGCTTGAGCTGGCTCCACAATGTTCTTTGCGAGCATGTAGGTCCGCATGTTAAGGCCCTTCAAGCTCTCGATAATCTGCTCATGGCTGCAAAAAGATTGTATGTATCCCCCCATAAATATGTGGTATTTACAAGTAAAGAATATTGTTCTATTCCCACTATGGAAAAATGATTATTATCTGCATTGTCCAAGAAGTAATAAAAAGTACAAGGAAAAAAGGTTATGAATATGCATGGAAAAAGGAACTTACACATTGACATGATTGGTCGTCATGATAAGAGTTCCTGACACTGAATCGATCCTGGCATCCAGTTTCGAGCTCCTAACCAAGTTCATGATCCACAACTCTGCCTCATCGTAGCTCATGTTAAGCTTCTGAGAAAGCATGCTGTCCATTGCAGAGCAAATAACTAGATCAGTTCACAACCAAGTTCCTATATGGTCCAAATTAACAGGTTTGGTAATAAAAATTAACAGGTTGGTAAAAAAAATGAATGCTAGTTGCCAAATTGCGCAGCCAAAACACATTGTCAATTACTATATCCCATAGGACCATTACATTATTGTCTTTAACAAGACCTGAAATCATCTAGCTGTATACTACAGAAATCAGCGACGGAACAGGTTAGTGACAAATAGTTTGTAACTAGAAAGCAAATTAGAGTTCTGAAAACAGGTCAATATTTATCAATCATTATCCTCACACTAAATAATTGCAGAAAGAGAAACTTAGCCACTCGTTGCCATGATTGTCATAAACACCCACCTGATATCAATGCACCGATGGATACGGCAGTAAGTCTCAAAAATAAACAGACGAGCATTTTCAAGGAACTCATCTCTCAAAGGAACAGTGACAAAATTTCCCTCTTCAATGCGCTTGCCCAGGAATGGATCATTCAGTATAACCTACAAAGTAGACATTACAACATGATTATGTAAATTAACAATTCTATAGCATATCACAATTATTACTGCTGATTGTTGAGACGATAATACTATTGTCACAGCAAAGAAGAATGTGGAATTACAGTCAAGCAAATTTAAGCCCAAACACCCCCTAGCTCGTTTAAACACCCCTCCAAATATGGAAAGATTAACATCCCGGATGCATAGATACATCCAAGAAATATGGAAAAAGTGGGTCATCAATAATATACCATTTTACTAGGGAAACATTTAAAAGGTTAATTTATAAAAGAATTAAGGATTGAGGATCATTTTTTACAAAAGGTTGTTTTGCAAAAAAAAAGGATTCATTGTCTTCCAAGCTTTTACCATATTTCAAGAAACACGCACATGTGAACAAATCTCAGGCCTTGAAGATTGCAGGAAAACAACCTCAAAATTACCTGCTCACACTCCATGAGTTTCTGTTGAGCACCATCAAAATCATAGTTGACATATAAGCATTCCAGAAACTCAGTTATAGGATCCTTGTAGCTATTCTGCTCCTGCTGAATGACCTTAATCAACTCTTTAAGCATATTCCTTCTCCTTTTGTTCACAACAACTGCAGTAGCTAGGTATCTGAGAAGATGGTGTGCATTTGTCTGTATAGCATTCAAGTACCTGCAAGGGAAACAAATGAGTGCAAATTTACTAGTATATTCTGAACATATATATTCTTGAAGACAAAAAATAGTAGTTACATCAAACTGTATTACACATTACAGTCACAAAAGAACAGAATTTGAACCAAGTTCAAATTTCTCCCAAAACAACAATTATGTGAAACCTACTAGGGGAAAACAGCATAGTTCTAAATTTCAACATACATCACCTGATATATTTATTTAAGAGTAAGAAACTAAGAACTCTGTCAATAGAAAATGCAGTGTTGACTAATTATGAATCAAAATATCTATGTGCATATAAACGGAAATGTGGAAGAATGTTTTAACATCTCAAATTGTTGATAATAAGATGCTGCTTCGAAAACTACTACTGCAAGAATGGTACAATTGTAATTTCATGTCAGCATATGACAAATATTGAGATTTTAACAGACGAACCTGTCCTGGAAGAACAGATCGATGATCCCATTTCTACCATTTTCATGGTTAAAGAAGATGAACAGAGCCCAATGCATCAGCCATATCCTGTTCTGGAGCTGATTCAGAGGAGATGAGAAGTTCTGCCAAAAGATAAGGAATGAACAAGATTAGTAATATAATGTACACAAAGAACAAAGAACACAGTATGAAACATTGAGGGCAGAACCTTTGAATCAATTATTTCCTTCAAGCGGTTGAGTTCCTCCAAAGCCACATCCCAGTTCTGCATTAGGATTTCTGCTGCCAGCTTTCCCCAGAGGGCACTCACACTCCGTTCACTGTTTGTGCACAAAGCACGATACTGGTACAGGTAATCAGCAGCCCCTGAGTAGTTACCACACTCGAACTGAAATTTGGCATACTGATACAGAGCTTCAATCTGGTCAGGACCAATCTGCAATGTTAAATAAGGACAGGTCAGTTTATTAGCATTTAGCACAGCCCAGCCTATATATAACAATAAAACAGCACAGCTTCAACATATCATCTGAATTTTTATCTTAGTTATTATACATTGTGCTTTCTCTAAATTGTCCCTGACTACAGAGTTGAAAGAACATAGGCCTGAATTAGCCTCAATTTGCAGGCAGTTTTTGGACCAAAAGATATATAAGGGAACCAACTAGAATACTAGGAAGAACTACATATGTCTATCTAGAGTTTTAGGACACCACCTACATTAGAATACCTATAACATAATGAACTATGTGTACTGCCAAATAAAACACATCTGGCAATCTACTTATCTGATCCATAATGTGGGAGCAAAAGTCAGCACTCCACAAATTCAAGATTCCTCACAAAATTGCGCAGAACTAGAACCAAATCATCATATGCTAAGTATATGTAACCACATGTATAGCAACAGTAAATCAGCGCCCAGAAGATCGCTTCACTGTATGAGCAAATCAGTTTCAGGCTTTTTAATGACACATAATAAATTCCTAATTTCACAACCACATCTGGCGACGCTCGAAAACATGGAATTCCACCAAATCAACTAAAGCACGCATATTATGTATCTTAAAACAAAACAGACCGAGGCAGAAGCAGAGGGGGGAAAGGCAGACCTGGTATCGCTCCTGGAGCATGTGGATGTTGTACTGCTTGTCGGGCCTGAGCTCCTGCACGAGCTGCGGGTTCTGGAGGAAGGCGACGAGCGGGGCGGCGGCCTCCTCGAGGGACCTGAGCCTGGAGACGACCTCGGCGCGGCGCTTGACCATGTCCTCGGGGACGTCGTCGGTGCCGTGGAGGGACTTGTGGATGTCCATGGCGTAGTCGACCATGTTGGTGCCGCTGAGCAGGCGGATCTTGGCCTCGAGGATCTCGGGCTCCGAGTAGAGCTGCCGCTCCTGGAGGAACTCCAGCAGCGGGAACACCAGGTGGCGGTCCAGCTGCGCCGCCATCAGCGCCGTCAGGTCGTGCTCCGCCATGGCTCCTGCTGGTGCTGCGACCTAGCTGCCTCTCCCGGAGGCGGCTAGGGTTAGGGTTCGAGGGGACGGGAGGCGGCGGCGGCGCGGGGAGGGAGGGATGGAGGGAAGCGGAGAAGGGATGGTTGGGTTTTGGTGGGTTTGTGTGACTCGGCTGCCGACCGATGTCGTCCAACACGTATAAACGGACGGCCAGATGAGGATCTTCTTTTGGACCTTTTTTTTTTTTTTTTTGATAGAAAATTGGGGCTGCCTATGTGACTTGTTATTCAACTCTTTTTTTCTTTTATTAATAAAAAATAAAAATGGGTTGATTTCTTTATTAAACAAAAATAGATTGATTTTGAGTGACTTTTGACTTGGCTTAGCGTAAAGTTTTTTTGTTTTGAAATTGGGTCTTAAACAATGAAGAAGCTTATGTCAAATTTTGAAGAAAGGTTAAAAATATAGTTGGCTCATTATCCATTTTAAAACAATGCTAAGTTTTTTTGTGTTTTGACATTGGGTCTCAGACACTGAAGAAGCCTATGTCAATTATCGAAGAAAGGCTAAAAATATAGTTGGCTCGTTATCTGTTTATAAAAGTAATGCTAATTTGAGCCTGGTTTTGAGCTAGTTCTTGGGTGAAACTAGGTACCGACGAAATATAAGACACAAGAAATGTCTATTATTTTAAAATGAGCATATGTGGAGTGGAATAAGTATTTTTTTTATCGTTTTTGTCATATTTTTCTCCTTTTTAAATGCAAAATAATGAAATAAACAAGTGCAAGATATAAGTCATCTTTGTGGGGTCCTCCCCAAGTGTCAAAGATTTACGCTCGGCAGTCCACTGAGGGTTACTCATGATGGTACATTGATCTGGCGAGGTGCGCGAGACCAAGATCTAGGTGGTTCAACAGAGACACAAGACACCTGAAGTATCCAGGTTCGGGCCATCGGCGTGACGTAAAACCCAACATCTTGTGCTCTGTTTTCTAAATGGTGGAAGTGTACAATGAGGTAATCGAGTGAGGGAGGTCCCTACCCGCCTTATATAGCTGGGGCTAGGGTTATAGATAGAAACTACGAGGTCGAATAGGATATAATCTGTTTACACGATTTCCGACATTGAGTCTATTCTATCATATTGGCATCTTCAGGATATCCACACGATATCGTGCGGGGCGCGGACTCTGAAGCCTTGGTCCGCACTCCACGTCGTAGGCCGAGCTCTTTGAGGTCGCGTCCCAGAAGGCGAGCCGTGGGTACCGGGGGGAATTCCCCCGCACCAAGCTAGCTCCCTGACTTACAGTGTGCGGTTGTACCTCTGCGATGCCTCCAAATGTGGGTACATCTCCGAGATGCGGGGTAGTAACACGGGCAGTAATTTTTGGAATGACTATTTGGGTTTGAGTAGTAATTTTTGAAATGGCTTATAGACATTTCATATGTTTTGACTCTCCAAGATTATTGGAATGATTTACAATTAGAAATGGAGGGAGTACATCTTAAAGACTTATTCCCCTAGAACTGCTTTTTTTTGTCTTGGCAGCATCACAATTGACTATTTGTCTCTTACAAATGGACTGAAGTACTACTAGATTTGTAAACCCTTTTTCATAAAAAAAATGCAAATTTATCCCCCTTAAAAGACATATACATCTGTATTTTGGCCCCGGGCTTAGTGCCATGGCCTACCATGCCGAGCTAACACATCTCGCCACCATAGGCCATTGTGCCAAGGGGTTGACATCGCGTTGTGACATGACTAGAGCTCGGCGCCATGAGTCGTTGCACCGAACTCTGAAATTTCACCCTAACCTTAGGTTATCATGACATGGACATCATAAATTTAGCCATGACATGGTCATATATGACATGTAGAATTTGGCTAGTTTGTTAGACACAATAATATCCACACTTAACTAAATTCAAAGCTCCACACCATAATTGACGGGCATCATAGACCATGACGCCGAGCTCCGATGACGTCAGTGACATGTCGCCAGTCACGCCAACCCTGATTTCCATCCTCGACGCCATGGCCTATATATGGTGCCGATACGTATTACCCCAGTGTTGTAGGCAGGGCGCCGAGCCCAGGGTCTAAAGAGACGGTTTTGTGTCAAGTATAATATAACTATAAATGTGAAATTTTTTATTATGAAAAAGAAATAAATGAACAAAAAACGGGAAGTACGAAAGGTTATAATTAAGCCACATCCTAAAAGCATGAAACAACATAGGAAATCATCGTGACTTCCTGAAGAGGCTCTATCATGCACGTCATATGTGTAGCAAATACGTGGTCTATATTTTAGGGAGGCATTGGTACGACGAAAGGAGAGGTCTGAGAGTTGCTCTGGCCGTGTTGATTAAGCCAGGTCATATAAAAAACGTGGGCTGCCTGGCTGTTGTACGTGTAATGGCATTTGTTTCACGTTCTTGTACCCGTAGCATTTGATTTTGAGGTACTCATCCTAATGACTTAATTTCACTAAACAAAAACAGTTTTAGCAAACAATCACATACCGCTTTTGGACTTTCGAGCATCGAGTTTCTAAGAAGACGTGTGATACGAACTAATTGGGCTGCAGAAGTTTCGGCACATCCGAAGCAAGGTTTCAGAAGAAGTTTGGAATTTAGTTCTTCTAGCTTTCTTAGTTACCTTTAGTTTCAGGCTGTTTTGCTCTTCGATGTTAATTAAGTTTCAAGTCTAAGAATTCATGTAACTTTTGGGTGCATATATCCACTTTTGGATATAGAAGCCGGATTAATAAATCCAATTTCAAAAAAACAATCATAGACAAAAAATATCTCGGTCTTGAAAATATTTTCAGAAACAATGACAGACAACAAAATTGTTGCTTTCACTCTTTGCCCACAAAATGCCGGCCTTGCTCAGCCTGGCCACATCAGCTCTTTACAATCCAATCCCCAGCAGAAAAGATTGCATCTCTCTGTATACTGGCTGGTCTATATATACGCAGGCACGCCGGAGAGCTTCCACAGGCCGCACACCTATAATACTGTAGTACTACACCACAGCTCAGACAATTGAATCACGCAGCAGCTGAAAGGCCGAGGAGTGAGGAATGAAGGGAAGCAAGGTCACCGAGCATGAGGCCGGCGTCCCTGCCTCCGAGATGTGGGCGATCTACGGCACACTCTGCGCCGGGGAGCTCCTGCCGGAGCTGCTTCCGCACATGGTCTCCAAGGTTGAGCTCGTCAGCGGCGACGGCGGTGTTGGTACCGTCTTGCAGCTAACATTTCCTCCTGGTGAGAGAAATTTCACCTATATCTATATCTATACCTAATAAAAAAGCTAAATGCGTCAAGAGGACCAATCAAGGAAAAATCAAAAGCGTACAATGAATCAAATTGGCGCCTACTACACACATACACCGCCTCAAGGCGTATATATGTTTGGACGCCGTACGGTGTGAAAGATATGTACATCTGATTGAGACCAATTGTCAGATTCCGGCTAGATTGTGCCGGAATTGACACCTGATTGCTGATCGTCGGGTGATGAAGGTGACGTGGCGGTGGTGATGACGACAAACCGGTGGCGGGTGGCGTAGATTGATGACGATGGTGAGGTAGCAGAGAGAGAGAGAGAAGGGAGGGGCGGCGCCGCTTGGTGGAGGAGGCGGCGTGGGCGGCGGCGCAGCGCCAGCCTTGATGGCGCGGTGGCGGGCGGCCTCTAGCGGCGGCGTGGAGGGGGGCGCGGCGCGCAGCTAGGGTTAGGGAGAGAGCCCGAGAGACAAGAGCTGTTGGGAGTTACCCCTTTAATTATTTTCTTCTTGATTCAACTGATTACAAGTCCCTCGTATTTATAGTCCGGGAAGACTTGCATCTAAAGAAATCTCTGATTGGATTTCCTATTTTATTCCTATTTTATTTCTTAAATAATCATTACTTAATGGCGAAGCGGATGACGCGATCACGGTGGGCGGCGGCGGCGTCGGTTACCAGGCGCGCGAGCGCACGCTTGGGCCTTGGGCCCTTAAGCGGCGGGTGCCCCTCCATTGCGGGTCATGACACCAATGAAAAGAGAGAGAAAAAAAAAAAAAAAAGGTTGTGGTGAGGTCCTTGACGATGCGACTCCATAGCTTAGGGCCACATGAGCGCCAGCAGAAGGAACCTGGCTTAGATTTACGGGGTCTATTTCGTGTTGTCATGCAGGTGACATCTGGGCCGTTTTATGATTGAGCTTAATTTGGCTCAATTGAGGATGACTCTGGAAAAAAAAAAAAAATTTCGAATACAAAAGGCAACCTCATCGATCTTAGAAAAAAATTACATCAGCACACCTCAAAGAAGCCGTCAAGGCAAACTTTTTATGCCAGGAAAGTATTTGGTCTGAATATGAGCATGTCCCGTGGAGTTTAATCATAAGATGAATTAAAATGTATGATGCACCATTGGATAAATCTCCAAGTTTTTCATGTTCATATGAGTTAGAACAAAAAAGAACCAGTTTAACGATGAATTAGAACAAATGATGGGTCAACGCACTAGTATTTTTGCTAGTTTGTATAATTAAAGACATGCACATCTATGTATATGCTGTCGTAATCTTTGATATCAGTAGTATCATTAGTTTAATTGTTCTGCTCTTGCTAGGGATTCCTGGGCTGCAGAGTTACAAGGAAAAGTTCATCAAAGTTGACAACGAGAACTTTATCAAGGAGACAGAAGCCATTGATGGTGACATTCTGAAGCTGGGTTTTCTGGCCTACAAGATTTTTTTTTTTTTTTTGCGTGCTTAAGCACGTGTTGTATTAAGGAAAGTGGAGTTCTTACAAGTTCCACAGTGGCCGATGGCGAGATGCCAAAGGTCAAAGTGGTGGAACACTACACAAGGCGCCCGGCTTTAACGGCGGAGCAAATAGGTCGTACTATGGCTATAACCGACGTGCTACAGTAAATTATAGTCGCGTTGCTACTTTATCACATCGTATCATGGATGTTTGCAAACTGTTGACAAGAACAAATCTATACAGATCGATAACAAAGTCCTACGGATTACGTGCTAATTGGTAGCGCCTTCCATGACCAAGCTGAACATGCTTAATAACTTGGCGAACCACAAAGAAGACGACGGCGAGCATTCCGATCTGCGGCGGCAGCATCACCAGCGCTTGGATCCACGTGACGCGACCGGTGGCGATAATCCACAGGTAGAAACACACCGACCCAGCAGCCACCGTGCTCCAAATAAGCAGTCCCGTGTCGACATTGGTATCGACGGCGGCGCCGCCGGCGGCGGCAGGCTTGTCGTCGTCGTCCTCAGGTGTGCCCTTGCCCTTGCCCGGCGGGATGTCCACGGCCACGTGCTGATGCTGCTGAGCCTCGATGCCGCCGGCACTGTTGTTGATGTGGGCGGCTGGTGGCGACCGGCGAGATGTACTGTCGCCGACGGGGGCCCAGCACGTCGCCGCCACAATGAGGGCGGCGTCCATTAAATCTGTTGAGACTCGATCGTATGAGCTGGGTCTCTCTCTCTTATCTGATTCGTTTCTCTTGGTATAGGAGTCTCTCCGCTTATGTTCTTGTCCTTTCTTGTATAAAAGGCTTGACGGACCGATCGAGTCTGATACGAAATCAAATCCAAGCATACGGATCCGAGCAGGAAATTGGACTAGAACAGTAACCAGAGGGTTCACGACTGTAAACACTGACGGATAAACCGGTTGATGCTATTTTGTTTTGTATTTTTACTTCGTTTTTAGCAGCGGCGGAAAAGGAACAGAAGAATTTTTAACAACGTCTACAAGGCAATGCACGTGGCCTTAAGGGTAAAAAGTGGATATGTCGAGCAAAAAAAAAAATGAGGGCTTGTGCTTCAGTAAATATATAATATGATACGCTTTAGCAAGAAGCTTTAATCTCTATTTATTTATTTTGATTAAATCTCTGAAAAATCATAGTAAACTATAGAAAAATTATAGAATAGAAAATTCAATTCTGTCAGACTTCACATGTGCATGTTTAAACAATGAGTATATAATATGGTATGTTTTAGTATAAATTTTTGTTATAGCTTTAGATCAATTTTTTCTATAATTAATTGAAATAATTTGTATCTCGCAACTTCTATAATTATTTTATTGTACTATATTATATGTGCACTATGTAGACATGCGAATGTGAAGTCTAACAAAATTAAATTTTTTATTTTATAAATTTTCTCTTAACTACTATGATGTTTTAAAGATTCAACCAAATAAATAAAAAATATAAAAGATAAAAAGTTAGTAGGAAAAACTTTATACTAAAGCATATTATATTATATTATATGTTTACTTGTGGATCTAATCATGTGGAGTCAAAATAATTGGACTTTTTATTTTAAGATTTTTCTATAATTTACTTTGATTTTCTAAGATTTAACCAAAATAAAAAAAAGACAAAAACCACTATTATTACAGTAGCAAAACCACCTTCCAAATCCGGCTTTGGGTGTAAATGACACATGTAACCAAGTTTAAAGACCTATGTAACTAATTTCCCAAGTATATAGACCTAGATGAGATGGTGGAACAAGTTACCTACTTAACTGGTTTCCCGAATATATGGACCTGGATGAGACAGTGGAACAAGTTCAAGGACCTATAGTGGATTTTACACTTTATGTAATATCGAATATTGATTGTTCGCTAGGGCGGCCCGGCCCATGGCTGTGAGACCCTACAATGGTGCTTGTCATAAACCTAGCGTTTGTATGTTTACATTATTTTTTTCTTTTTAATGTAATGACACCCAAATCTTTTTTGCGTATTTGAGAAAAAAATATTGCTTGAGGCATCCTTTCATCCTAATAGGGGTGATTCCTCTTTTACTGTGTACATAAACCTCTTTATCCTTCTTAATTAAAAGTCAGAACTCCTACTATTACATTCAAAAGACAACCAAAAACCCAGGCCATCAAATTCACTATCTCCACTTTTCTAAAAAAAAAAAAAAAAAAAAAAAAAAAAAAACCCATCTCCACGGACAAAACCCCCGCCTTTCCCACCAACTCGCTCTCCTCTCCATCGATTCCCTCCCCGCGCCGCCACCATCCCTCTTGCACGCAGCTCAGTCAGCAACATGGCGGAGCACGACCTGACGCCGCGCCTGGCGCGGCACCTCGACCGCCACCTGGTGCTCCCGCTGCTGGAGTTCCTACAGGAGCGGGGCCTGTACCCGGAGGAGGAGGTCCTGGCCGCCAAGCTCCGCCTCGTCGCCGGGACCAACATGGTCGACTACGCCATGGCCATCCACACGTCGCTCCACGGGACCGACGACGTCCCCGAGGACATGGTCTCGCGCCGCGCCGAGGTCGTCGCCAGGTACGTCGCGCTCCAGAAGCACCCCTCGCCGCTCGTCGCGTTCCTGCAGGATCCGCAGCTCGTGCAGCTGCTCAGGCCCGACAAGCAGTACAACGCCCGCATGCTCCAGGAGCGCTTCCAGGTGTGGATGCTACGACTTGTGTGGATTATTCTCTTTGTTCTTAGCATTGATTTATTTGCAATTGCAAAGATAATCTGAAATTCTGATCGAAGTGACGAACAACAAGAAAGTGAGAAACTTTCCCCTTTGTTTTGGATATTAAAATTTAGTGTCGCCATCCAGGCCCAAACCTGGTGGTGTCTGCATTCCCACTTTGAGTATGACAGAGCCTTTATATAAATGAAAAAAGATTAGTGGAAATACCAAAAGTTGGTCATGTTATGTGCTACTCCTACCTGACTAATTATTAACTAAACAAGCTTTTTATTCACTATGCAGATTGGCCCTGATCAGATTGAAGCTTTGTACGATAATGCTAAGTTTCAGTTTGAGTGCGGGTGCTACTCAGATGCAGTGGCCTATCTGAACCAGTATCGGGTCCTGTCTACGAACGGTGAGAGGACTGCAAGAGCTTTATGGGGGATGCTAGCATCAGAGATTTTAAATCGAAACTGGGATGCTGCGCTGGAAGAGCTTAATCGCTTAAAAGAGATTATTGATTCAAAGGTTTTCCTCTCTCTCAAAAAAAATATTTTGATAGTGTTTTCGTTTGTTAGGCTAAATTATATGGCTTGCTTTGTTTCTTATGTGAGGTTTTGTGGCAGAACTCATCATCACCACTAAATCAGCTACAGGATAGGATATGGCTGATGCATTGGAGTCTCTTCATCTTCTTTCACCATGAAAATGGAAGAAACGGGATCATTGATCTGTTCTTCCAGGATAGGTTCGTTTATTAAGAGCAAAGCTGAAAATCAGTTAGCTTTCTTGTATTGTGCTGTTAAAACTTTGTTTTTGAAAGAAAAAAAGTGGTAGGCACTCTGCCTTGCATAGAGAAAGTAGAAGCAAAACACACAACAGAAAGTTCAGCCCATGTGGCCACACAAGCCGTTAAAACCATTGTATATGTTTTTAAGCAAGATCACTATAGACACAATTGTAAAAAGTGTTCTGATATCGATAGTGAGCAAGACAGGGGTAGTTTTTTTATGGTTTAAAGTTATGGTGTAGGAAAACAGTTCTTCTAATTACTAAGTATAATTGTCGCTTCATATTTATCATAAAAGAGAATCATTAATCTCAAATTAATCATGTGACATACATAGTTGGATAAAAACACACTGTTCTACACCCAAAAAAAAGATTTGTTTGAAACACGTGTGACTCCAAAGTTCCTTTTTTTAAAAATAATGCTCGAATTTCTTTCCTTCCAATTCAACAATGGGACTTTTTTTTCCCCACAATGTCCAGGTCATATCAGATGCTTCATCCTTCTTATTTCTAGGTACTTGAATGCGATTCAGACAAATGCACACCATCTTCTAAGATACCTAGCAATTGCAGTTGTTGTGAACAAAAGGCGAAGGAATATGCTTAAAGAGTTGATTAAAGTCATTCAGCACAAGCAATATTGCTACAAGGATCCCATAACTGACTTCCTAGAATGCTTGTATGTGAAGTATGATTTTGATGGTGCACAACAAAAACTGATGGTGTGTGAGCAGGTTAGTTTGATGCTACTTGTATGAATTCATACCATTCTATTTATTGAACCGCATGCATTACATATTATTTTGTCAGCACAACCACCGTTTATGATGTGACTCATCATCTGCTAATGTTTTTACTTTTAAAATTTATTTGATTGCTAGTTAAAATGATTTTCCACACAGTCCAAAGTTTGCTTATAACTTCTAGATGCATTGTATCTAAATTGTCAACAGGGAAATGTGATGTCACTGGAATTATATTCTCTTATATTGCAATTATTTGCTGTGGTATCTGTTGCTAGAATAATCAATAATAAGATTCCAAAAAAAAAAAAACTCAACAATAGTTGATTTCTATAATTTGATATATTATCTCTCTTGTGTTCTAATGGATCCCTTTTCTATTAGGTTATATTGAACGATCCATTCTTGGGGAAGTGCAATGAAGGAAATTCCATCACTGTTCCTTTCAGGGTTGAGTTCTTTGAAAATGCCCGTCTGTTTATTTTTGAGACTTACTGCCACACACATCGGTGTATTGATATTAGGTCGGTGCTTCTGATTTTCTGATTACTTATAGTCACTGATGAAATTCCATTACAACGATTAACTGGAAACCGTAACAAACAATAGGAACCCCACTAAAAATCTAGGCTGTCAGGCGCATTTTAGGCATCTGTCAGTCAGCTTGTTCTGTGTCTACCATTTGCTTTGTTCATTAGACAACAAATGTTCTTCTAATTGAGATTGCATTCCTCTTCATCTTCTTTCATCAATTCAATTTATAGACCACCAATCAGACTGTCGACTACACCCTCTTTTTATTTTTGGTGGTGGTGAGCAATGTCATGTTGTTAACTGCATATAACACTTTCAGAACACATTGTTCATAGGTTTCATCTCATATCTTGCAGTAACGTTATTATTAATAATAAAATAATCTGAGACTAACTATCCCCCAATGTTTATTGCTAAACAGCATTCTTGCGGAAAAGCTGAACATGAGCTGCGATGAGGCAGAATTGTGGATAATGAACAAGGTTAGGAATTCAAAACTGGATGCCAGTATTGATTCAGTGTCAAGAACTCTTAACATGGCGGTCAATCGCGTTGATGTGTAAGTTGCTTCTGTCATCCATATTCACCACATACTAACCACATATTACGGTCTATATATATTGAAATATATTACCGCTTCACGGTATTATATTACCCATTTACTGTGGAAGTCGTCTTTTGCAGACATGATCAAATCATCGAAAGCTTGAAGAATCTTAACATGCGAACCTACATGCTAGCACAGAACATTGTGGAGCCAGCTCAGGCAGCACTACAGGCGGCTCGGGGAGATTAACACTGCATGCCTCCACTGTTTTGACTCTTGAGTAACCAAGAATTATACTTAGTGTGGAGACTGAGTTTGTTAACTTTTGAGCTGTAGGTAGAAATTAAGGAGCAAGAATAAAGGACATACGCGCAGAGCATATAACTGGAAAAAGAGACTAGGAAATTTCTAAGAATATGTAGATATGCTTGTTTTAAAGAAATAGAATTGAGTTCTAGGATGTTTTCTTTTGTGTAAAATTAAGTGCTAGGAACATAGGGGATTGTAACATGTAACATCAATTCTTCAAGTGGGTATATAGTCTCCTTAACTTGCAATGTTTTATTAGCTGGGGCCGGTATTGTATAATTTTCGGCTGCAAGGTATCGCTAACTAAGACACAAGTTCAATTTCTGACGAAATGACTGTCCTTTTGTCGAGGCATATTTTCAGGAGAAATTAAATTAAACTAATTTGATATTGTAATTAACATGCAATTGAGTTGCCCTCTACATAAGCTTTAATTCGTCCATTTCGGTTGACGCTGAATTTTTTTCTTTCCAAAATGAATCCTAGAACCTTGAATGTGGATATTGATAGAACCAAACAGCACAATGGATTTTAGGATTTAGAGAATTCCTTTATTGCTCACACAGTTCATATCCTTTCTGATTTTGGACCTATGAAAAGAAATCGAAGTTTTCTTATGCTTAAGGGTTCTTACATTAATTTAAGAGTGCCTTGGGAGGAAGAAGAAGAGTTTTTTTTTTCTTTTCTATTCTTCTATGCGGGCCCTAGATGTCATTGGGATGGTGGGGAATCTGGAGATATACCAACCGCTTTTCGGGATCTCAGATCTACAATGGAGCTGCTCCACGATGGAACTGCGCGAATCTGCAGTTTTGGAGCTTGAAGAGGGAAAAAAAAGGCGAAGTAGTAACTGTCGTTGCTCATCTTCTGTTACTTTTTTTAGGGGATTGAGAAGCTTGTGTTACTCTATGTAGTCTTGAATCTTTCATTCAGGCCCAGAACAACTGATGTCTGAGCGTAGAAGCCCAGTCCAGCAGGCCCGGCACAACTGATGTTTGAGCCCGTGTGACACTATCGGTTTACGCCGCGGAAAGCTGTGGATATTTGCAGCTGAGCGAAGAGCAGAGCAGCAGTGTCTGCAGTGACTCTTATCTGAAACTCAGTTTGCCGCCCGATAATGCGCGTTGCCGCCTCCCAGCTTCCCCTCCCCACCGCCACCACCTCCCCATCCCACCGGCGACGGCGAGCCCCGGCGCCGCCGCGGCCACCCCGAGGGCGCTCGCCGCCGTACTGCTGCGCTCGCGCGTCATCGCGTGCCTCCGCGCACAAGAGTAAGGACCTCTCGTCAGCCCCTGTAGGACCGCAACGTGTTCGGCGGTAGTCCTCGCCGAAGCAGAGAAACCACCAGGAACTGATTCATTCGCTGGTCAACTTGTATGATGTTGTTTCTTCTTGGTTTGGGATCCCTTGCCTTGCAGTGGCGAGACGGCGTTGCAGGCGGCTCACGCTGCTGTCCGTGGCGGCGTTACCGTGGTGAGTTCGTTGCTCCCCTGGTCCATGGTGCGTCATGCGTGCGTCGGTGTGTCAGATGGTTCGTGGTGAGTGTGAATGTGTGTGGCATTCGCGTGTAGCACTAACACACTGACACGAGCCTCCCAAAAATAGTTATTCGTTTCTTCTCAATTTGTGCCACTGAATAATGCCCCCTGTGTGTTTATTAGCACTACATTCATGTAGTATGTTAGTGCTGTTTTTTTAATCAGCATTTAGGATTCCTGTTGCTAAGTATTCTTTCAATGTGTCGTCCAGTTGGAGGTTGTGATGACGACTCCTGGTGTACTCGAGGTATCGCACTTTTCACCATTCTTATCCGCAAATTTGGCAATGCTGCTAGCTAGTTCCTGTCCTGATCAATAAGTCTTCATATTGAAGGTTATTGAAGATCTTTGCAGGAGTTATCCTTCTTTAACATTCGGGGTAAATCCATCTGACATTACTCTGTAAGGTTCCACATCATTGCCTGGTTGTATACTTGTATGTCTGTCATAGAGTTCAGTGCCAGGGCAGGACCAATGATAAGAGGAGAAAAAAAAAATCCAATACAACTGTTATTTGTTGTCTTGCTGAGGATGATCACAATTGTGATAACACTAGTAAATATGCTTGAACCTGGGAGGGATAAATTTTAAAAATTAGGATAATCAAGGGGACATGCCAGCACACCCCTGCTACCATCTCTGATCTTGTGATCATGTGTTTTCAGCTGTTCCAACAGCACTATATTATAAGTGAGCTCGTTCATTATTATTTACAAACGTCAAAGATACACTTTTCCCTCCCCAAATACCAGGTTCATCAGTTAGGCTGATGCAGGAAGCTGTATAATGTGTATGTGAGTTTTAAGACAATGGAAATGGTTTCTAGCCTCTGCCACGCAGACAATGTGTATGTGTTGCACAAACATGTTTCAATAAAATGGAAGTTGCATGCTTCTATACCTAACTTGCACAGTGACAGAAATTTCAACCGTTGAGATTTGAGAGCATTGCCAAGTAGCTTTCAGTACGTACCTTTTCTTTCACCTTGATTGTGCTTCTATTTTATTCAGGTTGGTACCGTCTTAAATGCTGCTGATGCAAGGAAAGCTATAGGGGCTGGTGCACAATTTCTTATGAGTCCTGGCACAGTCCTGGTACGCGGACATCTTATTGCTCATTTCTTCCTTTAACATCACCTGCTGTAATTAGATGCTGATTGAATCATGAAGATTGTGTTTGTTTCAGGACATACTTCATGATCTTAAAGAAAGTAATGTGCTTTATATTCCAGGAGTGATGACACCAACTGAAGTAAGTATCAGATGACATGTGTAACTTCCATCATATTCAGTTAATGCAGTCAAAGTGGTATTTCAGTTAATGCAGTTCTGAGTTGTGCGATCTTTGTGTTCTTTGACATATTTTCTTTCTGGCATTCACAGGTTTTATCTGCTTGCAGTGCTGGTGCAAAAGTTGTCAAGGTTTCATAACTACACCTTGTTCTCATAGGCATGTTTTTATTTAATTTACTTTGTAGACTGGTCAAAAATAAATTAATATACATCACTACTGATGATTCTTTTTGTTCAGATGAGGTTGAACAAAGCAATTTATTGTGCAGTTTCGATTGGCTAATCAGTAATCAAATGTAGTTTGTATTTCTAGGTCACTTGACATTAAATGGCTTGGATGTAATTTAACCAGGTGTACCCAGTTTCAGTGATGGGTGGAGAGGCGTACATGTCAGCTCTGAAGAAACCATTTCCTCACATACCAATGGTTGCTTCTCAAGGAATTAAAATCGGTAAGCAGCTTTGTTTAGTGTCTGTATGTCAATGATGCCTACATAACTTCCTGTTATTTTCTTCAGTATAAAATATCTTGAAATCTCAACTGACAAAATGTGCAAGAACATTGAAAGCAATATCTAAGCTTCTGATTCTGTTAACACAATGAATTATTTCCATGTTTTTCAGAACCACCAAAGTGGTTCTTGTATGAAACTGATGTATGAACCATTCAAATCTGGTGGTATTGTACTTGTCAGGTTCAATCAAGGGGTACATGGAAGCGGGGGCATCTGCAGTGGTCTTATCTGATACTATTTTTGACAATCAATCGATGAGGGATGGAAAATTCGTTGAAATTTCAGAACAAGCAAATCTAGCAACTTTAGAGGCATCGCAGTTCACGAAATGAGACAAATCTGACAATTCTACAGGCATCACAGATTCGGTGTGTGTATTAGGTTTGGACACAATCTTAGTTGACTTCTTTGGAAAGAGTCAGTTGACCTCCTAAGCACAGCTATAGAAGCTCTGGTCACTGGTGCTATGCACCTGCAAGAAGCCGACAATGCACCAAGTTTGTGTGCTCCGAACAAGGATCTGATGATCAGAGGATGCTGTGATTTCAAGAAGCCAACCACACGTTCTAGGTGCCTCGGAATCACCATAACCCGGAAGAGAAAGAGGCCGATGAAGTCATGAAAGGGAGATTGCTGATTTGCTTGGTTTGACTGACCTGGTAGATGTAATCGGAGTTATTAAAAGTCACCCGAGTTTCCTCCCATGAGAGAAATTGAGGCATTGGTGGCTTCTCCGTGGGCTGACACGTGGTTTGGCATATTTTTACTGAAAAACCCGCAAACCAATTTTGCACGGAACCCCCTCCTTTGCCAGCGCTCCCAGCCCAGCTGCCCAACCCTACCGTCCCTCATTCCTCTTCCTCCATTCTCTCTCTTCTGCCCGCCGCGACGCCACCGCCCTCCCCTTCGCGCTCAGGATGCGGTTTGCCGTATCTCGGGTGGCACAGGCGCCCTCGTGGATGCGTGGGATGGCAGCACGGCGTCGACAGCTCCGCCTCATCTCCTATCCCTACGTGGGTCTCTCCCTTTCATCTCCCTTTTCCCCTTCTCTCATTCAACATGTCTCCACCGCTTTGAACCTGAGTTGACGCTGCCAGAGAGCTGCAGCGTGGTGGCAGCCCAGGGCTGACCGACCTCCGATGCAGATCCGTGGTGTGGAGGTGCTGTTAGCTTGCGAGGATCCTGGCCAAATCCAAGATGCGAGTTAGCCAAATCCATGGAGGGCCAGCCCAGATCCATGGTCGCTCGTAGAGATCGGCGCCAGATCCGGCTGTCAGCACCCTTGAGGTTCAGAGTGGCGAGGGGTAAGCCATCTTACTGCTCTATAGCGATGCCTTCCTACACAGGTGTGTGCTCCTCTCCTCTCATCTCATGGTGCAGGGCCATTCATCTCTCTCCACACGCAGATCTCGATTTTGACGTCGTGGATGTGTCGTGTAGTTGAAGGGGTGGTGTTCATCATTGGTGAGTTGTCCTCAACTGTGTCTTCGGTATGAAAAAAAGATCTAGCGGCAAGGAGCACAGCTGGAGCACAACGATAAACTGGATGTCAACCTTTGCTAGGTAAGTTGCAGATTTTTGCACTATAAGGAAACTGTTTCTTATGGTTTTCTTACTTCTCTCATCCAACTTTGTAGATTGGATTGTTATAATGTGCATAAAGGCATGGGAACTAGGAAGAATATTTTCGTAAGTTGTGGCAGTAGGGTGGTTGGTATAACTGACATCGGAGTGTGAATTGGCCTAGGAAAGTTGTTTGAGCTTTAGGTTGGTGGCGATTGTTATTGGATTAGTAACTTGATGAGTATTCAAGCATAAAGTTGCTTTAGCGATTATTGATATCCTTGCAGATAACGATGCTTGCATATATATAAGCCATGGAGAATGGAAACCAAAGAATAATATGCTTTTTATTCTGCTTTGTGTAGGGCTAATGGATGGGTACAGTGAGTCGGTGACTAGGAGCATGCCATGGTGTACAAGGACAAAGATGGCAACTGGATGCTCATCGGCAATCGTTGTGCGAATAAGTTTCAAAGTTCTTGGTGTAAAAGATTTAACCAAAAGTCATGTAGCTATTAGCCTGTTGAACAATATTAATTGTTTAGCTACCATCACGAGGTGATATTGATTTGCTTCTTAGTCTGATGCTTAGTTTCCACAGGAAAACATCTTGACATGATATCAAGGGGCACCATGTCTGATGTCCGTGTGATTTACTGCTGTTTATAAATTCTGATAAGTATAGATCTTGTCTAATGCAAGATTCCTGTCAGTGACTTTAATGTTCTATCAGATTTTAACCTTAAATATTTTGATAGAGCATACCAGGTAAGTAGGTTCTTATAGTTTGGGTGTTGTTAGATATTCTGATTTGAAAGGCTCTCTATATATCTAAATTTACTTCTCCAATTGCTTTTGATCTCGCTCATATGAGATGTACTGGTTTATCTCTAGCTGTTGTTAAGCAGTACACAACTTGAATTTTTGCTTGCAGTACGACAAGCAGGTTGCTTTGGATCACCACACTATAAACCAACCCTTCTTTAGCAACGCATAGCTTGGAACAGAGATAAAGATGCATTTTTACAGCCACCATTCTCTTCGGTTTGGTGGTCCACCATAAAAAATTTTATAGGCAAACAATATAGTACGATGATTCGGCCAATACCTCTCAGTTCTATACTGCTTCGCATTTGAGTAAATTATTTGTTCATTAGCACATGCTCTGCTTGATATGTCTTAGACTTTGAGTAATACATTTGTTCATTGAAATTCCTTAAAAGTACTGAACCTCACTCACATATGTTAATTCATGTGCTACTACAACTAAGAATCTTGCTCAGTATCTATAAATTTTTCATGTTGTGCAGGGAAATGTTTGAGGTGCAAATTAAATGTGTACATGCATCCAATTTCTTAGTGTTTTAGTGACTTGTTTTGATTACCATTTTATAGTTAAAAACATATATACCAAATTTTTAGGTTGTGGAAATGATGAATTCTTGTATGGCTAAAAAGGACAGCTGAAAAGGGGAGGTATCAAAATTCTGCTGAATGATGCTAAATGAGACTTGAGAGAAATATTGTAAAATCACATATGTTTATTTGACCATTATTATGTATTTTACATTATATTTACATGTTTCCAACTTAATTGATTGTAGTTGCAAAGTATGCATAGACCGTAGTGCAATTGTCGGTTATTATTTGTATAGTTGTTATTATATTACTAATACATGG
This sequence comes from Hyparrhenia diplandra, assembly GCA_015847255.1. Taxonomy (NCBI): domain Eukaryota; kingdom Viridiplantae; phylum Streptophyta; class Magnoliopsida; order Poales; family Poaceae; genus Hyparrhenia; species Hyparrhenia diplandra. The sequence continues at coordinate 86,561 of JADLZK010009584.1, read as the reverse complement.
CAAATAAAGTTATATTGTTCTTTAAATCATGGCAGGGCGCCCAAAGGGCGCCAGATGTTCTAGTGCAGATTCATAGGAGGGTAGTAGTAGTAGTACATCTCTGAAGACCGTTATACTTTTAGGCATGGACTTTGTGTGGATCAATGTGCTTGGACAGGTGTTGTATGTGTCTATCCGGGAATTCTGCACGAAATGAGTTTTATGCTGTCCAACCTCTCTCGCGCTCGCGCATGAATCTGTTTCCTTATATTAATCTATATCTATACCTACTAATAAAGAGAGAAAAATTTCGGTCCCACCTTTTTTTTCTGCCCTTTTCTGCCTGCCCCTGTCCGCTTCCGCTTTTCTGCCTGCCCCTATCCGCTTCCGCTTCGGTGTTTTTCATGCGACAAAACGTAACTTGCTTGGCTTCTAAAATTGGACACTCCCGACTCCGAGCCCGTCCGTCATCGCGCCTGCTCGCAAAGAAAAAGGGTGCTGGGACCGCGTCCAGGCGTTTGACATCGTGGCTCATTGTTGGAGGCATCACGTGCTCGTGGCTGTGCTCGTGGCAGCAACACTCGTGACTAGAATTTATTCTACTAGCAGTACGTGTCCTGTGTCCAAAATCGATGACAGTCCATCAGGAAAACGCCACGGATATTCCACTTGATACGCCACGAGTGTATATGGAGAGATAGCATCAGTACCGGTAGAAGTACAAATTTTCGTCATTAACTATGTTTAGCAGGCACACCGATGTCACGAAAGATTCTATAGGTAAAGTCTATATCTCTATTTATACCCATGCATAAAAGAAAGAAAATTTTCATCCACCAATTTTTTGTTCACTGCCCCTAGAGTCCTAAGAAAAAAGAAACTCCAATATATACAATATCAATTAGGAACCGTGTCTGTGTTCACCAAAAATTTACGTCCGATCAAGAGATGCGCCCAAGAGGCCGGGACCCAAAAAAACGAGTCCACAACAGAGCCCAAATAGCCGCTTTTGAACCATTTGTTTGTTATTTTAGCCCGCAAGTATATTCATATGTTTTATGTTTTGTTTTGTTGTATTATTATTCTCATACGGCTTATGAAAGGTGCCGATCGTGGCCTCAAAATGTGCAACTTGAAATGCCATGTCACCATGAGAAAATCAAGGGAACAATCATCAAATTATATGACTTGTCATGGATTGGATTGAAACAATCGCTTGAATACCACATATGTCCGCCAGCGACATGGCTGTGACGCCTGCGGGAGGCGAGATCAAGTTGGCCAGCGCAAATGTGTGGGACATGTTTGCCGATGAGGATCCCAATGATAATGAGGGACGGAAATGTAGTAGTAGCGGCGGAGTTAAGTTCGCCTTACGGGGTGCATCTTTGTAACATGACCAAGTAATGTGCGGCGGGACTCCTCATACCACAACATAACCGTACAACAAATTATGTATCCCGTTGCAACGCACGGGCATATTTGCTAGTATAAATAAAACATAAAAGCCGGCCCAAATAGGATCATTAAAAAAAACTTTTCAAAACTTTTTAACTAGGCTGAAGTGACACGTGCTCGTATCTCCAAATGGGAAGAAGTCACCTAGCCATATCATGCTTACGGTTTGGAGACACATACCGCAACATCTAGAGAGAATTATTGCAACAGCGGAGAGATCTAAAACCCGAGAGCTCACCGGAACCCTAGCTTACTACATCACCGAAAACGTCTTTGCAACAACTAAAGAACACGCGAGATCTAGAGGACTAAGAGGAGGAAAAGGAGGAGGGACGAGGAGGAGGTGGTGGAGTAGAGAGCTCCAATCCACGACCCGCCTACCGCATCGGAAAGTTGGGCCTCTTAGGCCTCATCTCCAGTGGCACAGAGGTTGTCGATGGGGAAAGAGGGAGCTAGGAAGGGAGAGATGGCGCGCTCACTTTGGAAGATGTTGTTGTCGCCCTCAACTCCGGCATCATGAGTAGGTCGTACAAAAAAAAAAAAGAGAGAAGAGGGAGGGAGGGAGGGTTAGCGGGCGCCCGATGGACGGCGTGGAGGCGCTCGGGGGTAGGGGGAGCTCGGGCGACGATGCTCGAGCCGAGCGAGTGGCGACGGAGAAACAGGGAGCGAAGCGGAGAAGAGGAAAAGTAGGCGAGCAGACACATTGAGTAGCGGTCGAGTGGACGAGCGGCACGCATCGGACACTTAGGACGCCCTAATCATAGCATTACCGTGTTAATAGCTTACTCCCTCCGTCCCAAAATACATGTCGCTCGCGATCGGACTCCACTACCAACGACGCAGCCAAAATACGTGTGTACCCCCTACGCTCTCTCGATTCTCACGCCGGACTTCCACGACGAGGGGCGAAGTCAAGAACCAGCCAACCAGGAAAGGATAAGCCTCTTCCCACGCTCCCCCATCTATTCTTTTATTATTTCTTTATTATTTTCTTATCCGGTGTAGTGGGCGACACAGGCGTGGATCGATGTATTGTGCTCTAGCTTGGGCTACGCCAAGAGCTAAAATGAATTGTATTTGAGGACAAAAATTTCAAACGCCAAAACGACTTATTCCACGACAAGGACTACAATTTAGAATAGAGATTGAGGGGGTTTAGGGTTTAGGACTCACTAGAGAGAAAACCCACGCGCTCATTCTGTCATTCAGTTTGTCATTTGAGGGTCCAGAACCAGAACGCTAAAACCCTAGTAGGGGTAAACCTGGAAAGACTGCGTCACTCCCTTTCTCCCTTTCCTGTTCCACTTCAAGGAGCGCCTTCCGCCGGCAACTCGAGTACGGATCGCATCGTTGTCCTGCCTCCTGCGGCGTCGCCCTCCTCCTCTTCCCCACTTCCGCTGGTACGTATTGGCGCGGGGTGGCGGTCATCCCGGGCCGGATGGATTTCGTAAACCTAGCTTGTTCCGGCGGATGGTTCTGTCAAATCTGATTCTGAGCATTAAGTTAGTTGGGGATTTGTTTTTTTTCCCCCTTACCCGGTCCCCAGTTACTGGTGATATAATTTCAATCTTTAATCCGTGCTTCCACTAGGTTTCCTCTTCCTGACCTCTCTCAAGATCATTCTGCCCAAGGTGCCCAATTCCCCGACCAGCGATAGGGAATGTATGTATGATGACTGTATACCAGTGACATTTCTTTTTGTTGCAGATTTTTGTTTACGCCCCGGGTCTCCAATTCCCAACATTTGCTACTTTTTTGTTCAGGTTGAAGACTGCTTCTGTGAGATTGTTGCGAGATGGAGGTTTCGGGCGGTCCCAAGTACTGCTGTCTGGGTATTCAGAAACCGTTGCCCCTTTGATTCAGAGGTTTTACTCGACGCCCATTGAGGGGATCACTACTAGCGTCAAAGCTGATGGCGAGGTCTCATCTCAGGATGGTACTACTCTGCCCCGTGGTGGCAGCAGGCCAGCGAAGAAACGGTTCAAGAATTATGGACCCAAGAAGAAGCGACATGGACCTTCTCAGAAGGGTCACCATCATGAAACGAAACCGCCAGGCAGTGGCAAGGATGGATCTTCTCAGAAGGGCAGCCACCATGGAACGAGATTACCAGGCAGGGATGGAGTTTCTCAGAAGGAAGTCATCAGAAAAAAAGAAATTGCCACACACAGACAACCTACCCTTCAAGCCTTTTCTCTTCCAGATTGTATTGGGCGCTTCTACGGGTTATCTTGTGACTGTACTTGACACATGGGTGAACGCCGGTAACCGTCTGGAAAGAGATGCAGTCTATGCGGTTTTGTTCCATCTGAGGAAGCAGAGAATGTATAACAAGGCTTTGAAGGTACCTGTTTCGTTAACTATGTAACTATGATGGCTGCTTGTCGGACCCATTTGGCATTTGTTTCAATAAAATGCATTTAAGTTTACATGTAGCAATAATCCAGTGGTCTTCAGCATTTAGTCCGGCTTATGCTTCGTTAATGCCCTATGCTGGTATCTTTAACCTAATATTCTTGGCATAATTTAACACTTTTCCACTGCCCCCAGTGTTTAGTATCTTTTACTTAATAAGTTAATAGTGGTGGGTTAACTTTCCTGCTTGGACGTTTGTCCAGTAGAATGTAAAACTGCACTTTCAGTCTAGTTGCTAGAATCATAGGAAGCTGACATTTCTCAAGCTGTTGTCTGTGCTGCACTTGTTTCTAATCTTTCTATCGTAGCAAAACTATTAAGAAACTCAGTAAAAATTAAATAAAGATGACATGTTGCTCAAGGATTACTTACAATATGAGCATGAATGAATTATCATTATCATTATCATTGGTAGCAAGTTTTGATTTCAAGTCCTTATTAAACGTCTGTCTTGATTTGTGGAGATTCAAATTTTCAAATGATCTTGTACTTTGATTGCTTCGTGGGAAATGGGCATGTTGATGAGGCTTCTCAAGGAACTGAAGTATGTCATGTCCTTCTCATGCTGGAGATGCCATACAACAACAACAACATAGCCTTTAGTCCCAAGCTAGTTACTCATCCATTAGAGTAGCTAAGTTTGCCAGAGGCAACTAACATTCAATTTTTTAAAAATTGAGTTAACATGTTTTTTTCATATAGCATGCACCACTGGAAATCTGATTTGACATGATGCATTTGCAGATTTAGAAGGAAATGATCTGTTTGTGCTTGCAAAACATCCAAGTTGTTGGACAAGCACTGGCATAAGTTTTATTTAGAATACAATGTAGCCTTGGTTACTTACTTTTGGTGATTATATATTCTTCAAAGGAAGCAGTTGATCATTAATTCAAGCATATCTGATTTGTATATTTTTTTTTTTTATCTTTTGCTTTGTGATGATAAAAAGAAGGGAAAATACATGGGAGGGTGCGCGGGGTTAGACTGTTGAGAACATTCTTCTATGCCATTGAAATCTATAGCGATCCCTTCTATGCCATCAGAAATTACATGTTCCCTTTGTTGCCATCCGTTTACATTTTTCTTTCCCCCAAGTGCCATTTAGATGTATGTTATTATTCTCAATGTTAGGAGATGGCACTGTGCTAGGGTAGTAGTGTGCCGGCAGGTACTGAGTGGACAGCAAGCTGAAGGACATGTGTCAATTAATATTTTGGCAACTATATGATATCCCCAGACAATTTAAAGGACCGTTAGTGTATTTTATCTCTAGACATTCTTTTGGCACATTCCACCTTTGCATATGCTATGATATTATTTTAAATCTATAGAACTGGGTAGCACAAATTTACATACCTTTTTTTTGGTAATTATTTCTGAATATCTGCAGTTCATGGAGTGGATTGCAAGAAGAAAACTATTAGATTTTGATGAGCGTGACTATGATAGCTATCTTGATTTGATAGCACGGAACCATGGTATTGAAGCTGCTGAAAAGTACATTGAGAGGGTCCCAGAAGCCTTCAGGAGTCAGGTCCTTTATGAAACTCTCCTTGTTAACTGTGTGTGCCGTGATGATGTCCAGAAGGCAGAGCAAGTCTTCAATAAAATAAAGGAACTTTCTTTGCCTTTAACTATCTCTGCTTGCAACCAAATGTTATTGCTGTACAAGAGGATTTCTCGCAATAAGGTGGCTGACATTCTCTTGTTGATGGAAAAGGAAAATATAAAAAGCCTTCTCTATTCACTTACAAGCTCATGATTGACCTGAAAGGGCGATCAAATGACACAGTAGGCATGGAATCAGTCTTAAATTGGATGAAACAAAATGGTTTTGAGCCTGATTTTGGCATCCAGACTATGGTTGCTAAATTCTACATATCTGGGGACCTTGCGGAGAAAGCAGAGGAGGTTGTCAATGCTATGGAGGTATATGTAAAGGCTAATCGTCATGCCATCAGGTCCCTTCTTGACCTCTATGCTATTCTTGGAAGACCAGATGATGTACAGAGAATCTGGAACTTGTGCACTGAACCGAAGTTGGAGGACTACTTGGCTGTAATTCAAGCATGGGGTAAACTTGGACATATCGAAAAAGCGGAAGAGACCTTTGACTCATTGGTAAAGACATCACCGAAAGCTCACTTCCAAGTACTTTAATGCTATGTTGTGCGTGTATGCGGAAAATAAACTTCTGGATAATGGCAAAAATTTATAGAAAGGATGTGTTTTGATGGGTGTCCAAGCAGCCCTCTTACCTGGGATGCAGTTGTCAAGCTTTATGTGAATTCAGGTGAGTTGGCAAAGGCTGACTCGTTTTTTGGTGAATGTCACAGAAGATAATCCTGACAGATACCCCCTTTTTCGGCTCATACATAACCTTACTGAAGGCATTTGCAAAAAAGGGTGATATCCATAATGCGGAGAAGATATTTGATAGGCTAAAGCAGACCAGCTACCCTGCGAGAGTCCTGCCTTATAATTTGTTACTTGCAGCTTATGACAATGCCCAGATTACACCTTATGGGTTCAGAGAGAGGATGAAAGCTGACAATTACAAGCCGAGCAAGAATCATATTGAACGATTGAACCTTCTTGACAGATTGTAGAAAGCAGCAAATCCAGAGTGATTTTCTTCTTTTTTTCACCCCTTTGCCGTGACCACATGGAACATTTTCCACACAAAGCAGTTAGAGAATAGAAGAATCTACCAGGCTGCCTTTGTTCTCCCGGCATGAGTTTTGTGCACCTTGGCACAGTGCGGGGAGCCTACGGCACTGGTGCGCATGTTTTGCAGGGTGATCAGAATTTTTTAGGCGAGTTGCTAGCCAAATGTGGACACTTCTGATGGTATATCTGATTAGCTTCGTACTAGCTAGTAATAAATCATTAAGGGAAATGGAAACAAGTTTTTTAGGATGTTTTTTCACTCTAGGATGTGATCCCTGCTTATTTATGAAATATAGTTTCAGTCACTAGGGTGTTACATTAGTTTGTAGTCCCTGTTGATGAAATGGGAACAATTATTTTTTTTAAAAAAAGATATTTGTAGTTGAGATTGAGACTCTTGCATGTAATTCGAGTTATATCGCCATGGACGACATGTCCGTTTGGAAGGGGTTACTTAACCTTTCTCACATTTTATTTTAGTTTGTTCGATTCGATCCTTGAATCGCCTCGTGGCCTGTTATTATAGAAGTTTTAGCTTTACTAGCTATCCTTTACCCTTAGCCGCAGTGAATCGACTGGAACACCTGGTCATAACATGATATTTGGCTTGCCATGCCCCATGTGTGCTTATCCTATTGGTGCAACAAACTTGTTATTTATTTGATTGATTGCTTCTTGAATTGTCTCATGTACACACCAAACTGCTCAAGAGAGAATATAAGTGAAAGCCAAGGAAAAATAAATAGAGAAAAAGGTGATCTAGAGAGGGACATTAAATCATGTGCTGAACTGTTATCTTGCTGAAGTGAAGGATCTAAGCACTTGCTTCTTTGGAGTTATTTTAGAAAAAAGCTTTTATAAAGCCATTTCTATTTTAACATAATTGATAGCAAATTCACTAAAACTTGAAGAGTTTTAGAAAAAAAAAAAAATGATTAATTATTTTTAAGTTAGTGAAATTGTCCACGACCTGTAATTTAAATTTTGGGGTGTGACAATTTCTTCACGTCCTTTTGTCTAAATTTCCCTGATTAGACGTCTTCTTGTCTTTTAAGATCTTTATAAAACTCCACTTGATCTTCATATAAGGTGTTGATTCCTTTGATCTCTATCATAGTGTATCTCACGTTCATCTCTTGCATCTACAAAACTTATATTTGTATACTAGTAAACATTGTTAATGATGGTTGTTCGGCCGATGGTTTTTGCATTTGATAAGTCGTATGATCTTTGGTGTGTTGTGAGAGAAAAAAACACCGTACCATAGCCATAATTTGGGCTAACAAACAAGAGGGTCCATATCTTTCATACAAAAATGATTCCTATCCTCCGAAAGTAATTGATAATTTTGCAATATCCTCTTGTGTGATGTGCTCAAGTGTCGACCAAAAGCATTAGAAGCGCATGCACCTCTGGTTTCGAGAATCATATATTTCGTACTCCAATGGCAATCATCCATTTCAAATTATAAGCTCTTCAGTTTCTCTAGCTTTGATATATTTCTGAAAATAATTATAAATGTAATCATAAATACATTGCTCTAACTTTTCATAAATGTAATCATATATTTCTCTAGTTTCATAAATGTAATCATATATTTCTCTAACTTTTCTCTAGCTCTTCAATAAATGCATTGCAAAAAAAAAATCTATAAAAACATCATAAATTTAATAATTCGACGTTATATGTAGTGCTTAATTTTTCTAAAATAATTTTTTAAAAAACTTTTTCAACAATATTTTAAAAAAAAAAGTTAGCAAACTCGTGTACAGTAAACTGCAATCCGAAGGGGCCAAATCACACAGGTGAAGTGCAGACTGCAGAGATAGAGCCGCTGTAGACCCGCAGCTCTCCTCTCCATCCCGGCCAGTCAAATCCGAACCCACAGCGAGAAATGGCGGCGGCGGCGCTCCGACCGGCGATCCTCCGCCGCATCCGCCTCTCCCCGACCCCGTCGCTCGCCCTCGGCGCCGCGGCGTCCCAGCCGCACGCGCTGGCGCGGTGGCTGGCGCCACGGTCCATGTCCTCGCACGACGCGCACCTCACCCGCGAGGAAGTCGTCGACCGCGTCCTCGACGTCCTCAAGAGCCACCCCAAGGTCGACCCCTCCAAGGTACCCACCGAACCCCTCTCACATGATCTCGATGTCCAGCGAGGCCGGGCCCCACGAATCCGACTAACACTAGGCGTCGGCGGCGGCGATGGCGATGGCATGGCAGGTGACCCCGGAGGCGCACTTCGAGAAGGATCTGGGGCTCGACAGCCTGGACACCGTCGAGGTGGTCATGGCCATCGAGGAGGAGTTCAAGCTCGAGATCCCCGACATGGAGGCCGACAAGATCGACTCGCTCCCGCTCGCCATCGAGTACGTCGCCAACCACCCCATGGCCGGCTAGGCGAGGCGAGGGGAGGTGAGGTTTCTCTTGGTTTTGTTTCCAGAGGGCAAATAATCAGCCGGCGTGGCACAGGAAAACTGGTCCCTGGTGCTCGGCATTGCTTCACGGTGACATATGATGATGATGATGTCGAAATGGAACATTAACATTTTGTTTTTGTTAAGATGCTATTAAGATGCAATGCAATGTTAGGTTGCTGTTTTTGTGTGTGTGTTATATCTTTTATACTGGTTGTTGACAGACTAGTTTGGTTGATTGTGAGTCTGCTCATTGTTCGATTATTTGAACTGGGTTCATGATAGTTTCCTATGATCTTTGGACCTAAAATTGATGAGAAAATAGTGTTTCGTTGCTTACAGGGATTAATTGGTTCATGACAGCTGTATGTGGCCTCTTGTCCTATTCCCTTTTGTAACAATGATAATGTCTATTTTATGTGACCAAGTTATGGTTTCGTTAGTTGAAATACTCCACCTATTGTGTGAGAAGAGATCAAAGGAAAGTGAGTTCTAACTTCTTATTCAAGCTTCCATTATGTGCTTACATTAGTACTACCATTTTGCCAAAAAGATTTTATTGCGTTAAATTGAAAACCGTTGCATAACATGGTTCTCTTAGACTTTGAGTTTGTTTTAGTATCAGCAGAATTGAGAAAGGCTTTCTTCTGTTGGTTTATCATATATTCTCTTTATTAGTTTCACCCAAGTAAAATTTTCTACCAGCAATGTTGCTTGCAGTGACAGTGTTTACAAGTTGTCTGACTATGACTAGTCAGCCTAATCAGTCCATTGAACTCTATCATGGGTACCAAGGTGATTAGCTTGACTAGTTTTCTGGTTGTCTGACTAGTTGTCGATAAATCATGATTAGTCATCCGATTAGGGAGGGGATGACAAGGGTGTCTGCTGCTTTGGGTGGGTCTGCTCCACTGGGCTTCTAGATGCATGCTATTGGGTTGCCAATTGGCATGGTAGGGTTAGCATACTACTGTCCAGGTCTCCACCAAAAGGCAGACATGGGATGGGAGACACCAGAAATTGGCACAAGCCTGCACAATACATATACACCAGAAATTTCTTTGCTGCGTCGCTGCCCCTCTGCTACTCTGCTCTGTTGTGCAACACTCCTGGGCTCCTGGTTACTTGATGCTCTGCTGATCTGCTCTAAGTAGCCTCTAGAGTGTGGTGTTGTGTTACTGCCCTTGACTCTGAAGGCCTTAACCTGCTTGTAGTGTATATGTATACTTGCAGATGCCCTTGACCCTGAAGGCCTGAATCTTCTTGCCATATGGTCTTGATTGATTTATTGTATATACTATATAATGTATGTAGGTTTATATAGTATGCATAATGTATATGTCCTGGAATATATAAGGTGACTAGGACCGACTGGCCCCGACTGGTTGTCTGGTCGATGACGAATCACAACTAGTTGCTTGGTCAGTTCCATGGTTGATTGGGGACAAATATATGACTTATAAACATTTAGGTCGGTCTGGCGCAGGAGATATCTGTCCAAGGCTTAGGAGTTGAACCTATCTTAGTTGGTGGGAGGTGTACTGTTGTAGGTGTATGCTCTGCACCTCCCAAGTTTTAGTCCTCTTTGACTAGAATTGCAATTTACAAGTGAACCAAGCAACATACAAGTGAATCAGCTTTCTTGGTTGTGTTGGGCTGTTGGACCCGTGAATCAGCTTTCTTGGTTGTGTTGGGCTGTTGGCCCTGATTGACTTGACTCGGCACAAATAATATGACTTGCATAACCATTTTTGGTATTCTGCTAAAATTTAATAGAAATAATTATGCATTCATGTCTCTCATGTCTAAATATTCAAATAAGGTATAGACCGTGTTGTGGTTGAGGTACTTTGTTTTTATAAGTATATGATGGTTGTATTTCTTGATGGCGCAGAGTCATCTGTTGCTTGGTTAGTATTCCCTTCATTTCTCTATGCTTGACATTGCCTCATCATTGAGGAGGACAGAAGCAAAGTTATTACAATAGTTTCACTCTTGAACGATATTTTAATATTGTGAAAAGCAATGGTTGTGGCATCTGGCATGCTCTTTAGTAGCAGTCTTTCTCTTTAGATTTAGGGGTTGTGTGGGATCATGGTTTCTCAGGCATTGCCTGGCCAGGCAAGTGATCCTGGCCCCAGGCGTCCCTGCCGGTCTGGCCCAGGCAGCTGGACACTGCCACCAAACATTAGTGCTTCAAAACAAGGGCCTGATAGAACTAAATCGAAATAATGAGTAATGATAATGATTCTTTTTTCCTAGTTAACTAGTTCTGTTGGCCCTGACAGACTTAGCATGAATAAGACTTGCTGACCAGTTCTTTTTTTTTTGGGTAATCTGCTAGATTTAATAGAAAAAAAAATTATGGTGTTTATGCTCATGTCTAAAAACTCATAGAAGGCCTGTAACATGTTGTCCCAGAGTTTTTTTCCTTGACAGTGCAGTGTCATCTGTTGCTTGGTTTGTATTCCTTCCATTGTGCTATGTTTATCCGTTGTATGATCATTAAGAAGAACAGCATATGTAGTGTTTTTCTTAAGATTTAGTGCTTCAAACATGGACCTGGGAGAACTAAATCAAAGAGTTAATGTGAAGTGACCATCCATCGCCCAGTTGCATGGCACGCTATAACAACTAAGCTTCTTTTATAGCTTTACGTGAGTGGAAGCATTGCAATAGTTACGTTCTTTTTTTCCTGAACAAATGAATATTTTTACACAACATATTCCAATATGATGGAATGTCAAATGGAGGAAGACATGAACTATTATGAAGCAAAGAATTTAACTTTTGTAACTCACTGTTTCACAATTTAAATTGACACAATCACACAACTCACAAGTTTGCTGTACTATCACACATGTGTGTTTTGTTCTAGTAAATAGAACAGTTATATAAGGTATTTGGATTTTGTACTATAGGAGTTAACCAGCTTCCACCAGTTTGCTGAAACCAAAATCCTGCACTCTTCTCTGATGCAAATCAACCTGGTTTCAGATGAATGATTCATATTTTTATGTGAATTAGTGTTGAATCCTTAAAGTAGCATTTCTAGTTTTGTGAGAGATGCCACCACTGATATCCAGGTATATTGGCTACCCAGTGTGGTGTCCCTCTCACATGTGTATCTGACCAGGCAGCATCCTTTCTTTCTGTCAGTTCTGCTCATCCTGCCTACATCTATGTCTGGTTTTAAGCCAAATTTTGGTGTATAAGTTTCCAATTGTTCTTTGGGGGAGGTTTTTTTTTTTTTTTTTTTTTACTTCTTGAAAATTTAGTTTGGTTGCTGTTGTAGATTAGTTTTGACTTGTTGCAGTCTAGAATTGTTTGTTACCAGTTGCCGTGGCTGCTTGTGTTTAGTTTCTCTTGTGGTGCATTTGTACATGTGATGAGATTATTCATATATCAAGGAATCAGGTTGCCTATTTGATAAGTATGCAGTAGTAGCTAAGAAGTGAGGTCAAAGTATTGTTTGGATAGGACCTTCGGAGAATTATAAGCATGTTTTGTTAGTGTGAGTCTCAACCTACGACAGTCATTACCATCTTTGTGGATGTCACTGTCACATTAACAAATTGAAAAGCAGGCTTTTATTCATTAGCTCAAAATGTCAGCCAACCTTGTTGAAAAAATCCCTTGAAAAACTGAAGCATTATATTTCTACTTTTAGTATCTGCTGTCTATGCAAACTGCCTCTCACGTAGTCGTGTTCAGAAAGACACTACTGGTCTTTGGTTTCTTGAAAAACTTCACTCATATACGTGTCTTAGCACATCATGCCACTATGTATCTATCATGATCGATAGTATGTGATGTAATGATAGCGTGAACTGGATGGATCGCAGTACTGAACATTGACTGTTGAGAAATTTTGGCTTATTATTCCATGATAATATGTTTCTAGTTCCAACTTACAAGTGCTTTTGATATGGTTCGAATCTCCTGCATTGATGTTTTGAACTTTTGATAGAAATCATACAACACCCGCACATCACACTTTGATGAGATGACAATGTTGTTTGTGTGTCAATTCAGTACGTACTGCACTTTCTGTCTGCATCTGCCATCTGGATACGGTTTTCACTGAACTTGTGGTAGATGCATCCTATGTTGCTGCAACCACTCACTCCATGGGAATCCTTAATACAACATTTGCTGACCTGAATTGTGGCAACGTGAACAGCACATATCATTCAGAAATGGGAAGGTGTTTTTGTCGTATACAATTCACTTCGACTGCTGTTCGAGGTTCTGAATCTATGTTATATTGGCAAACTACATACTGATGAATCTAGAAGATCCGCAAAAGCTCAGTTTGCTAGCTTGTAATCTGGAAAGACAATGTATAGGAAATAGGAAAGCTCCCATCATCTACCATGAAGCAAAACCGCATCTGGACGACACAACTCAGTCTTCACCCAACATTGTGTGTTGATTTTCTCGCATCATTCATGCCACGCCCCCACGATCATCATGATCGGTAGGTATCACGTGATGATAGCATGCGCTGGAATGCATCTTGGAACTGAGAATATGCCTAGTTCCACGAGAGTAAAGAGCAGGTTGTGGTGCAAGTACTGAATGCTACTCGATAGGTTGGCACTACAGTAAAGGCGCATAGAGCTGCACAACTTGCAGTACTGCTCGGTCATCTACACATCGGCACATTTTTTTAAGCTATTCCCTTACACTGTTGTTATACATCAGCTTGTTGCGCTTATAAATGGTGAAATGTTTTCGTACAATACATCAGGGTATAGAATTCGTCATATACTGGAAGATGAACCATCAACACAAGATTGCACTACTAATCATGCACTTCAATTGGCGACCTCGCTCAAAGAACCAAGTTGACCAATGGATTCTCTTGAAGAAAAAGAAACTTCCCTATGAGGCTATGAGGTAGCCCAAGGAAGCTCTATTCTAGAAGGGAGTACTTGTCACCGAGTTCACACGCTTGTCTCGCCTCACCACTCGGTCAAAACTTAAACTACTTTTTTGCTGCAAAAAGCTACAACGGTGACGTCACAAGAACTTTGCCCCAACTCCTTGCTTGCTTCACAGGGAAGGTTTTGTAGACGGCGGCATCGCATCAGCATTATTTGTTCAGTTTGTGTTCGGTGAACACCTAAGTACCGAACATGTTAGTTTTAGTGTTTGGATTTGGAGTAAGTTGCACTGTAGGTAAAACTTTTGATTAGTTCCCGTCTAGGTACTCGAACTGAAAAATATACTATCGTCTGGGTCCTAAAACTATCCATCTCGTCCACCAAAAGGTACAAAACACGCCACGCGTGCACCAGAGCTGACGTGGCGAGCCAACTCACCCTGTCATCATCATATATATGCCATGGAAAATTAGCTTTATGCTCGTCTGATCTCTTTGACACCATCTCGTCCCTCTTGTTGTCTCACTTCCATATGGATCCCGCTTGTCGTCATCTACCTTCCCCCGCAAAGAATCTCCTTGTGATGTTTGACATCGATTCTAGTGATCGACTGTATATATACTAAGAATCTAAGACATCTCTCACTATCCAAAAACACCCATAGCATGGATCTATGTTGCTTTGCTTATGATTTAGAAATACATCTTATCTTATACTCCATAAAACTAAACCTCATTAGCTATTTCTCGCAACGTTGAATCTATCCACCTCATCGATCCACTATCAAATGCATTTATGATCAAGTAGCATTTGCAATTATGATCTACATATCAGCAAGACATATCATCCACTAACTAGCATTGCGCCTGCCAACATCCACTAAAGTTTGTGGAGTTTTTTTTTTTTTTTTTTTTTTTTTTTTTGAGAAACAGCTGAGCTTCATTCATTGATCATGATCATGGTTACAATCATTAAATATGATCCCCATAATACCGGTGGAGGTATAAGGCACTCCACCACCGGATTTGAGCGGGAAACAAGTTTTGAACACTCATGAGCTAAAATATTACAAGATCTTTTGGAAAAGATTAATGAAAAGCCAACTAAGCTCCGACTTAAGTCTTCAATCTGCTGTAGGAAAGGGCCGACTTCAGAATTTTGGTGCCGACATTGTTCCCACAGGTTAACAAGCGGTTGAGAATCTGCTCCGTGATCGACGTTGCACTCCACGATCTATGGCATACTAGACACCATCACGACAGGGTCGTCGATTTGGAAGATAGCACACTAAGACAATGTTCATACCACCTTGCTTCCCCCCTGCATCATCATCTCTAATCACTATTCCAGTAGCTCCTCTTCCTTCTACCAGCAGTGAAGGATGCAACAACATTACATTTGGCCTAGCCTGGTGGTGGCTGTTGCCAATGTTGCATCACATTTGGCGGACCTTTGTTCATGATTGAGTGCACGAGTTGCCACAAATCGAAAGCAATATCCTTGACCTGCCTTCCTCATTGGGATTTCTGGTTCACCATGTTTCCTTTTATTCATCCTCAACCGCAATGACCACATCCCGCAGAGAATGATAGCTGCAGCTCGCTCCGAACAATGGCTAGGAAGGATCAACCAAATCCCTTGCCCAAGTCACGAGATGCACCTTTGAAAGTTTAGGAGGTAAAGGTGTGCTTTCACAGTGTGGGGGACCTATATGACACAACATGAATAGTTTAGTAAGACAGATGTGCACTTTCATCGTCTCAGGACCTAGATGATGCAGTGAGAATAGTTCAGCGACCGCCAGTGTAATTCTCTCTAAATTAAACAAACTCTTAGTTAGAGTCCTTTGGCCAAACAATTTAGCCAGCCAGACGAGCACCACCAAATCTCAGGCTATTTTTTTTTCAATCAAAATACAGTGGCTTTGTTGATAATAATCCCTCGTCGGTGTTGACGGGTCTGCCCGTCCCGTCCCGTCCAGTCCACCACACAAGCAGCCGAAACGAACCAAACTGGGACCCGGACCGGACCGGACCGGACCGGACCAGTCGGTGATTCATTCAGCGTGGAACGACCTGCCACTACGACGGACCAATCCCAGCCATTGGTTGGAGATCCGGCAGCAGCCAGGAAGCTCCCCTCTTCCACCCCGCGAAGCGCGCGGCGTTAATATCTCCCTCCCCTGCCATCTTCAGGTCCCCCGATCCCCAATTCCTCCTCCTCCTCCTCCTCCTCCTCCGCCTCCGGATTTCGCATTCGGCACACAGCGCAGGTGAGCCTGTCCCCCGATCCACCCCTCCCTCTCTCCCCTCCGCGGATCCAGATCTGAGCCCCCCGCCCCCTCCCGCTCTCAGATCTCTCCGGCGGCCGGGGACGCGCGCGCGCGCGCGCCCTCTGCGCTGTACGCAGATCTCCGCTCGCCAAAGCGTGATCTGCCGGCGGAGACCCGCGCGCTGGGTTGCATGGATCGGGTCGTCGGTTCAGATCCGCGCCGCCGTTGTCTCGCCGGGCGTGGTGGCTGGCTCGCGATCCGATCCGTTGTGTTGTGTGGCTAGGGTTTGTGCGGGAGGGAGATCTGAGCGAGGAATGAATTGTTGATTGTGGTTGCAGGTGGTGAAGGAAGAGGGGGACGAGATGGGGCTCGCGTTCGGAAGCTCTTCAGCCGGCTCTTCGCCAAGAAGGAGATGCGGATCCTCATGGTCGGTCTCGACGCCGCCGGTAAAACCACCATCCTCTACAAGCTCAAGCTCGGCGAGATCGTCACCACCATCCCCACCATCGGTCAGCACCTTCCCCCCACCCCACTCTCGTTGCTTGTTGTCGTTGGATCATGTGCGGTTCCTACCTAGTTGCTGCTGGATCATATTCGAATGTTCGATTGCTACGTACGTTGTTGGATCATGTTCGGTTCCTATGTCGCTGGATGGATCATGTTCGATTCGGTTGTGAAAGAATGCTGTGTTAAACGATGGATCTGATGGATGCATACCTGATTGAGTGGTGGTTAAATGTTACATGATTTTTTTTTTTTGTTATGCCGTGATACTTGAATAGGATTATAGCAACAATTCTGTGACCTGTTTGATGGAGCTAAATGCATTTAATATCATCCTAGATAATACAAAATGCTTGATCTATTGTTACCAACTTGAAAATAATATTGATTGGTTAATAGTAGCCAGTGAAAACTACATTTTTCTTTATATTCTGTTCAAGTTTTGCCTTTTTGGCTATTGGAAAGCTAATTTAGATATTATCATCAGGGAGAATAAAAAAAATAAAAATGTAAAGCATGATGGAACGACAGTGTAATAATAACACTATTCCGTGTAATTCAACTTTTCAACGTAAGTACACTTCACTATAGTTGAAGCGGGCTCAACTAACAAGGACCTGGGTTTCAATCTCTAAATTTTGCTTACAAAAATGCTTATTGCCGTCTGCCTTGCTAATTTCTTATGATTATGCTAGAACTGTGTTTTTGTTTTTCATGCTTCAGTGTCCTTAATCTTACAAGAGATTATTATTATTTTTTTTTTTTTTTTGAAATCCAGGTTTCAATGTTGAAACTGTTGAGTACAAGAACATTAGCTTCACTGTCTGGGATGTCGGGGTCAGGACAAGGTATGATCCCCAACATCATTTTGTATTATCCATTGGTGCTGCATCATAATGTTATCTAATTTCTTATTCTCCCAGAATCTGGAGCCATCATTATTTTTAATTTTCTATTTGATTTCCTAGACTGATTTGATTGTTAACAACTTGACCTTACTGTATCACATCAATTTTTAGACATGGAACTAGTGCTTGGTCCATCTCTATCTTAATGCAGTGATACTTCACATGTTTTGTCACATTTTGACTGACTGGGTACTGATTTAATAAAAACAGATCAGACCTCTCTGGAGGCATTACTTCCAGAACACCCAGGGTCTTATCTTTTGTTGTGGACAGCAATGATCGTGGACCGTGTTGTTGAAGCCAGAGATGAGCTCCACAGGATGCTGAATGAGGTCAAACAATCTACTAGATCACTTTATTATGCTGTCGCTTTCTATCAATAAGCTTATGTGTGGCAACTTTAGAATTTTGTTAGTGAAATGAAATTCATTTGGTTCTGATGGCAGGATGAGCTGCGTGATGCTGTGCTCCTTGTTTTCGCCAACAAGCAAGATCTTCCCAATGCCATGAATGCTGCTGAGATTACTGACAAGCTTGGATTACACTCCCTGCGCCAGCGACACTGGTAAGCAACTGAACATAGATTGTCTTTTGTGTAAAGCATATGTGACTACGAAGCTACTTCTGTGACCTTCATATTGACATGTAATCAGCATAGCTTGCATAAGTTAAAAATTGTTCGTTATTGACTTGTCATTGTGTTCGTGTTCTTGCTGATAGGTACATCCAGAGCACCTGTGCCACAACTGGTGAGGGTCTGTATGAGGGCCTGGACTGGCTTTCCAGCAACATTGCGAGCAAGGTATACATATGTCATGGTTGTCTTTAGTTACAAATATTTTGGTTCGATCTGATTATTTCATCTCATTTTTGAAATACCATTTCTCACCGCCACATAGACCTGATCAGTTTCCTCTTCTGCACATGCAGGCTTGAGGCCTGCCTTGAAACATCAACTGCGAACTGACTAGGAGCTCCGAATGTATCATGGAAACTTAGGACAGAATCGCCTTTTGCAACCTGTTAGGTGTCTCTACCGGCACACTATATTTTTTTGTTTGGAATATGTAATGATGTCACTGCCCAACGTTTATTCTACCCTACTATACTGTTGGATGTTCTTTGGACCTGTTCATTTTGCACAAGGATTGGAGTTCCAATATCAAGCCACATTTTACATTCGTAGTAAATATCTGATTAGTAAATTAGCAAGGAGATATAATATCATGAACATGGAAATCGAGATTAGATTAAACAGTCAAAATTATACAGTTAGCATGTCTTGGAGCATCTCTGTAGCTCTTATCAAAGATCAAAGCCTTTGGTACCCAAAGCCATTACTTTTAGTGGTGTTCTATAGCCTGTAACCGCAAGGTCTTGGGTTCGAGCCCCAAAAACTCTGTATATTGCACATGGTGCTGGTGAAGCTTTGGTGCTTAAATACTCCTACCCAGACCCGTGTTGGGAGCCCACTTTTATGTTTTTGCTTGCCATCAACTTTTTGGCCGTTTTTTTTTTTTTTTGCGTTAAAATCCACGAGTATCCTGGTTAAGCTCTAGTTGAGCTAATAAGGTCGGCAAAGAGTGTGAAAACAACACACTAACACATACTCCCTCTGTCCCCTTTTTAGATGTCACTATGGGATGCGTCTTGGGCCAAACTTTCTTAACTTTTGACTGGTGCCTGCGTAAAAAATACGCAGAACATTTATATCTTCAGATAAATTTATTAAAAAAACTAGAATCAAAGATCTTTTCAATGATACTAATTACTTAACATAAAGATTTATATATTTTAATATATAATTACCGGCAGTTTGAAAAATATTGACTTTTAAACGCGAGAATGGCATCTATTTGCGACGGAGGGAGTAAGGCAGAGATGCGGCTGAAAGCCAGATACATGATGATCAAAAACGAAGCGTGTAGAGCATTTCCTCGTGCAGCAAAGCCGGACACCTCGTTATGCTTGCAAAACTCTGAGTCCATGGCAGGCCCTATTGTGGCACGTCTTCTGTGATTGATTTTGTTTAGAGTGGTGCTGGAGCCTCGTCGTGGGCACGGAGCCTAGCCGGCATGATTGCCAAACCTCTAGCATGATTGAAGGAGGACAACGTAGTGTGGCACCTCGAAGGTATGCCTACAACGGACTGCCAACTACATACACCTGCATTGCATTTGCTGATGGGCGCATGACAAATTTCAGCGTGGGCAGCCTGAGAGCATCCCCATCCAGCCCCCTCTAATTTGGGAGCCAATCTAAAAAATTTGAGGATTCAAATTTACTCCCAACTCCAGTGGTCTTCTCAAATTAAAGCCCCCAAACATGAGCCCTCCCCCGTCCTCCTCCCTCCTCACCTCCCGCAGCCGCCGCGACGCCCCCGTCCACCTCCGTGCGCCAGATAAAGTTATGCTATGAAGACTGTGTTGCTATCCTAAAAGCTTATTATTTTTGTGATATGGAAGGAGTATACATTTATATACTATATTCTAAAAAAATACATTGCGTTAGTTGTCAAAAGCCAGATAAACAGCTGAATGCAAGTGCGGTCAAACTACGCCAGATCAAAGCACGCGTCAGTTGCAGTCCTACCCCAAATTCTGTTGCAACTCCAGACAAGTCTTTAATTACTGGTGACTTGTATCCACCAAATTCCGGCTTTACAAAATTTCATCCTGACTACTCTATATATATATACAGTATAGATGTCCAACGGGCCGCCCGGTACGCTGTGGCCGCTTCGGGCGGGCCGCCCGGGCGACCGGTCGCCCTTCACGCCTCGGGTCACGCGGGCGTGCCACCTCTGACGGGCTTAGGCGCCGCCCGCCCATGGCCCGGTCCGAGGGTCATTTTATCGGCCCACGGGCCACTCGGGCCAGCCGGGCCACGGGGCGCCCCTGCCAGAGCCGTAAAAAACGAGCCGCCGCTGCGCTCCCATGGTCGTCGCGCCTGCCCCTTCACGCCGCCGCCGCCGCGCATCCCCGACGCCGCCCCCTCCCGTCAGCGCCCCGCCCATGAGGGCCCTACCGCCGGGCGGCTTGCTGCTCCCATGGCCGCCTCCCCATGGCCCGCGCGCGCTGCCAAGGCTGCTGCCGCCCTTCCGCCGCCAAGCTGCCTTCTTCCGCTGCTCGCGCCGCCAAGGCTGCCGCTGCTGCCGCCGCTGCCGTAAAGGCCATGGCCCCTCTCCGTCCTTGCCGCCGGGGAGCGCCGGCCCGCCCAGCCGCTTCCGCGGCGCGGCGCGGGAGAGCGCCCGCCGCCGCTGGCATCGCTTCTTCCAAGGCGCGCGCCAAGGCCCTCCCTTCAGCGCGCCGCGGGAGCGCCGCCGCCGGGCTGCCGCGCCAGGTCGAGTCGAACAGGGGACTCAACTCAGAGAGGATAGGGTTGGTCAGGATGATCCTATGAGGCTTTTTTATTTATTTAGTGGAGATTGGGGTGGGCCGGATGGGGATGTATTACGTTAACGGTCGCTCCAACATCACTTCCAAAGATTCTGTAATGTGCCGGGCCGATCGCGGGCGGACGGGCTGGCCCGACCGGGCCGGCACCGGTACCCACGGGCGAGGCCATGGCCCATGGCCCGCCACCACCGGGCCGTAGCCCGCGTAACTGTAAAATACGGACCGGGCCGCCCAGGTACCGGGCCGTTTTGCCGGGCCACGGACCGGGCCACACGGGCCAAATGGCCAAGTATAATATACAGCCACTGACCACTGTGATGTGCATATCTACCCCAGCAAAGTCTGGACGACCAAGAAACCAAGAAGAAACCCAGTAGACAGATCGAATGGCGTGCTTCACCAGGCGTCTCGCCCTCGTCCTCGTCCTCGTCCTCTCAGCGGCTGCTGCCGCCGCCGTCCTGCTCCTCGGCGCCACGGCCACGGTGACGGCGGTGGCGGCGAGTGGCGTCCCGGGCTACTGCGAGCCGGGGCAGGCCATCCCTTCCGGCAGCCCGCTGTCGTGGTGCGTGTGGTACGTGGCGAGCCGGAGCTGCGACGTGGTGGCGTCCATGCTCCCCGTGCTCAAGCCGGCGTGCTGCCACCAGCTGCAGGGCGTCCCCGCCGAGTGCCGGTGCCGGGCGCTGCGTGTCATGATGGAGAGACCCCTCGTCGTGGGCACGGAGCCGGCGGAGCAGCAGAGGTGCCGCGCCGCGCAGCGCCGCTTCGCCCCCGCCGTCGTGACGGAGGCCGAGTGTGCGCCTAAGAACCGTCCATGGCAGGCCCTTCTGCAACGAGCTCGACGCCGAGTGATGGCATGGACTGATGCAGATGAACCGTATGTACGCCGAGTAGAATAAAAGGGGCATATATATGCTGAGATAATCTGATATGCATGTATATATATCGGTGTGTTGAACGATTAATTAATCAACATTCGGAATTATCAGCATTACTACATCATCAATTGGCATCTTCTCACCTCACCTTGAATTTCTCATATATTCCACTTCTCGGTTTTACCTAGAAACCTTATAAATAAGGTGGATATGAACAAGGCTACTCATTACTCATCTCGCCTGACACTCCAGCCAAGGTCTGTTTCTGACTGTTGTTACCGTAGTATTGTTCATCATGCTATTTCTTCAGTATCAAAGTGTGTCTGATTACACACATACGTCAAATTTATTTGATGAATGAACAATGCAATTTTCTAAATTACCAATATATACAATAGTAATGCTTACAAGTGATTAGCAAATGAATTTGTACATCTGCTTTCTTGGTTTTTCTCCAAAGGTTTGTTGTTTGTGTAAACCGAACTGGTTTTCAGTATGCGGTGAGAGGTTAAATAGTTATGTGGATTAGGAAACTGGATCAGAACCTTGTTGATGAGCCCATGGATGAGAAGGCCAGTCAACTAGAACATGTTCAAAGGAAAGGTATATCGTTCTAAAACTGGATCAGAACCTTGCATGCCATTTCCTTCCTTTTTCTATTTTTAATATCAGATATTTGTACTGAAGTTAAAAGTTGTAGGCTCTGCTCTTGATCTGGCAGACTACAAATCTTGATGCCTCCAAGTAGAAAAACGGTCCTGATCTCACCGGACATGTACAAGCAAGGTCTGCTTCCTTCTGTTGGGCTACTCCAGTTTTCTTCATCGTACTATTTCTCCCTTTTCTCCTTTAAATTATAAGTATAAAAAATATTTAATGCCCTTGATTTCTTCTTATCGTATTCACATACTGATAAGAGTAGTACATAGAGTGCCACTGAAGTAAATAATGGTTCTAGAAAGGAATGGACAGTGCAGTAGTAGGTCACCTGCAACATGCTTGTGTAACCACCCTACCCTTTTTTTGTCTGTACTGACTATTCTTTGTCTGATCCTCTGAAATAAGATAGGTTATTGCCCTTCTGTTTCTAAAGTTACCAGTGATTCTGACATGTCTTGTCATTGCACCTGTTTTCCCTTTAATTCTATTCCTTTCTTACTATACTAATCCATCTGCTCACATTATCGTTCAATTGATTTGTTTCAATTGGTGAAATAAAACTAAGTTCTTGCAATGCCAGCTTAAGTTTATGATTTAATTAGCTTGCACTGACAGTTCACTAATTAGGGACATATTTTTTGAATAAGTTTATTTATATTACAGATCTCTGTCGTGCAACAGAAGCCAAAAGTTGAGCAAGTGGCTAATGGGATGAATGCATATATAGATGAATGTTTTTTTTGGGATAGAGGGAGTACATTTTTCTAAAGATGTGACACAAGCGCTAATAGTGAAAGTAAGCCTATTATGTTGCACATCTTCCACTTACCTGTATTATTGGTTGAACTTGCAAAGGCTTGAAGTTGCCAATGATGTTCTTGCTACAACTGAACTATATATATATCTTCATGTATTATCTATAATCAGCCATTATTTTATTTCCCGTTACATCGCACGGGCACTTTTGCTAGTAAGTAAAAATAAAATGGTCTGATCAATGGGAGTTGTGGGAATAAGCGTGGCTAGAATAAGCTGCTGAAAAGTGTGGTGTTTAGTTATTGATTTCACCTTCTTATTATATCACAAGAACAAAGCCGGATCTGAGTTTAGAGCTTGCTGGGTTCTTCCATCTAGAACAAGTCCATGGAACGACTTTAGAATGGTTCACTAAACTGTATAGTGTTGATAAGGTGGAATGGTCTAGAGTGAGACTGGAGAGAGATCTAGCGTATTTGCGTAGAGAGTTTGCATCATTTTCATTGTTGTAGTTTTCTTGTTACTCTCTGGTAGCCACCACAACCTAGATGGCTTGGAGCAGCGAGACATCATTGAGCACTTCTTGGTGGTTGTATAGGGGTTCGGTTGGAGTTGATTGTGAAGGGTTTTGTGCTCACCCCATGGGAAATTGTGAATGGCAACTATACTAGAATCAAGAGGCCAATTAGAGTGTCTTGTTGATTCTACGGTTCATTTACAGGCATACACATGGAGGACCAATCTTGGGTTCTTATTTTGCTTGTGGAGGACCGGAAATCTAAGGACTCAGCTCAACAAGGATGTAGGTTGCCCACAACAAACCAAACCCCGGGTAAAAAATTCTTGTGTCTCTTGCCCTTGTTGGGTTGCCTCTACTACTCTTGCATTTACTTTGATAATCTTGTGCTTTGAGTAATTTCTTGTGTCATTGTGTGGCTCTCTAGTCAGGTAGAGTAATCCGATTAGTTGGTTGACTGAATTAGGCTAGGCTTATCTTTGAAGTGATTAGGCTACGCTTGTAGTGGCTTTTATGATCACCTTTTACTAACACTTTGGCCTAGTTTTGTGTCTTAACATGAAAATTTAAAAAGGTTGTTCATCCTCCCTCTAGCCATCATAGATCCTTTTAACATACTATAGAGATAACACATGGGACACAGGGGTTTGGGGCCAAAATATGACATGCTAGAGGTTTGGCAAGCAAAATTTAGGTAAATAATTTGCCATTGATTTGGCAAACCAAATGTGAGAGGTTTGGCAAGTTTTGGTATTAAACCAAACAACAACCAAATCATGGCTTGATAAATCTTTGGCTTTGGCATATTTTGAAAGGCAAACCAATCGGACCCACATATTTATACTTGGTTTAGGTACGAGATACCTACATCTAGTGAGAATGAGGAACTTTGTTGCTTGTGCAATTTGAGTTTGGGACAAGGTTGATTGTGATTAGGGGGTCATAATTATGTTTATGGGTTGAGGATCTAATTAGAATTGTCTAGTATAGGGATAGGCCAAATACATTCGAAACACAATTGCAAAGATAATAAATACTATGCTAGCCCAAATCATGATCTTCACTAATTTGGATTTGGTTCTCTCATGCAAATGGTGAGTTGTAGATGAGAACCATGAAAATAAAGATCCCAAATAAGAAAATAGAAACCAAGGGAACCACAAGAGTGAAGACCAAGAGAGTCTCCCATTTTAGTCGTTATTTGCTCACATAGAGTCCTTATCCATTTACAAGTTGGTTTCCTAGTTGGATGTAGTAGGATGAAGTAGATTTCCATGTGAATCTTTGCTATACGTTGTCTATATGAGGTTTTCTCATTCGGTTGGGCCTCTTGAGTAATTAGACTTCGGCTATCGCGACCTGGTTAGGAGACAATTTTTCTCGAGGAAAAACACCCAAACGGGTCCTGGTGTACAAAGCAGGCTATGCAAGAGGCCCAAACCATTTGGGGTACCTCATTTACTTGGTGGACAAGGCATAGAAAGATGTACTAAAAAAACCAACTCTGTTTTGATTAGATTTCCTTGTAACAAAATAGAAAAGTGCAACTATCAACCAATACTTCTTTTGTATTGCTACCCTATGTACTATCTAAGGATGAGTAGGGCTCCCTAATCAACACAACATATAACATCCTATCATGGATTTCTTTGCAAAAGACCATTAGTGCTCCTATAGCCCAAGTGCACAATGCATAAAGAACAAAGCATGCTCACCTGAACGTAAGGTACCTCGGTACTTGATCGAGTAAAAGTCATATGCTACATACTCTATGCATAAAACACTAATCTTTTGTCATATGGGTTTTTCCTTTGTACATAGATGTGTCAGCCCCTTCCTATTAGTCAGAACCATGATAGTCAAGACATAGTCCTTGGTATGTAATGTTTTCTTAATGATTTTTTGTTTCACCGTTGTGGAATATCCAGATCAATCCACTCTCAATGTGCTAAAAAGGATGAGTTGCAATCCTTCCCTTCACCCTTTTGAACTGTATCTTCAAAGATTCCAACATATGGGTATGTTAAGTTTGGGAGAAGAAGATATATAGCAGATCGATAGAAACCCTAATTAGCTTTGTGAATCGCTTGGGGGATATACCCATTCGGTATGCTCACGTGTACCCTCTAGCAGAGTTAGGACAAGCTTGAGCACGCACAAATCCATCGTGAGCCCTAGGCTCCTGAACAATGGACCTCAACCCTAACCTCCACCTAGAAATTGCTCGGGCCTTCGTCCGAGCCACAATCAACATTGTGAGCCACGATCAAAAGGTGGCTCAGGAATCTATCAGGTCTCAAAGAGCCTGACAGACATAGAGACGTAGCACTGTTTGCCTGCTCCACTACTGTTTGGCACTATCAGCCACTCCCTCGGTAGGGTCATGCAGTGAGCATGGCGCATTAGGACAAGGAACTTCCCTAAGCTCCAAGAGCAGAGGCTTTGGGATCCTCTAGGTTGGGGAGGCAACTTGCACGCAAGAAAGTCTTGAGAAGGTTCACCTGGAGGAAGCCACATGACAGTAGGCATTCGCTGACGGTCAAGTGCCAGACTATGGTAACTGGTATTATGACATTGTTGGCCCCCACCTAGATGACAAAGAAGTACCACACGATGCCAAGACAGGACGAGCACCTGGCGAAGCCTTAGGTTAGAACTAAAACTGACTTGTACATAATGCCCTGTAGGGATGTAGGGGACCTTGTAGGATCCGATGGAAGCCTAGAGGGGGGTGAATAGGCTTACCCCTAAAATTGACCTGTTAAAACTTGAACACGCTGTCGTCAAGATGCAGAGAGGTGCGACATCGCCGCAGATAGGCACGGCACACCGCCGCGTGAAACCGGCTGCATGCAGAGGCAGGATGACCAAAACCGAGAACTCGAAGACTTTTTCGAAGTCCAGGTGCGGCATCGCTGCGACCTCAAGCGGCACCGCCAAGCGAGTCACCTGACAGAGATGTCTCCGAGGTGAATCACGAGGGGCTATGTATGTGATGCTTGTGATTCACCCCTGTTCCTCGCACACAAATACTTCCGCAGATATACCCGAAGTGACAAAAACCCCGCAATAAGATAGATCGGGGACGAAACCCTAGCTCACAAGATAAATATGCAATAAAGTAAAAGAGCACAAGTGACACAAGGATTTGACCCGTGGTTCGCCACGCCACACAGCCGGGTTACGCCCACGTTGTTGAGGTTGCCACACAAGGCTTAGCTTGCCCACCGGCTTGCTTTTTCCCTCGTTCACAAGTCTAGGAGTTAACCCTAGAGATGTGGGGTAATGTATTGTTGTTTGTGTTGAGGTTACAAACCTTCCAAGGCTGCCACACGAAGGGGGCAAGCTCAAGGGCGACGCCTAGCCGTCTAGGAGCAAGCTCCAAGAGTAAAGAACCCTAGGGTTCCAGCCAAACGTGAACCAAATGCTCTTTTGAGTGGGGGAAGTAGTAGATCCGGCCTCCAATCGAAGTTTGCAGCTGTTTCCCTCAAAAATCCCTGGTGGGAAGTGAGAGATTGAGTGGGGAGCTCAAGGTGCTTCAATGGAGGAGTGAGAGAGAGAGCAAGAGGTGTTCCTGGCTGTTCTGTCGAGAGGAAGAAGAAGAGTGAGCCAGGTGACCGTTGTAGGAGGGGTAGAATGGGTATTTATACCCCACAGTCCCCAACGGTAGGATTTAAGTGTGGCACTCGCCAAGATCGACACGCGCATGCGCCGCACCAATGCGCTGCACCGCACCAACTGACAAACAAAAAGATGAAAAGCATGTGTAGAAGCCGGGCCGGTCGGGTTGGAGTTGAGTTTTGTGTCCGATTTGATGTTTAGAGCACTTGGTCCACAGTACCCGAGAATCCTAGGACCCCTCTTAATAGTACGGCATTTCCTAAACTCAAGATTCAAAATATGAAATAATTTAAACGCCTTGATCCAGAAACACCACCATCTTAGCTTATTTGGTGCCTTTGGACCTGTACATCAACTCCATATTTTATTCCCCGCATGTCATCTTCAGAAATCTCATTAGTCCCCTAATTCGGTGGTCATCAACGCCAAAACCCACTTAGAGCTTGATTGCACTTACAATCTCCCCTTTTTGGTGATTGATGACAACCAAATTAGAGCTTACATAAGATGTAAAGTCAAACTTAGATTTCAAGACCAAGGATGTAGGAACCTCCCCCAAATATGTGAGTGAGTCTTGAATTCTCATAATTGACATAAAAGGTCAATTTCACATATTTAGGTGTAGTGAGGCCTCCCCTAAATGTGTGAGTGAGATTTGAATTCTCAAAGTGACATCAAAAGTCAAGTCACACATTTAAAAAAAGTGTGCAAGGCCTCCCCTACATCCATGGTTGCCGTGGGGTGCTCAACAGGTGTCATAAAAATATATCCGTGATGCATATGACAAATGTAAAACCGATCGAGCACAAAGAGGTTGTGCATGCGCAGACCGATGTGCGTGGCAGCGCCGCGCCTATCGAACAGATAGACGTAACATATCCACCACATCATATATGACATGATAAAAGGAATTAAACATGCGGCCAGTTATCTAATATAGAGTTTAAACATCCAAAGACCAAATCCGAGAAATAACAAGTCATAGGTGGCATTATTACATAAAATAGAGTTTCTCTCGAACTCACACCTAACAAGCTACTCTCAAAGGATCTAAACACCAAGATCACCCGTTGCAACATCCTCCTCGAAACATCCAGTATCGAAAAAGTTTGACCCTCCCCCCTCATTTCTTCTAATTTTCTCCCCCTTTGGCGTCAAGCACCAAAAAGATCATAGAAAAGAGAAGAAAATGAGAGCGAGTCACTCCTCACTAGTGTCCTCGCGACCGAAGTGGTGTCCTCGTCCTCCTCGTAAATAACAAAGACTAGTCTGCGCGCAGAGCGACGAGTGGAGCGCCGAGCCGGTATCTGGCCGTGCAAAGGAACCAAGCAAGTCCGAGAGGTCCCGATCTGAGCCGCTAGTCCCCGAAAGCTCGGGAGGTCATACTTGCTATGGCCTAGGAATATAGCAGGTGGAACCGAAGTCCTTGCTTCTCCCCGACACTCTTGAACGCCGCCTCACCTCCCTGCGCATCTCATAAGTCTCATTGAACTGAATATGCGCAGTGCTCCAAAAATGGCCTTGATCCACTTCTTGATCTTGGATCGAGAGCCACTTTGTGCCTCCCGGGCCTAGAGCTAGAGGGCTGCTCCAAGTCCTCTCTACCACCGAGGTGCCTCCCTGCAGGTGGATCCGCCACTCGCCTTCCCTCCCTCCAAACCATGGGTCTTCTCAATGTTGTAGGCTGTGTGGAAACAGTCCTTAGGAAATATCTGACCTGAGACCCTCTCAATCATGAACATGAGGTAGGGAGCATATGGCAGGTTCCTCCTAGCATCATCCATGGCATTTGCCAGCTGCCTCCAAATGAACTTTCCAACATTGAAAGTTTCATCATTCCCGAAAATGAGCAAGAAGTTCCTAGCATATCCATTTATGTCTGAGGCTGCCCCATCCTTGGGGTCAATAGTGCATCTGCAAAGGTTGTTCATCACATAGAAGAAGTCCTTCAGACCCTTCCTCTTGCCATCAGCTGCACTTGGCTTTGCCCAGCAGTCTCTGATCACTTTGATCTCAACAGCATCAATCTCATGTATATCGTGAATCGCCTCGTGATCAGCCCCAAAACCAAGTATCGACAAAATGTGACAAAGTCAACTCGTGGTGCCTCTTGTCGGTCATCCAGTGAATGGTATCCGACCGCATCCCCGATGGATAGGTGGCATGGAACTGACTAAGAATCTCCTCATTCCAATCATGCTTGAAAGACATGATGTCTGTCAGCTCAAACCTGTCACAAGCCTCAATAGCCTCATTGAAGGCATCCTCCTCCTTCTCAGCCATCCTCTCAAAGTCTATATAGTGCATAGTGGTGATCTTGCTCTTGGAAGAGTGGAAGAGGACAATCAAGTGGAAGTTGGAATGAAAGGCTGCCCAAAACCTCTCATCAATGCCCTCTGTCTACTCATCAGAATAGACATTGTATGCTCTGGCATCTGCTACTTCTCTCTGCTTTCTGAGATAGCTAACCACGAGGGGATATGCTGGATCATTGACGGGGCTGCCATCTCAAAGACACCCTCCACTTGCATCATATATGTGTTGTCAAACACAGAAAGGTGCTTTGGAGTGCCTTGATCACCTGGGGGCACAATGGTGTACCCATATTGCCGCTTCTTTGCTCCTCGATAAGCTTCGCCTTGTTCCACTTCCACCGCCTGCCCAGGTTCTTTTTCGCCTCTGCCTCTCTTCTCCACAACCTTGACCCTCATCTTTCTTTTGCCATGAGGATCGCCTCCAGGATCCATCTATGCAATTTTAAGAGATTGATCAGAAACTGTCAATGATAGGAAGTAAGATGGCCAAATTTATGTAGTAGAAGGGTTAGAAAAATAAATTTTGATGATTTTGAGCAAGCTGTCGGGGGGTAATAGCTCGGGCCACGCTGCACCCGCTGCGCAGAGGCACGACATCTTGCCGCGTGCTAGCACGAAGCACGCTGCACTACCGCTCCCCCCTTGCTCAAATGTCATCAAAATTCATTTTAATAAACTTTCTAATGCATCTATTTACCACAGTCACTTAACTATCACAATTTCAGATACAAATTCAGAGTTGGTGCAAAATGTCCATGGATTCGAAAAGATGAGTATGAATCTAACTGAAATTTCTTCAATGGTTGGAGTCAATCGATTTCACATTTCAATGAAGTAAGTAATTTGAGGGATATTTGCCGTTGGAAGCAGCTAAGAACAGTCATGTTCTATTTGGGGGCGGCATTGCCGCGCCCTCCCCCCTAAATCACCTAAGTCATGGAAGTGTGAAATTGGTCGATTCCAATCATCAAAACTACTTCCCTAGAATTCATACAACACTTAGCAACTGAAATCCATGAGAAATTGTTGCACATTGCATAGATTGGGCAAAAGCTCCATGGCTAGGGTTAGGTTTACCTTGACTGATTGAGGAGAGAAGAGAGAAGAAACGCTCGGGGAGAGGGAGCGGGGACCGCCGGGACGAGCAAGAAGGCCGGCAGGGCGGCGGCACGCGGCATCGCCGGGGCGGCGGCAGTCCCGGGCGCATGCGCGGCAGCGAAGGACGACGGCGCCTTCTTTCGCCTCCGAGAGAGAGAAAGAGAGGGGCGAAAGAAGTCGGGTCGGAGGAAAAAAAGAAAGACCGTTGGGCCAGGGTAAAAAGGAAAGAAAAAAATTTGGCCCAAAATGGTTCGGACATGACGAGTCCGAAACCCTAGGCGCGGCACCGCCGCACGAAAGTGCTAGGGCGCAAAGATCGCTTCGTGCAGTGCCTACGCGGCATTGCCGCCCAAACTGCTTGTCCCGCATATATATTGTCACTTTTTGACTTATTTCTCCTCAAATTTGATCACAGAGACACCAAAATTCATTGCCGAGAACAGGATCATCAATACGGAACCATGGCATTGAATTTTGGATTAGAATTTGAAAACCTTTTTGAAACACAATATGAAAGTTTTCACAAACTTTTCCTATGTCGAACTAGTGTCTCAAACAGTTTGCATGTGTGCCGGAATTCAAACCAAGTTACGAGAATTGAGAATGTTTAGCTCACTACGCAGCACAAAACCTTGACTCATCGAGAGGCTTGGTGAAGATATCGGCTAGTTGTTTTTCGGTGCTCACATGGCGAATTGCGATATCTCCTTTGAGTTCGTGGTCTCTCAAGAAGTGATGACGGATGTCTATGTGTTTTGTTCTAGAGTGTGCTACCGGGTTATTTGCGAGTTTGATGGCACTCTCGTTGTCACAAAGAAGAGGTATCTTTGTGAAATGACATCCGTAATCCTTTAAGGTCTGCTTCATCCAAAGTAGTTGAGCACGGCATGCACCGCCGCAACATACTCGGCCTTGGCGGTGAAAAGGGCTACACAATTTTGCTTCTTAGAGCTCCAAGACACTAAGGACCGCCTAAGGAATTGACATGTCCCCGGCAGTGCTTTTTCGATCTACTTTGCAACCGACATAGTCGAATCAAATAGCCAAGTAGATTGAACTTGGAACCCTTAGGGATACCACAAGCCAAGGTTAGGAGTGAGTACTAAATATCTCAAGATTCTCTTAACAACCACATTGTGACATTCCTTTGGATTAGCTTGAAAACGAGCACACATACACACACTAAGCATTATGTCCGGCCTAGATGCACAAAGGTAAAGCAAAGATCCAATCATGGAGTGATATACCTTCATGTCCACGGCTGGACCCTCCTCATCAAGATCAAGATGTCCATTGCTTGGCATTGGAGTTTTGATTGGCTTTGCCTTAGCCATATCAAACTTCTTTAGCATGTCATGGGTGTACTTGGTTTGGCAAATGAATGTCCCTTCCTCCATTTGCTTGACTTGAAACCCGAGGAAGTACTTTAGCTCACCCATCATGGACATCTCAAATCTCTTGGTCATTGTCCTACTAAATTGCTCAACATACATATTGTTAGTGCTACCAAATATTATGTCATCGATATATATTTGGCATACAAAGATATCATTGCTAACTTTATGAGTGAAGAGAGTAGGATCAGCTTTTACCTATTTCAAAGCCTTGTTTGAGCAAGAAATTTCTTAAGGCATTTATACCATGCTCTAGGTGCTTGCTTAAGGCCATAGAGCGCCTTTCGGAGCTTGTAGACGTAGTTGGGAAACCTGGGGTCTTCAAAACCGGGTGGCTGCTCAACATACACCTCTTCTTGTAAAGGACCATTGAGGAATGCACTCTTGACATCCATTTGGTACAGCTTGAAGTCATGATGGGCAGCGAAGGCTAGAAGAATGCGAATTGCTTCTAGTCTTGCCACCGGTGCATAGGTCTCATCAAAGTCCAAGCCCTCTACTTGAGTGAAGCCTTGAGCAACCAATCTTGCCTTGTTTCTTGTTACCAACCCATCTTCATCTTGCTTGTTGCGGAAGACCCACTTGGTACCAATGATGTTAGTCTTGGGTCTTTCCACCAACTTCCACACTTCATTTTTTTTGAAGTTGTTGAGCTCTTCTTGCATGGCCAACACCCAATCCGGATCCTTGAGAGCATCATCTACTTTCTACGGTTCCAAAGATGAAACAAACGAGAAATGTTGACAAAAAGCAGCTAGATGATATCGAGTAGTAACTCCCTTTCGAAGACTCCCAAGGATGTTGTCAACGGGATGATCCCGTTGAATTGTTTGTCGTAGTCGTGGGTGATCAACGCCTTCTGCATGTTCTTCTTGATCTTCATCATATTCATCATCACCTTCAAGAATTGGAGCAGGATCAATTGGTTGACAGGTGATGCCGGTGGATCGGTTGTTGCCGAGATAGGTGGCGCGGCATCGCCGCTAGCGATGGTCTTGTAATCGCCGCTATTGGGTACTTCCAAAGAGCGTGTCGCCGCACTTGGTCATCGAGTACGTCAGCGGAATCTTGTGCAGCAACAACTGGTGGATCCTCTTCTCCATTAGCTTGATCTTCTTGAGGCCTTATATCTCCTATAGCCAATTGCTTGATTGCCTCACAAGGTGGATCCTCCTTTTCTACAACACTTTGATCAACTTGCTCTACTTGAGAGCCATTAGATTCATCAAATGTCACATCTATAGTGATTTTAACCCTACCGGTGGTTTGGTTGAAAACACGATAGGCATGCTCATTTGACCCGTAACCAAGAAGAAAACCTTCATCAACTTTAGGTGCAAACTTAGAGGTTTGGGGCCTTTTGTTCGAATGAAACACTTGCACCCAAACACACCCTAAAGTATGACACCTTAGGCTTGTTACCGGTTAAGAGCTCATATGAAGTCTTCTTGAGTTTCTTGTGTAAGTAGAGGCGGTTGATGGCATGACAAGCGGTGTTGATGGCTTCACACCAAAAGATGTCCGAAGTCTTGTACTCATCAAGCATTGTCCTTGCCATCTCTATGAGTGTACGGTTCTTCCTCTCTACTACACCATTTTGTTGAGGGGTATATGGAGCTGAAAACTCATGCTTGATGCCCTCTTCATCAAGAAACTCTTCAACTTGGGTGTTCTTGAATTCGGTGCCATTGTCACTTCTCACTTTCTTGACAAGTAGCCTAAATTCTCTTTGTACCCTCTTGATGAAAGTTTTCACCTTCTCTTGTACCCGACACTTATCAAAGACAAAGAAAACCCAAGTGAAGCGGGGTAATCATCATCAACAATAACAAGTCCATATTTGTTACCCCGATGCTAAGGTAGGCCACCGGTCCAAAGAGATCCATGTGTGTATCAACTTCAATGGTTGAGTAGTGGTCATCACACTCTTTGGTGGGTGAGGTGCACCTACTTGCTTTTCGGCTTGGCAAGGTCCACATATCCTGTCTTTGTCAAAATCAACATTTGTTAGTCCAATGATGTGGTTGTCTTTTCTCAAGCGTTTGGCCAAGTTCCTCATGCCAACAAGTGCTAGACGGCGATGCCATAACCAGCCCATGCTAGATTTTGTCATTAGACAAGTCTCAAGCTTAGCTTCACTTTTGTTGAAATCAACTAAGTAAAGCTTGTTCTTGAGTTTGCCTGTGAAGACAACAGAGGAATCCTTCCTGCGAAAAACTTCCACACCAACATCCGTAAAGAGACAATTGTAGCCTTTCTCACACAATTGTGAGACCGACAACAAATTGTATCCCAACGAATCAACATGCAAAACACATCTCGAAATATTATGCTCGGTTGTGATAGCAACGTTACCAAGACCAATCACACTTCTCACATCATCATTTCCAAACCTTATGTTGTTCCTATCATTATTGGTTTGGGAATATGATAAAACATACTCCTTTCTCCGGTCATATGATTTGTACGGCCATTTGTCAAACACCCAACTTGACCCACCGGAGGAGTATGCCTCGCAAAACAAGTTTAGTTCACAAGTTTAGGTCCCCTAAGATTTTTGGGACCTTTTACCTTAGTCACAAGAACTTTGGGAACCCATATAGAGGTGTTGCAATAGAGTTTTCTCTCACTTTGCCCATGTACTTTGCAAACACCTCCCTCTTGCTGTTTGCCTTCACTTCAAAGCAAGGATTGAGTCTATCTTGCTTGCTTTTGTCTTTTTATTGATAGGAAGTAGCCCTTAGGAACAGCCCGCACAAGATTTTCTAACTTCGGACCTTCTTCATAGGCTTTTGGACCATCTTCTTGGGTCTATTCTGAGCTGAGGCAGTGTAGGTGACCTTCCCTTTTCTTGGGGGCGCGCACGCCGCTTCGCCCTCGCGGCACCCGCGTGTAGCGCATGAACTGCTTTCGGGTTGGCTTGTGTCCAATGCTCGTGCGGTTTTTCTCTGTACCTACTGTGCCTTTGCTCAAGAATTTGACACATTCAACACCATTGATCAGCTTTCGACCATTGGTTTTGTTTTCATGCTTGTGTCCAAGTCCATCCTTGATTCTTGGATTTCTCCCATCAATGTAGTTGGGCTTCTTTGGAGCCTCAACTTTGTTGCTCACGGTTGCCTTGCTGGTTTTTGCCTTCTTTTCTTACCATAGCAAAGAGCCTAGTGATCTCTTTCTCCATTGCTTTCATGTTTGGCAAGGTTAGTGGCATAAGCATTCATATCAACATTATAGCATTTTTCACAACCTTGACTAGTGGAGGGAGTAGAGGTATCCTTTGTGGCTAAAAGATGTGAGTTGCTCTCACTAAGAATGCTATGTTCAGTTTCAAGCTTTTTGTGCTTGTCTTGCAAGTCACAATATTTCCCATTTAGGGTGACCATAGCCTTCTTTGTAAGAGCATGGTTTCCTTGCTCATTAGCTAGGCTCTTTTGCAAGGAAGCCACCTCACTTCTCTCAGCTACAAGAGCATCCTTGTTATCAACATAGAGTTTTTCAAGTCTATCAAGTTGACCATCTCTAGTTGCTAACTCCGCTTGGGTACTCTCTAAATCCGCCATTAGTTGAGCAAGAAAGCCTCTAGTTTTGGGATCTAGGTTCTTGGTGAGTCTAACATATTCTTCATCATCACTAGATTCATCTTCACTAGAGCTTTCACTAAGATCACTAGATTCATCACTAAGAGAGGGAGAAGGCTTGGGTGTGGATTTTACCTTCCCATGCTTGGCCATAAGACAAACATGAGTGGAGTCATTGTCATCTTCCTCATCATCGGTCATGTTGTTGAAGAGCTTGGGTGTAGAGGTCTCTTGCATAGCAAATGTTGCAACATGAACTTCCTCTTCACTTGTCTCTTTAGTTGAGTCCCACTCATGGCCGATGTGAGCTTCACCCATGTTCCTTCCCTTTCTCTTGTAGTCTTGCTTCTTGTCTTTGCCATTGTCCTTCTTGTACTTGTTGTTCTTGTTTTCATAAGGACAATCGGCAACAAAATGCTCGGTGCTACCACAGTTGAAGCATGTCCTCTTTTTCTTGTTTGGGAACCTTCGTTGCACCATCTTGTAGCCATTTGCTTTCATCCCCTTCCCATACTTCTTCATGAATAGGGCCATGTTATCAATCTTCTTGTAATCAGCCCCATCATCTTCATCATCACTTGAGGAAGAGGTTGCATCAATATTTTCTTGCACCTTCTTCATTTCTTTGTCTTGACTTGTAGATGCTTGCTTGCTGCCCTTGACCTTGTTGGAGGAGCTTGGCTTGCTTGTCTTGGTTGCCTTGAGAGCCACATCCTTGATCTTGACTCCTTCAAGCTTTGCTTGCAACTCTCCAAGCTTTCTTCTTTTATTTGCCTCCTCTCTTTGCATGTCATAGGTGAGCAGCCTACCAAGCACATCATTTGGAGTGAAGTCCTCAAACCTCTTCTTATCACGAATCAAGGTGACCACTATGTCATTTCTAGGTGTGTATGCCTCAAGCATAATCTTGACAACGGTGTGGTCATCTAGATCCTCATCTCCAAATCCTCTAATCTTGCCAACTAGCACCATCAACCGATCAAACATTTCTTGGGCCCCTTCTCCATCAAGAATCACAAACCGGTTGAGCTTGGCCTTTAGCAAGTCAATCTTGGCTTTTCTTACTTTGTCTACACCTTCATGTGCAAGTACTAGAGTGTCCCAAATCTTCTTTGCTTCATTGACATTCATCACCCTATTGTACTCATTGCCTTCTAGAGCACTTAGGAGGATGCTTGTGGCTTGACCATTGATGTGGGCAGCTGCTAGCTCTTTATTTGTTGGCTCCTTGGGGTTCACCGGTGGCTGAAATCCAGTGCACACAACCTCCCAAAGACCGGGGTGAAGAGTGCTAAGATAGGCTCTCATCAAGTGCTTCCACTTGGCATAGTTGGTCCCATCGAAACGGGGCAACTTTCCCGGAGCACATTGATGAAGGACTTCTTATCACGGTTAGTCAAATAAGAAGAGTAATTAAAGGATATGGCGGCAAACTTGTTGTTGTTGACGCTGCACTCATCCTTTTTCTTTTCTTTCTTCTTCTTGTTCTTGTTGTAGGAGATGTCATCATCTCCATCTTCGAGCTACTTGATAGCTCACTTGACTCCGCTTCCTCTTCTTGCCTTTTCTTTTCCCTTGCTGCCCTCCTAGCAGCTCTTGCCTCACGAATCATCTTTCTTTGATCTTTTCTTTGAAGCTTCTCGGCAAGTTTGACACTAGCTTGCTCTTCAAGCTTCTTCTTTTCTCTTTCTTGCCGTCTTGTGTTTCGTCTTGCTAGTCTTGCGGCTTTTTCTCTCGGCGTCGGTAGCATCACCCTTGATGGTGCTCTCATTTGGCCGTATCGAGAGAAAGCTTCGCCGCTGCTAGCCTCCACCTCCTCCACGGGGACGGTGGTCTTGCCTCCTTTGTTCGATCCCTCCTGGGTGCCTCCATACTTCAGCGGTGAAGCGTATACCTAAGCATCCTAGCTCGATACCACTTGTAGGATCCGATGGAAGCCTAGAGGGGGTGAATAGGCCGACCCCCTAAAAGTCGACTGTTAAAACTTCAACAAGTCGTCGGTACGGATATGCGCGGCATTGCCGCGTATAGGTGGCGACCTTTGCCGCGTGAAACCGACAGACGCAGACGAGAGAAAGAACTTCTCGGCGGGTAGGCGGCACCGCCAAGGACCGAAAGCGGCAATGCCGCGTGTCACGTAACCCGAGCACCACCAAAAGTAAATCCACGAGCCGGAGTTTGGTGCTCAAGGTTTCCACTTGTTCCTGCACACAAATACTTCACGCATAACTAGCCAAGAGTGGCGTAAACCCAAAGAACAAAGTAGATCGGGTCGAAGCCCTATCTCACAAGACAATATATGCAAGAATGTAAAGAACACGAGTGACACAAGGATTTGACCGTGGTTCGCCACGCCACACAAAGCCGGGTTACGTCCCACGTTGTTGAGGTTGCCACACAAGGTTTAGCTTGCCCACCGGCTTGCTTTTTCCCTCGTTCACAAGTCTAGAGAGTTAACCCTAGAGATGTGGGGGGTAATGTATTGCTGTTGTGTTGAGGTTACAAACCTCCCAAGGCTGCCACACCTGAGGGGCAAGCTCAAGGGCGACGCCTAGCCGTCTAGGAGCAAGCTCCAAGAGTAAAGAACCCTAGGGTTCCGGCCAAACGTGAACCAAATGCTCTTTTGAGTGGGGGGAAGTAGTAGATCCGGTCTCCAATCGAAGTTTGCGTTTGTTTCCCTCAAAAATCCCCGGTGGGAAGTGAGAGATTGAGTGGGGAGCTCAAAGTGCTTCAATGGAGGAGTGAGAGAGAGAGCAAGAGGTGTTCTGGGCTGTTACATGAGAGGAAGAAGAAGAGTGAGCCGGTGACCGTTGTGGGAGGGGTAGAATGGGTATTTATACCCCACGGTCCCAACGGTAGGATTTAAGTGTGGCATTGCCAAGATCGACACGCGGCACTTTACCGCCAAACTGACAAAGAAAAAGGTGAGAAACATGTGTAGAAGCTGGCTGGTCAGGCTTGGAGTTGAGTTTTGTGTCTGATTTGATGTTTAGAGCACTTGGTCCACAGGTACCCGAGAATCCTAGGATCCCTCTTAATAGTACGGCATTTCCTAAACTCAAGATTCAAAATATGAAATAATTTAAACGCCTTGATCCGGAAACACCACCATTTAGCTTATTGGGTGCCTTTGGACCTGTACACCAACTCCATATTTTATTCCCTGCATGTCATCTTCGTAAATCTCATTAGTCCCCTAATTCGGTGGTCATCAACGCCAAAACCCACTTAGAGCTTGATTGCACTTACAGATCCCATGAGTTAATATACAACGAGCTGTTAAAATTAACTCTAGTGATCAAATACCATTGCTAATAGTCCAACTAAGAATATTTTTAAATGCACCATTTAGCTAATCAAAAGATGTTAGGGTTGTTTGGTTCTCGGAACTAATAGGAACTAGAGACTAAAAACATGTTTGGTTACGAGAACTAAAAGACATAACAAAGACCAAAACACCCCTAACCATGATACATAGAAGGAGTTTGGGAACAAGCAAAGTATGGGGGCATAGGCTGCAAAGTTGATCCATTAGTCCTAATTAGCACCTCTCAAAAGGCTAGTAATTTAGGCACTAAATGAGACTAAAATTTAGATCATTAGTACTCTTGTTTAGTAATTATGGGACTAAATTAATGAGACTAAAATTTAGCCTCTAGTCTCTAATCTTCATTATCCAAACGGGGACTTAGCTTGTGTTTACTACTAACTATATTAGTTAGAGGATCCAAACGGGCTCAGCTTATAGGTTTTCTTCTAATAGCTTCGCTAGTAGAAAAACTATTAGCCGGGTTCATTCAGATAGCGTTGATCATATCCCTGTTTGATAAATGCAAGAAAATCTCGAAGGTTACTATATTTTTAAGCAAGCATCACCGCGCGCGACACGTCCCGTGCCGTCCACTTCTGCCTCGCGTACATATACATACACATCAGGTATGAATACGATTCGCGTCGTCCGTATTATACTATATATACGTACATACGTGGATGCATGATACGGTGTCCGACAGAGTTAAACAACCTCATGATATTTTTTTCTACGTTGTATATATTTATGTATACTACTGTCTTTCCGTACTAATTGATCATCATCGCCGATTAATAATAATCTCGATCTCAATCGATAAAACCAGCACGGATCGATTCTTCTACTGATGATGCCAGCGTAACTAACTGTCCAATCACGCAGCACTAAACTAGTACTGAACATGGTCTGGTCTGATCTTAAATTGTTAATATAAATCCCTGGCCGAAGAGGCTGTAAATTTAAAATTTGGAAACGAATCAGCAAGCACGTAGGAGAGGGCAGGCAGGAGACCAGGACCCGGGCCGACGTGGACAGTGTAGCAGCAGCTGTTCGTCACCGGCGGCCGCTCTCGGCCGGCACACACGGCGGCCGGTGGACCGGATCAAAGAATCCATTCATTCAGAAATCAGAACACGGCAGAGAGTATTAGGTTATCATTAGTATATATTAGTACAAACAACAATTTGACTGGGAACTGACAACTTAGTGAAATGCCTAGCTGCTATTGTTTTTGTTTTTCATACTGGCCTGGCAAGCATGCAATAGTACGTGCTCAAATAAAGTTTGAAGTTTGAAAGAGCATGCTGGCATGGAGTAGATTTCAAGTTTTCAACTGATCGAGATTTTCAGCATGCAATGCAGCTGGGCCAAAGCGTTGGTTTAATTCGTCAGCTGCATCAACAGTTGGTATGTGGGGGACAAAATGAAAGACCCGGCCGCGTTTTATGACCTACGTACAGGTACAGCAGACTGCAGCGATCGACGATGCTGACATCTCGTTGGTACGAGATTTATAACGCATCCATCCATCTCTGTTGGTACATGGACCGTCTTCTAATTGAACCAATCAAGCAACTTGAAGTATCCTCAACCATTGATGGATTTAATTTGTTCCACGTTCATTTCCAGCTTAATTATCTTCAGTAAACCGGCTTCAAATCCAGCGAGTTCAACTAATTTGGGACAACAGACGACGAGCCTGTGGCCTGTGTGGTGCCATCTCCTCGTACACTGTCCATGCATTGATCAGTTTGAGAATTTGGAAGGCCCTCACGGTAGTTAAAGGTGGAAGACTAATCTAATTTGGATTTTAGCAAATGAATTAGAAATTCAAATTTTGGTGGAGGGCCATCTCTTTCTAGTTTATTTTTTTGAACTAGAGGGTATCCATTGGACATCCATGCACATCCAACTTCCACCTATTGGTAGTCCGGGACAAAGCCAAAACTATCATAATTTCCTTCGATTAGAGGTGCGGTGGCGAACACAAGGGTAAATCCCTCCAGCTCTTCCCTACCCACATAGTCGTGGATGAGCGCCGTTGCTGGCAGTGGCGGCACTCGAGATAGGTGGTGCTGGCAAGCTGCCTTGTGCGTCGGGAGCAGGAGCCCTGGTGAGCCGTCCCCGCGGAGACATGGGCAAACAGGTTTCTAGCCTTCTAGGGCTTGTCTAGCTGTGTCCTTGAGGGATGCCGTGGTGGGCCACCTATCGTCGCCACCACCCCGGCCGCCATTGCTGGGACTCATGCCAGCTGCTCCATGTACTACCTTTTCAAAGTACAGATACAACGGAGACGCTCACAATGTATGTACACTTTACCTCTGGAACATATGTACGCAAAACCCTATCTTTATGGGCACCTCCAAAAGACCGGTCCGATAGATCTAGAAATTTCAAGTCACCATTAGTGCCTTATTTGTCGATGGGAATGTAGTTTACTACTTACTCCCTTCGTCCCATAAACAAAGTCGTTTTAGATTTTTCATACATCATGTTTGATCATCTATCTTATTCAAAAAAAATTATAAATATCATTTATTTTTAATGACTTATTTATCATTAGAGATACTTTGATACTAATTTGTTGATTTTACAATTGACACAAAAAAATTTGAATAAGACGAAGCGGTTAAATACAATGTTTGAAAGTAAAAAATGACACTCTTTTTTTAGAACAGAGGGAGTAAAGCATAACTTATTTGGAAAATCCTGGATTAAATTTAGGAAAATGCGAGCTAAAGGAGATCGAAGGGAGGGAAAGGGGTGGTTGTCTCGGCTGGCCAGGTTAGCCGACCCGCCATATAAACGCTTGTCGTCACTAGCTAAAACCCAAGAGCACATGCACGGCGGTTTCCTCCATCGCTTGCACTCAGTGGCGCCTCGGGATGGATGATAAGGGGCTGAAACAACGGAGATATTGATTTTCATGAAGATTTAATGGTGATTTGAGACTTTTGCTACAGTGATTAGTGAAGAAACTAAGGTCCTTGGGGGGCTGGAGCCCCCTTAGATCCGCCAATCGCTTGCTCTTGCCACCTTGGATCATCCAACTAAAGCAAGCACCGCAACAACATGGACAGACTAATCGAGCATGAGCAGTAAAGACTACGCCGAGGCGTACACGACAGGCGCGGGCCAGCTGGACGCCACAAGGGCCACGGACCCCGACCTGGTGTATGACGTTGACATCGGAGCATATGTCACTCTGATCCATCAATGTTTCGGCCAAGATACTCTGTGCTCCATTGCTCGTAACACAAGCTAGACTTGTGACCAGCAATCACAATACAATTATTTCAAGCTCAATTATCCAACAGTGATGGTGCAAGGACCATTCACCGTGTACAGAATTGCGACCAATGTTGGTCCGACAGAGACATAGGGCCACTGTCTACGATCTGACGGACTCCGTACAGCTTACAGTCTTCCCTGAAACGCTAACCTTCTCTGGACCCGGTGACAAAAATTCCTTCTTGGTCACGGTGAATAGCAAGGGCTACCCTGAGACACAAGGCTCTATTATAGAAGCTCTATCACTTGGGTTTTACGCAAAAGCACGGTGTCGCGGCCCAATGATAGCGTTTTTCGGTCTTCCTCTTCCGGCCCGGTCCGGTGAAGTGGTGGTGGCTCTAGTCAATTCGGATCTAGGTGTGTGACATGTTTCGTTACTGTTTCATTAGCCACAAATAGGGTAGAGCGGGGGGGGGGGGGGGGGTTGTTGTGCCCGGGGGTGGGCAGGATTCCGGGGAACCCGAGTTTAGGGCAAACATTGCAAGGGAAGAAATTACATCAACTCGAATCGTGCGCCAAACAAAACGAAGAACAATTGATTGTCTTGGGATTCGTCACATCCACAGCCTTCTGAGAGGCTGCAGAGTCGCAGATCCGCCCTAAAAAAACAGCTCTAGAGTCAGTAGATCTGTTAACTCTCCACCGTGTATCCGAGACCCCGAAAAGTGTTTGGTACAATCAGATTTTCCACCATCCCTACGACATCTAGGGCCCGCATATCAAGATAATAGAAAGAAAAAAAACTATTCTTCTTCTTCTTCTTCTTCCCTTCTAGCGCCGCCCGTTCCATCCTTCCGTCACGTGAGTCCTTATCGGCACGGGGTGGGCGCGGCCTCGCCCGCCCGCGGGGAAGGCGACCTCGCCGAGGTAGAGCAGGCGCGGGCATGGCGGCCGGGCGACCCGCCACGCGATCTCGTAGGGGCAAGGCGGGGCACGGGCATGGCGGCTGGGTGGCGACACGACCTCACCGGCGACGGACGTGGGATGGCAATTTGGCCGCCACGCGACCTCGCGGGGCAGGCGGGAGCGAACCAAGCGGCGGGGCGCGCACTACCTCGTCGGGGCGGGGCGAGCATGGGCATGGAGGCTAGGCGGCTCACGCGACCTCGGCGGGGCAGGCGAGTGCGGGGCACGGCGGCTAGGCGGCCACGCGACCTCGCCGGGTCGGCGGGGAGCAAGCCCCCCGGACCGGTGGGGCGGGCACACTACCTCGCCGCCGCTGGCGCGGGGCGCGGACTGTGGCGGGGCGACCTCGCCGAGGCAGGTGGGGGGGGGCGGGACGGTCACAAGGAAGAAGAGCACCCCAACTCCGGGAGATTTGGATTTGGTGGAGCACCTCTTGAGGTACTCCGCGAAATCCATGGATTTGGGGCTTGCTCCACCATTTTTTTGAGCAGATTCTCGGTGGAGTTGCTAGAGCTAGAACCGCTTGGCTAGAAAATACGGAGCGGAGCTAGTTTTTTGGATCTGGAGCTGCGTGGAGCTATGCCAAACACGCCCGAAGTTTGAGCTAATAGTCGGCTCATACTATATTGAGGTTGTCCTAATCCAACATAACCCAATCCCCTATTTTATGGAGGTGCTCAGAATCTACTCCTTCAGTCCCATATTTCAACGTGTGTATGGAGCAATATGCTTCTTTTAGATAAAATCCGCCCCTAACATACACGCCAACTCACTTCCACACATCGGTTTTTCCTCTCAACTCTCCCATGGGCCATAGCGTTGTTGACCTATTCCTCTCCCTCGATGCGGCTCCCCTAGCAAAGCCCCTACCTTGGCTAGGGCACAACCCCCATACTTGACCTATGGATCAACCCCCATACTTGACCTATGGATCAACCCCGCTAGGGGCTTGCTCCGCATACATGACCTCTCTAAGCCATCTCTAGTGCCCCTCCATTCCCTCTCCTCTCCTCTCTGTTTCCATAGCTTAGTCGATTGAAACGATGATGCCTCTATCATCTCTTATGCTCTTCCCTCTCTTCTCTTTTTGTTCTCATAGCTCGGTCAATTGGAACAATCGATCGGTGCTCCCCTCCCCCCCTCTCCTCTTCTCTCCTGTACCCATAGATAAGTTGATTGGATGGCTTTTGTTGTTTTT
The DNA here is from genome assembly GCA_015847255.1 of Hyparrhenia diplandra. Lineage (NCBI taxonomy): Eukaryota > Viridiplantae > Streptophyta > Magnoliopsida > Poales > Poaceae > Hyparrhenia > Hyparrhenia diplandra. The sequence continues at coordinate 42,133 of JADLZK010009584.1, read as the reverse complement.
TTGGTGCTCCTCCCTCTCCTCTCTTCCGTTTCCATAGCTCGGACCATTCCCTCTCCCTATCCCCGCTCTCGTAGCTCGGTTGATGGAAACGACGATGGATATGACTAAATATTGAGTGTATCCCATATGTTAGTGTCTACGAGGAGTAGATTTAGGGTCCCAAATTAGGGCTCTTATTAAAATATATGCAAAGAAAAAATAGTGGGTAGAAAAGAACTCTTATAAATTAAAATAGAAATCCTTTTTTTTTTGAAACTAATTAATATTGAAATCCTAATTTATGGGCTTCCGTTGGAGTTGCTTAGGCTGCAGTGAACAAAAGCGAAAGGTGTGCAATGCAATCGCTAGTAAAACAAACCATCTTTGAACACCGGAAGCGATGTCGATGATAAGTAAAGAGGGTGGCCTGAGTTTTTAGTCAATTTGTGACTTTGATAAACAAGCGTATCCCACAAAGGATATTGTGTTTATGATTTTTTATCATTAGTATGTGTTGACGCAAAGCTAGGGCTTCACACTAACACACCGAGAGGGCCTTGGGCGCCCACGAAGATCGTGATCGACCTTGTAGCGGCGAGCACCGCAGCGTGGCAGCCCCTAACCGATCTAGGGATCGGTAGGGGCGCGTGGAGCTCGGTGACGGCCGAGGGAACCTCCGAACGCACCTCGGGAAGACCCGTCGGGAGGACGCATGTGAGGGGTGCTCTAGGACCGTGGCGCCTAGAACGCCGACGAAGAACGCGGAGTTCGCCGCCGAACAGCGGGGATAGAGGGGTTGAAGGAAGAAGATGACCTACAAACGGGACAAGAGGTAGATTGATTGTCGATTGGATGTAGATGGGATCAAATCGGCCATGGACCTCTTTATTATATAGAGGAGGGTGGTCTTATCCTTTTAGGAAACCGCCCCTTGGGCGTTTCCTAGCATCAAAAACGACCTAAACACGATTAGAAACAAATCGGTTCGGATCTCGTACGGACACGGGCCTGCGTCGGGGTGACCGGACGCACGATCGGCCTTGACCGGGACGCTCCGGTCGGCGGGTCGGTCGAATTTCCGATAAGGTCGCGGCCCGGCTCGCGACGCGCGACCCGGCCGGATCCCGGACGGACACCGGACCGGACCCATGGGTGCGTCCGGCCGATGGCCCGAAATTAGCCTTGGTTCCGGCCGCTGACCGACCGACTCGCGAGGGTTGGCCGGACGCTCCGGTCAACGCTGCGTCCGATCGGTTTAACGAAAAGGTCCGCAAACCGATCGTGGGGCGCGACCTGGCCGGACGCGCTAGGATCGGGACGCGGGGACCGGACGCGCCCGACAGTCCGGTCGCATTCCGAAGAGCCCTTTTCAACCTCCTCGAGAATTTGCGGTGACTTGGACCTCCAAAATATGGCTAAGTCTGGAATTTTACGGTGGGTTAGCTCTTCAAAAATATGGCTAAGTCCGGATTTTTACGTGACTTAGACCACGCCATTTTTTTGGGTGTCAACAGTATGATTTGTTTATCAAATGTATTTATTCTGTCCAAAAGAAAAACCACTCCAGATTACTATACTAGTAGCTACCAGCATCTTAGGTAGTTATACTTTCACATCAAAAATACACGACAGTTGACAAAGGGAACCATGCGTTGAACTTTTGGTGTGTCTCTATTTTCTCAAAGCTGCTCTTAATGGATTAGGTTGTTGAGGAGTTATCAAGTATAATCTGAAAGGGATGGGCTTGACCTAAGAATGCTCGATTAATAAGCAGTTAAACTAGCTAGTAGCATATACATAACATATATGATGTTAAAGATAAATATAAATATTAGAAAAACAGAAAAAAATAAAGAATCTTCCAAAATATACAGGAGTAGACTAGAATTTTTTTTTAGGGAAGGCTTTCATGTAGACTAGATTTTTTTTTTTTTTAGCTAGTATAAGTATACTTGTACCCTTAAAATATTATCCATGTGCACATGTACTTCAATTTTATTCTACAGAGCTTTTTTTAGAATCTTTTATTCTAGAGAGCTGAGCACAGGTACTAAACTTTTTCGTGGGCCAATTGTGGACATTTGGGCTGGACTAGGCCTAGCACGGCGGTTTGTTGCCCCTTTTTATGTTGTTGTTCTTATCCACTATTGTATAATCAATCCCGTTGAATTGGAGCCGGCCGTCCACACTAATCCATCCCATTTGCAGTGTCATTTTCGTCAGGGTTGTTAAATTGCGTTGTCAGATGATGTCCATTAGAGATTTTGCCTGAGTTGCTGTCAGGCAAGTTCAGTGGATCAAGGAGATGAGCTTGTACAATACAAGGAGGAAACCGGTGTGATGCATGCGCCTTTGATGCAGTCCATAATAAAACTGACTTAAAATTTTCTTATGGCTTAACAGTAATGTCTGAATAAAGAACACAACAGAGGGCCCAAACAATAATAGTAGTACTAGTTCAGGAACCAAATGATTAATTCCTGCATGGTTTAGCAATTAGCATCATATATATTATTATGTCAAAAAAAAAAAAAACAGCTAGGCTTGTTACAGGTTACAGTGCTACAGAAGTAAAAAAAAAAAAAACAGATTGTTTTACAAAATAAAAGTAAACCTATAATCATTTTTCCTATCCAGTTACCTACTCAATAATCATGCACTCAAACCACAATCCAGGCAGAATATCGTAGAACCTTCCTCTGTGCATAAAGATAAGCATCTAGAAGCTTCTTCTTGAATTTGTGATCACAAACAATTGGTGACAGATTACCAGGCATCTCCAATCGCCGGGCAAAATTGATAAGATTAGCAGGACTATATTGAATAGCACAGCTGATGCTTTAGTAAGTGCACTGAACTTATCTCTACCCTTTGTTAGGGTACTTGCAGCTTCTTACTGCTAATATTATGGTTTTTTTGACAAATTGCCAGAAGGGGAAAAATCATGCAATCCACAAGCTGGAGAGGAGGAAGTAGTGCCACGTCGCCTATAATATTAGCAGCTTCTTGCTGCTAATATTATGTTGTTTGTTGTAATTTTTTTTGACAAATTGCTAGAAGGGAAAAAATCATGCAATCCACAGGCTGGAGAGGAGGAAGTAGTGCCACGTCGCCTATTTTTTTTTTTTTCCTTTTGCACAAAATGGCCAGAAAAAAAAAAAAAACAGTTGTGATGGTGATGACGACACAATTGTGCTTGGCGATCTTTCTCAACTAACGCTGTAGTCATTAAAAGGAAGGAGCTGCAAAAGAGGGAAAGCGCATCTTTCTTCCTCACCTGTCACCCACCACTATTCTTAATTTGGTGATGACTTGTTGGCCTCTCATTGGTCCAGGCCAAAAAGGAGGGAATATATAAATACTATAAGTTGAATAATGGAAGGGTACTCTTAAGGCCATTTTGATGAATACCATTATTTTTTGTGTCATCCAAGTGTGGCAGTCCCTCGGCCGCCAATGCATAAAGGTAGGTCTCTCTTTCAAAATATAATGTAGTGCTCCCTCCATCCTAAATTTTAAGTCATTTCAAGAATCCTATAGAATCAAACATCTCAAGTTTGACCAAATACACATTTACTTGAAGACCGAATGGAACGGCCAAGGATACAAATTAACTTGGCAGTTTGCTACAACCCCTAAGGAAATAACTAATTTCTTTACGGTTAGATTTTGACACTCAAGGAAATCATGGACCAAAAGAAATTTATGTTGTTTGGTAGTGATTAAAAAGTTGAATCTTAAGTAGCATGTGCGCCTCACTAAAAAAACAAGATAAATACAATATTTGTGGAGAGAAATCATCATAAGAATACAAAAATGTGAATGTAAGGACAAAAGTTTTGGTATGGCAAAATTTATGTCAATTGAAGTTTACATGGTGTACTATGACTCTTGGAATGGGTGCATCCCTTATTAAAAATGGAGGGTCAAATCGAAGCGATTACGACAAAAAGAGAGTGTGCAAAGGTAGTAATACTCCCTCTAATTTTGTAAATACTTGATTTTTTAGACAATGACATGGTCTCAGAAACATGGTTTTGACTACTGTTTTCTGTTAGAATATATAAATTTGTGCTTTTATAATGAAGGAACTTTTCATGACAAAATCCATTCATATGATTTTAGGTTTCTAAACCAGCTATTCTAAAAATGTGTAATAATCAAAGGTTTAAAAGTTTTTGACTCGAACCTTGGAAACATCTAGCGTGAATATAGAGGGAGTGGTGCTCAAAACATCGCTGTAAACTGAATAAATTCTGATATTCTAAGGACGGCGTGACTGACTGGTAGCCGTGTTTAGATCCCAGATTTCTCCCAAATTTCACTATGCAAAAAGAAGAATACCCATCACATCAAAATGCCGGCACATGTCTTGAGTACAAAATATAGGTAACAAAATAAACTAATTACACAGTTTAGATGTACATTCTTGAGAGACGATTCTTTTGAGCCTAGTTACGCCATGGTAGGATAATATTTACCACTAACAAACGAACGCGTCTTCTGATTAATGCGATGTGACATACATGTCCCCATCCGTCCAAAATTTTGCCCAAACTTTTGGGATCTGCATGAGTTGATGAGTAGTGTGCGGGACAGGTTTCTTGCATGCATGCTGACTTGTGCGTGCATCCTTTGGACCTGGCTCACGAGAAAGGAAAGTCTCCTGTGTTTTTCTAGCGCGAGCCCAGCTCAAGCTCTGTACGACCAAACAAATCAAAGTCGCATGTGGTGGCCTGCATAATTTACAAAAAAACATTTGCAATATGAGTTGTATTGTATAGATATCTTTAAATCTTGTTGGCAAAGTACATTGTTTCATTCAAATTTGATCGAGGATCACAACCCCTTCTACCCCATCGATTCAAACAAAGGGATTATGATATTATGGACTATCTAGTCTCACTAATTCAACCAAACAGGCAAACATGGTTTTCCGCAAAAAAAAAAAAAAAAAAAAAAAAAAAAAAAAGGAAAACATGGTACCGTGAGATTATCCTATCTCGAGCATCTCCAAGCATCTCACCTTGGCATTCCTTCTTTCTTTTGGCAAATGAAGAAAAAATAACCTCTAACCATTTGGCAACCAACTTGACATTTTTAGGAAGTTGACAAATTCTATGCCTTCGACACGCATATATGCGCGTGGATACTACTTGGCATCGCGGTCTCTGGCGGCACCGCGACTCTCGGCCAACACGCGAAGCCGCCGGGCTCACCCTCCCGCTCGCGTAGATTTACATATATGGGCTTGGTTAATTACGAAAAGTTTTTTTTTTCACTTTGCAAAACCTCCTTTCTATTTTGGGAGTGAATCATACCAAACTATTGGAGATGAACTGTTTTTTAACTTGATATATATGTACTTTTATGAGTTACTAAGTAAATTTTGGCAAACTCTTGGAGATGCTCTAACTCGGGGATAAGATCAATCTGTCACGCTTTATTCAGAACCAAACAAACTTGTATCCTTACTCCTCCTTAGGGGTATCATAATGTGTAGGTCCATGTCTAGAATTGCATTTTTTAGGAAAAGAGTATACTTTTATTATCAGGGCAGCCATAATGGTCAGCTCAGAATTTTTTAATATATTTTAATCTATACCTACTAATAAAGAGAAAAAATTTCTTCCCCACCAAATTTTTGGGTCTGCCTGCCCTGTCGTCCGTCTCCCCCTCTCTATTTAGTATGTTTTGGTCCGAGTTTGTATCTCCGTAAATAAATAGAGTCTGCGTACGTAGAGTCAAATAAATTCAAACACAGAGTTTGTGTCCAAAACTAACTCCAAACCCAAGTTGAAAACAATATGGATTCATAATTTTTTTCAGAGCGAGTACACAGCAGATCGAACCGAGCACGTACATCAAAACCAGCACATCGATTCAAATTCAAACCCAAATCAGACTAACTATAGAAAGAAGACGACGACTTGTGATGGCCGACCTCCACGCCAATCGACAAAAATCAATTGCATCGAATCGATGAAATCAAAGAAAGAAACCAACTACAGGGCACCTGCAATCCTGTCTGTGTACTCGCTGGCCAGGGTGCCCGCGCCGTCGCCTCCCCGCGCGTGTGCGGCCAGGTGTGCCCACGCCGACGGCACGACCTGTGCACGACGGACGGAGTAGAGGGCGACGGGTTGGGGTTGAGGAGGAGCAGAGGAGACCGCTGCCCAGGGTGGAAACAGAGAGAGGGAGGGGACGGCCTCCCGAGGGAGCCAGTGGCAGGCAGCCGGCCTAAGCAGGGAGGAAGGGCTGGGCGGCGCAAGGTAGCCAGGCGGTCGGTCGAGTTGCGTTCAGTGGGAGGCGACCGAGCACAGCGGGAGCGTGGTGTGCGGCTGCGGCCAGCCGTGTGCGGCTAGGCTCCTTTTTATGTTTTTAATGTTTTACTTTTCTTTTGTGTTTGCGAAAACTTTTTATTTTTCTTTGATACCGATTTCTTTTTTTCCTTTTTCTATTGTTTTACGGAAGTTTTTTTTCTTCTTCTAGAACACGACTTCACATGTATTTCAGAGAAAACATATCGGGTTGTTTTTGTTCTTCTTCAAGGAAGACATAGTTTCTTTCTACTTATCTCATAACAATAAGGCGTAAATAATTATGTCCACTTACACGACTCCAGAGCGGAACGGCGTCTTGGAGGCACAGGGTTGCGGGCCGCCGCGAGCCGGCGTGACGCGGAGTAGCCAAACAATGGGCACGTACATAAATTTTCAAATCGCGAGTCATTTATATTACAACTCAGCAAGTAGTACGTCCCGGTGCAACGCACGGGCAAGTTTTGCTAGTAGAAGACAAAGAGAAAAACTAACATCTATGATCATAGTATGAGCCATTGCTGAAAGGTTACTATTGGAGAGGTTGGTTTAGAGGCAATAGCTGACTTATACCATTGCGGGTGGCTTAGTGGGACATGAGTATTATTTGGATACGAGTTAAGGAGAAGCCTTCCACTAAAAACTAATGTCTAAAAGATCTATTCCAACAAATTCACGCAATCCAGAAGCATGACTGCATTGATTACACTGAGATAAGAAATCTTCGTTTTGACTTTGTTTGCAGATAAAAACAAAAAAACAAAAAGAGTGGCATGCATGTGTGCTCTCAAGGCGTCCACGACCGCATCCTGCTCCGTACTGTACTGTACTTGTATGTGTGGCCGTATGTTGACGTGTACGTACATTGCAGCTGACGTACCTTGCGACTTGCGAGTTACAACTTACAAGTACGCTCTCCGACATTAAGATATAAATTTTGGTAGAGTAAAAAGTAAAAAAGCAAGGAAAATGGAATTGAAAAGAATGACAAAATATCTATAGTTTAGAATGGATGAAGTATAAGCCAAGGGTAAAAATTTTGATTAGTCATTACAGGAGACCAATGGATGCAACTTAACTCGACTAATTTTCTAAGTTATCTCGAAACCCAAATTATGGGATGGGATGTCCGAGATTCACTCCGTTGCCGTGCAAGAAACACTTGGCTTGTACGTTCAGCTAGTGCTCACTCTTTTCCCGCCAAGAAACAAGGTTACATATATGACCTGGCCATCTGCATTTTATTTTATTTTTAAGTATATTATTATTGTGATTATTATCCGGCCACTAATACTGTATTCATCATAAATAAACTCATCATATACAAAAAACTATAAAAAACGAAAAAAATAGAGAAAGAAAACCGTGGCGTGGTCGGCAACGGCATCCAATCACACGGGCACGCGACGGCCACGTGTCCGTGCCGCAGCCGCGTGCGCTTGCCCGTCACGCACCGCCACCACCCGGTCACCAAGCCCACCCGCCACCGGTCGCCGCCGGTCACCTCCGCGGCCGCGCGCGCACACACGCCACGGATACATAACATCCACCCCCTTCACTTCTCCGCATTTCTTCTCTTCTCCCCCCTCCCTCGCTCGCTTCTTCTTCTTCCTCCTCAGATCAAGAAACCGTGTGCCTGGGAACCATCGGTTGGGAATCAATCAATCGCCCTTCCCCGGCGCCTCAGATCGTCCAACGACGACGGCGGCGGCGGCTTTCGGAGGTCTCCGTGCTCTTTTCGGCGGATCGGGCGGTTTCTTGTTTTCCTTCCTTCCTGGTTGACGGCGCGGCGGAGACGGCGTTGTTCGTCTTGGATCGGGAGTGGTTGAGTAGGTTCCCTTGCTGAGAGGTTGCGGAGATGGTGGCCGAGGCGGAGGTGATGCATCAGGCCCCCGTGCCGGTGCTGGAGGTGCAGTACCACCACCGGTGCGTGACGACCAAGGGTGTTGACGACGTCGTCGGGATGTCAGCGGCGGCGGCGGCCGTAGCCACGCCGCCCACGGAGGTTGGCGTTGAGGTCGAGGTCGAGGTCGAGGTCGCCGTGGAGGTGCCGCCTCTCATGGTGAGTTCCTCAAGCTCAGGCTACTTCCGCCTTTGACTGGGAGCATTTTAGCCTTTTCTTTGGAAAAGATTTGCTTGTAAGTTTGCAAATCAAATTTCATGTTAGGTATTGTTGTTACTAACTTACTACCGATTACTGCTGCTACCGTTGTGATACTGTTCTTCAAGTGTGTAGGACAAGCTCAGGGAGTCCACTTTCCATCTCCTTTTCGATTTGGGGGAAAAAAAGATCTGCTTGTTGTGGATGCAAAAGGCTCATACACTTGCTTGCCAAAAAGTAGTAGTAGCTCCTTTCTTGGGGGGAGGAGGAGCTCTCTAGACTAGTGTGGTGGTTGTGCACAGTTGTAGGCCTCATCAGGGTTCACAGAAAGTGGGTGGTGAATTATTGAACCCCCATACATATCTGTAGTGAAAGTGTTTGGTGGTGGTTGAGTTTGTGCTTGCTTTTGCACCAGTTCAGATTACCAGATGAGTTTGGCTTAGTGGTTCTTAATCTGGTCATTTTATACTGCGTCCCTGTTACTGCAATAGAAAATTTGATGTGCAACACTAGTAGTTTCTTTAACCTGATTGAGCATACAGTGGGTTATTAGTGGGTGAACCATATGTTCAGTGTGTGGCATGTTCTCAACTGTTTAGGTGTGTAATTTGTCAACTGCGGAGACCCGCGGAACGAACTTTTTTGAAAACTGAGATGTGAGATAGTTGGCCTGGACACAGGGTGGTGCTAATTTTGTTAATTAGGAGGCAACAATGGGCTGCTCTTCTTACTGCTTTTCTACCATTTGACGATTAAGGTACTAATTGTATTTTATTGTGTGTGATATAGGGTTTGGAACAGCCTGATGCTGCACCAAGTGTGTCCATGGAGGTGCTACAGTTTGTGCCCAACATTCGGTCTGGTAGCTTTGCCGATATTGGTCCTAGGAGGTACATGGAGGACGAACACATCCGATAGATGATCTTTCTGCTCATCTCGGCTCGCTGTTGGTCTGCCCTTTGCCTAGTGCCTTCTATGGGGTAAGTCATTTTCTCTGTGAATTATCTCTCCAGCACCTAGTGTTAAAACACTGCCACAACTGATTGTTTCCCTCTGTGTTTTAGGTTTTTGATGGCCATGGCGGTCCAGATGCTGCAGCCTACATGAAAAGGCATGCAATGAGGTTCTTATTCGAGGATAGTGAGTTCCCACAAGCATCTCAAGTCGATGAGATGTACCTTCAGTCTGTTGAGAGCTCTGTTCGCAGAGCTTTCCTGCAGGCGGATCTTGCTCTGGCCGATGATTTGGACATCAGCCGCTCATCTGGAACAACAGCACTCACTGCATTAGTCTTTGGGAGGTATAATAAGCTGTATAAGCAGTGGCAAGTGGCAACATTTCGAGTTACTTGAGCCACATTGATCTTGTCTCAAAACATTCCTGTGCCTCCTTCCATCCTTGCAGGCAACTACTGGTTGCGAACGCTGGGGACTGCCGTGCGGTCTTATGCCGAAAAGGAGTTGCGATGGAGATGTCTCGAGACCACCGTGCAAACTATGTCGAGGAGTGTGAGAGGGTTGCCGCGTCGGGGGGATACATCGAGGACGGCTACCTCAACGGGGTCCTCTCGGTGACGAGGGCCCTAGGCGACTGGGACATGAAGACGCCCGACACGTCGGTGTCCCCGCTGATCGCGGAGCCCGAGTTCCGGCAGGCCACGCTGGGCGAGGACGACGAGTTCCTCATCATGGGCTGCGACGGGATCTGGGACGTGATGACGAGCCAGCACGCGGTGAGCCTCGTGCGGCGAGGCCTGAGGCAGCACGACGACCCTGCGCGGTGCGCGAGGGAGCTCGCGTGATGGAGGCCAAGCGGCTAGAGACGGCCGACAACCTCACGGTCATCGTGGTGTGCTTCGCGTCGGAGCTGGGGTCGCAGCAGCAGCAGGAGCAGCCGGCGGGGCCGCGGAGCTGTAAGGGCCTGTCGACGGAGGCGCTGTGCAACCTGAGGAGCTGGCTGGAGACCGACCACCGCTAGAGCTGGAGGAGGAAGAAGAAGCAGGGGGTTCCGGATGTGTAAATACTATGCTGACAACACTGGTTGACGCATGATGAGCGCTGGGCCATTTGTTGAGAGGCGGCTGCGGATTACGTAGGCAGGTTAGCTGCTGTAGCAGCAGCCAGCAGTTTTGTAGGTTATTTTTCACTTTGTTCTTTATTATTTCACTCTTTTTATTTAGTCGTTGATGTTATTGTTAGCACCACCTCTCTGTTGTACATATATGTATTGATGATGTTGATGACATGCTTCCATTGCCACTACCTTGTTCAAAGTTGCTTCTGTTGTAATGCTGCTGGAACTGTAGGAAATTGGAACAGTGAAGAGGGATGTCTGATACAAACATGAGGCAAAAGAGAACATGAGGCAAAGAGGTTGAGGGTTAACTACAAACAGTGAACAGCCTTGAGGCGACGTGAAGCCTTAAGAGCATGCGTTTCAGTAATTCCAATGGCACCAACCACAGAGGGGCCGGCCTTTCAAGCAAAGTTCCTTTCCACAGAGGCACAAGAGTCTATCCATGGCTGGATGTGTTTATACCTGAGCCGAGAGCTGCCAACTTCAGTGAGTGAGAAAAGGAGAGGAGAGCCACTGCATTTGACCACGCAAGTGGTGAGCACACAGTTTCAGGCACAGCGACACTGGGAAAAATCAAATCAATCAATCAACTTTGTCTTAGCCGAGCAGGTAGCAGATGGAAGTGGACTAGTGCGCACCTGTGCCAATCGCACGTAATTCCGGCGACACACCGGGTTTGATAAGTCGTATAGGAGACACGGGCAGGTTTGGCTGCCAAATCCACAATTATTTACATACATACTCTACTTCAAAGTATAAGACGTTTTGATTTTTCTAAATACAATTTCTAGATATAGTTTGTATCTAAATATATAGCAAAAGCTATTTATCTAGGAAAACTAGAACGTCTTATAATTTACAAGAGAGAGAGAGTATGTAAAAGTAAAAACGCAGGAATAAACACGAGAGGTGGTTAGAGTTCAGGCATCACAGCTTGTGAATTACAGTACTTCCAAACATCTGTAAGTTATCTTTTGCTCTCCCCACACTAAAGCTAACAGTCTCTGAGAATGACAGCAGAGATTGTCTGTTCTCACAGCCTACGCAGATGCTGAAGGAATATCGCAAGCTGACAAGCAGGCGTCAAGGTCGAAAGTATTTCAGCTTCAGTGAAATTGCCAGTGGCAGTTTGCTCAACAGATAACCATGACTCGTGCTAGACAGTGACTTGTATTTACTCTGTCAGCTCAGCCAAGTATCAGATCAGATCCTACGAAAAGTAGCAGACGATTCACGCAGCTTTCAGAATACCGATTCACACGGCTCCTCGTTTGGGCTACATCGGCGTGGTTGCCTGGACGGATCTTCCAAAAGGAAGGAACAGGTCCACCATGGAGTCATACTCCTCTCTGCTAAGCTGAGCAGCATTTAACATCTGCATCGCACATCACGTGTGGAAACAAATCAGATGTCACCAAAGCAAAATACGATACATTCTTCAACTGAGCGCAAAAAATGATCAGTACAAGGTAAAATTGATTACTCACCTTTTGCACAAGCTTTGTATTTGAAAAGACTGGAGCAAGGGCAGGAAGCTGATGAACGGAGAGCGCATCAAGCATTACCAGAACCACAGCCTGCCACTGCCTTGAGCGCAGAGAAGGCAGGGCGTCAACGAACGACATTGTGTCAATCAAGTAACCCTGGTGGCAAAGCAAGGCCCACATTAGATAATCCAAAAGCAAGCACATATACGGTGTAGTTTCATGTGTTATGGCCAATATAAGTGTCAGCCACCAGCATCAAGTTAGCCTAAGCACTCTTGTTTTGAAAAAGGTATAATCTGCTTGGTAAAGCGGACACATACCAGAGTAATCTCAATTTTGAAACCGGTATCTGCAACCTCAAGTTTGATATGAGTACTGGCACCGCATTACAAACGCAAGAATCTAGAGCTCTTCTAATCTCCGATGAGAGCCCATCCCTCAGAACTATCTTCTCAGGATACTCCCTCCCATTGGCAATCAACAACTCTTCCACCGAATGCCTTTCAAGTCCATACACATAGGCCAAAGACGACCTGGATATCCATCCGAATAGTGCAGCCCACATTGTTCGAAAGCAGACAGCTGAAAAGAAATGTACATTATGGTGAGACTGGATTAAAGGAAGCAAAACTGATATTTCTCTTTTTTTGCTTCTTAATAATATACTTACAGTTAGACTAAAACCTTCTGGAGGCGTGTCATGCCAAGAATCATCAACTTCAAACATGTCTGTATCCAGAAGTACAGGTTTCTTAGGCCACTTGATAACATCCCTATCTATCTCAGGGTCATCATCTTCGCCAGTGTTTTTGGCAATGTCATATTCTTTCTGGTTAAGCACGTCAGGCAGAATGATGATTCCAGCCTTTGAAACTGACATTAGAGAAGCTTGCGTCAGTAGCAATCAATATCAAAAGTTGTGTGCCTCAAAGAATAGCAACCGTGGGAATATAATGAATACACATGCTCACCTGCATCTTCTGCTTCTGCTGTGCCTGAAGAAATAGCTTCTGCTGCCTCAATAAGTGCTGCAGCACATGCCTCTGCAGATGCATGCCTTAGTGAACTGTCTATGCCTTCCTCAGGTTGTTTTAGGCTAATTGAAGGACTTTTCGTATGCTTTGCTTGTTTGTAGGACATTTCCATTCTCATCTGCCCATGTAACAGACTGTCTACCACTCTTAGACCCATTAACTTTCAACGAAGACTTCAATGCAGGCCTCATCTTTTCATCACTTGTCTCATCATTTCCAATGTTCATTGCTTCACTGAATTCTTCGCACAGTTGTTCAGCATAAGCTTGCATTGAATCTTTTGCTGAAGATTGAGATGATGAGGGATGATTGTCTACCAATACAGAACTTGACAAGTAGTTATACTGATCCATAGCACTTCCCCCACTGTTTGCTGAAGCATCCCCAATAATGATGGTACTCGTAAAGTCCACCTCATGGCCAGCAGACCTCTTTCTAGACTTCTTCTGTGTCCTTAATGATGCTTTACTCGCTTTATTTTTCTTACTGCCTTTTCTCTCTTCCAAAACTACATCCTCGAGCTGCTTCGCAATAGAATCAGATATGCAAGATGACACCATACTGTTATCTTCCTCTTGCTCCAACATCTTTGATGGGGTTTCAGTTTTCTTCTTTCTAGGTGTCTTTGTATTCTCACCAAGAACCAGGTTGCCCATTCTCTCAGCTATCACTTCGGTACTTATGTGTGTTTCAACCAATGAAGGTGAACTTGTCATGCCATCTTCACCAGAAGCAGCAGTCCTAGAATCCACATTCTCAGTTCTGGACAGGTCAGGTCCAGCAACTTTGTTCTGATGAGCCTGTGGCTTTTGCCCTGAAAACAGAACATAAGCTCACTGTATCTTCAATTGTTCGAAATTTAAGACAGGTCGAACAAAGGGCAAGAATGGAGTTAAGCATCCTTTCATGTACAGAAATGTGCCTGCAAGTAAAACTACCGTTACTCTGGTAAACATTGTTACTTCCAGTGACCAGAAAATTAGTGTACGAAATCTATATCAACCCAAAGATGCTTGCAGAACCCAGATTAAGGTTTTTATTGTGCAAGTTTGCTAAGAAAAATAATACAACACTCGCAAAGCTGAAGACCCTATAAATTGCCAGTGTGCTGTAAAGAGCAGGCTGAACTGCATCACTAGCAAAGTTATGATGTGTAAATGCAGCAGTAGACTAAATCAAGTGTACTGACTAAATCTCCAAGGGTGAAGTGATTTGGTCAACTTTTTCCTACTGTTTTGCAGATTTACAACATCTCCATTCAAAGGAATGGAGAAAGAGTCAGAAAATCCTTGACCAACAAGCTCTATTATTCAATTTTCTTTAATTCTACTAGTTGATACACTTGAACAAAACCACCTACATCTGCGGAATTGACACGACGCAACCATGTTGACAATATGCAGGTAAAATCAGAAGCGGAGCTAGATAAGATTTGAGAGGGGGTGGGGATGGGGGGGGGGGGGCTGGCCTTGTGGGTGCATATGATTTTATTATGTGGGTGCAAACATGGATCCGCCCCTGGGTAACATTGAGTTTCAATGATTCCTTTCACCCACATAGTTCTCATGTATACAAAGAGGTTGATAACTAGAGGTACTGGCAGGTTGCAAGTCAACTTATTCCGACCACGGGTAAACATTATTTATAAAAAGTAACAAAATTAACCTCGATTATCCTATTCTAGAAACCAATTCAGACTACCTAATTTATTCATGCAATCACCTATGGCAATATGTATGACCAAATACAACTTGCAACACTAATGCAACATATCACAATGCAATACTTCAGCATTAGGACCATGGGCAATCAATTGATACTAACACCATCAGGCTGTTCTTGCCCTTCCTTCATTCAATCAATTCAAATTTACGAAATAATAAAATGCAACGCAAGCACGGGCAGGCAAAGTATGGAATACTCACCATGGGCACTGCGGTCACGGCGCGGCACATAACCCTCAATGGCATCGGAGGGCCCAATCCAGTCCTGCAGCGAGACCTCCCCAGCCCCGGCGACCTCCTTCTCCTTGATCTCCACCTTCCTTCCCTCGTCCTTGTTCCTCGCATCCACGCCCTGAAACCCTAACCCGCTCCCGCCCCCGGCAGCAGCAGCAGCGGCGGTGGCGGCGCCCTCGACGAGCGCGATGACCGCAGCGAGGCGGTCGAGCAGGACCCCGTAAGGCCGTTCATGCGGGAGCGAGGCGGCAAAGGCTTTGGAGGAGACGAGGCATCGCTCGGAGCAGAACTTGCGCGCCTCCTCGAGGTCGTAGACGCGGTGCTCGCTGAGGGCGATGTGGAAGCGGGGCCCCGCGGGCGGCGGCGGCGGCGCCGGAGGGGAGAGGGTTGGGGCACGTGGGGTTGCCGCAGGCGTCGGCGATGGTGCGCTCGGTGACGACGTCGTCGTAGTCGGCGCTGGAGAGCAGCGCGGAGGCGGCCGCGTGGAGGAGCGCCTCGTTGGACGCCGCGGCGCCGTCGAGCAGCGCCATCTGGATCCGCAGCACCGCTGAGGCCACCGTCCTCGGCGCTTCCGCGCCGGCGGCGGCGGCGGCCGGGGAGCTCATCGTCGGAAGGTTCGAAGAAGGCGGCGAGGGGTTTGGGGAAGCTCCTGGGGAAGCTGTCGACTGTGGAGGGGAGCCCAAGAAGAAAGGGCTATTTGGGCTCGTGCTGGTAAGGCGGTGCTTGGGCTCGGCCTTTTGTTTTCTTGATGACAGGCTGGGCCTCTTTGTTAGTCTTCCCTGGTGGGCTTATATGAGGCCCAAAATCTCACGGCTAGGCTAACGGACGGCTTATTGTTTGGTGGCCCAAGATCTGGCCCACGTGCGTAAGTTGCAACGAAGACGACGAGAGATTTGCATGGCCCAATTCGAACTCAGAGCGCACATGTGGGCGTCGTCCTGCTGCTGTGAACGTGTGGAGGCCCTGGGTCAGGGGTGTGTTTAGATCCGCAATTTCTCCAAATTTTACTACGCAAAAAAGATTCCCATCACATTAAAATACCGGCGTATGTATTGAGTATGAAATATAGGTAAAAAAAATAAACTAATTACACGCTTTAGATGTACATTCATGGGCGATTCTTTTGAGCCTAATTATGCCATTGTAGGATAATATTTACCACTAACAAACGAAACGTCTTTACATTAATGCGATGTGACATACATGTCCCATCCATCAAAAAATTTTGCCCAAACTTTTGGGATCTAAACACATTGATCTGCTCAAAAAAAAAAAAAGAAAAACACAATCGGCTTGATTTTGAGCCCCATCTTGTTTCAAAACATCATCTCTCACACGTAATACTACGTATTAGATCAACCGAAATTAGCTATGGACACAACATGCTCTTTATCTGTCACATCTTACCATTGCATATGCTAGGGCCTGTTTGGATTAGGTAGGCTGAAAACTAACCCAAACTAGGTTAGCTAACTAGACTAATATTCTAAAATAAACCTAGTTGGCTAACAATTAGTCGAAGACTTATCCAAACAATTAACCTACATGTTAGCTCTTCCGTTTGGATGCACCTTAATTATACCAATTTTTTATAAGGCCTTTTCATTTGCGAGAAACATTGCATTTGGAATATATCTTTAAGTACTGCAATACAAATACCTTGCAGCAATTTATGTTCAGTATAGCTATTTCAGATTGACTAGCAGTTTGTAGGAAAATGATCATTAAGATTTCAGTTTTCCAGTCTCGAACTTGGCCTTTTCAGTCTTAGTTTTTCTTTCGTGCATTCCTTAGTTGGTGGTATAGACATTAGAGGCTTTATATGTTGGCCTAATTAGTCACCATCAGGTACTCAACCTCCACAGCATCACCTGTTGGCCACAATGGACAACTTAATTAATCTGCCAAATGTCATAGAGGAGGTGATGGCATCAATGATTATTACGTAGTACACTCTGGATCTGCCCCTGCTTGAGATACAAATAAAATAAGACAAAAAATAAAGGGTCCCTTTATGTAAAGTTTTTCTTGTATTATTTCTCATGCATGTGATCAACGTTTCTGAACTGAAATTAAGGGCCGGGGTCAGGACCTGGAAACATCGCCCTTAATTTGAATGGATTGGGCAGCTAATTGACGGTACGGTACGGTGCATGCCACACTGTGCACTCAGGATGAATTCGGAGCTAGCTGTGACCGACACTTGTGCATATATATATATATGCATGTGTACTCCACACGACAGCAGACAGCTCTCCCTGATTTGCCCAAGCCAGCTACCCAATAATAATCCTACCTTATTCCAGCATGCTAGCAGCTGCAGGCATCGATCTGAGCATCTGTAGTGCTGGCGTGATCGAGTGAGTGCACGCCCACGCCCGTGTAGCCTTAGCTGCTAGTTGCTCTCAACGCAGACGCCACAGCAACCAAATAATATATGTACAGATGGAAATAAAGCGATGTCTCACCTTGCAAAAGGGAAAAGGTGACACAGTGTGTGCTGCACACATCTACATATATATATCCGGTCCACACCAATGCCAGAAGTGTGTGCATCATCATGCCATGCCATGATACCTCCTTTTTAACTCCCCATCATATTGACTATATATACACAACATTGTTATGTCACTTCTCTTATACCCCCTCTGTTTCAAATTATAAGTCATTCTAAGCATCTTAAAAAGTCATAGCATCGATCCCAAGTTTAACCAAAATTATAGAACAAACTATGAACATTTGTGATATCAAATAGGTATATTATGAAAAGATAATTAATGAAGAATCTAATGATACTTGGTTACAATTATAAATATTATTATCTTATCATATAAATTTCATTAACCTTTTGAGATACTTTGACTCCAAGATTTTTGGAATGATTTATAATTTGGGATGGTGGGTATATCACATATAACTTTGTCATTGTTTGGCTATATATTGTGAGTTGTTCTTTTGAATTGTACTAGCTTAATGTGTAAAATTATTACCTGGAAATATCTAATAATCTAGGGCTAGGCACCTGAAATATATCAACTCTATTGAGACATTTCTGCTAATAGGACTATTTTTGGTTTGATAGGTTGATCAAAAAACAATTTTTTTGTTTTGTTGTTACTGATGAAGATGGAAGTTGAAGAAAACGGATGAACAGAGGAGCAAAATCGCGTGTCAAGATCATTCCTCTGAAATATATCAACTCTATCATGACAAGCAGCATGCAGCTTTATATATCTTGTCTAATCTGGACGCATGATTGTATCATGAACACAGTTTATAGGTCCACTACTAGCTATATATGCTTTTGCTTTTATGAACCATGGCTAGCTTCCCCCACTTTTTATTTGAGAAACACAACACTAGCTACCTACAGTAGCTTTAATTTCTTTCCAGATGGCTTTGTTCTTTTGTTTTTAACTAAAAAGAGCAGTGTGCTTTGTCGGTATCAGGCCCTGTTCGCTTGGCTTATCAGCCAGCCAAATAGCAGATATTTTCTCTCTCAAGCATCGGCCGGCCTGAAAGAAAGCGGCAAGAAGATTTTCTCTCAAAGATCAACCAGGTCGATGACGGCCCGGCCGAACAGGGCTCACATGTGTTTCTTAAACTTCTTTTTAACTGCTACTACTATATGTCTAAGTTAATTAAGCAATGGATAATGCTAGCTTCAGCTTTACAGTTGACGCTAATCTAATCTATCATGGCCGGTCCATGACAAGCCTGCTTTAGCAATTTCTGCACAACAAGTCAATTCCTATTTCCGGAGGCTGAGCAGTGAGCACAGCAATTTCACAGTGCCTGGTCGAGATAGTGCGGACCACATGCATGTAATATGTGGGCCCCACTCCTAGCTAACTAGAGCCAGTATCATCAAGTTTAAATTAAAACGGACAAGCAAATGTGACAACTCAAACAAATCCAAGTTATATCCACAGATTTTTAAAAGGAGACATACGTATACATCAAAACCCAACCATCGTGATCCTAGTCAGTCTCATATGATCTCTACTAAGTAACAAGTCTTACCTTATCTCTACTAACAAGTCTCAAATCAAGGTTGTTTGGAAAATTTAGAAATTTGAATGATTAAGATAACTTTAAACATATATTTGGGCTACAAAACTATTCCAAATAAAAACAATGAATATTTATAGATCTCATCGAACTCTATCTACTCCCTCCGTTTCAAATTGTAGTTCACTTTGGGCTTTTCTAGATACATTGATTTTGCTATGCACCTAGTTATACACTATGTCTAGATACATAGTAAAAAGAAATGAATCTAGAAAAACCAAAGTGAACTATAATTTGGGAATGGAACTTTGCAATAGTTTTTTTTTTTTTTTTTTTTTTTTTTTTGACATGGAACACAACTTTGCAATAGTTGAAATTCATTGTTTTTCTTCTTTTGAAAAAAATATGACCATTTGTTTTTGTGGAGCACACGTTTTTTTAGAGGCAGGCCATATTACAAGTGCGGCTGAAATCACTTTTCTAGTTGTGGTTGCAGTTTCGCACTGCTCCTAGAAATGCCTCTATTTTCAGAGGTCTTCCATTTGCGTAACATTGATGGACTATCTTAGCTAAGATCCTTCGATTCCTTCCTCCCCCTAAAGGCCTCTATTTTCATAGGCGTTCCATCTCCATAACACTTATGGACTATATTGGTAAGGCCATAAGGGGTGGTGTGTGTTTTCCTAAGCTTGTATAAAACAAGAGACATCTCTAAGATTTTTTTTTTTCTAAATGCCTCTGTTTTCACAGGCATTCCATTTCCGTAACATTGTGGATTATATTGGTAAGGGGTGGTGCGTTTTTTTCCTAAGCTTGTGTAAAACAATAGACAACTCTAAGATATTTTTTTTTCTAAATGCCTTTATTTTCATAGGCGTTCCATTTCCGTAACACTGATGGACTATATTGGTAAGGAGTGATGTGTTTTTTTCCTAAGCTTGTCCAAAACAAGAGACATCTCTATGATTTTTTTTTTTCCTAAAGCTTGTCTAAAACAAGACATCTCTAAGATATTTTTTCTAAGCTTGTCTGAAACAAGAGATATCTCTAATAACGCCTAAATGCTCTTGTTTAATTACAGTTGTGGTGTCCATGGTAATCCTAGAATTTCAACCGATTTTTACTAGCAAAACTCATCATATATCAGTCATCTATTGTTTTTTTTGAAATAGTGATCCTAACTCGTAATATAATCGTTTGCTTTGGTTAGTCGATCTTTGGCAAAATTATATTGTAGAGTCGTCAAAACCGTGAAGAAGCAAATCGAAAAAGGAAGAAATTAATGGTGCCAAGATATCATGCATGCACATGTACTATGGCCATATCATATCCGCACCAACCATGCTATAGCTAGGATCACACACGCTCAGATCATGGTGGGTCGACCCTTGACCAAGATGAAAAATGCACGGCACTGCACCGTGCCATCATGATTACACTAAGCTTGACTATCACATATAGCATACTACTCTGTTACACCCAACTCTAGCAGCATCTTTAATTGGGATGGTCATCATTTAAAAACAATATCTGCATCAACATATATATGCATGCGTGCATATATATATGCAACCTTTTCTTCCAGCAGATTGCTGTTGTTATCAGTTTTTTTTTTTTTTTCCGATTTCAATTTATGGTCAGATCAAGTACATCATGGTGGATGTACTTTACTAGCTAGTATATAATGGTCAGCTTTTCAGTTACCATGATTTATTCATAGAAAGCTTATTAGTTGTACTATTGATGAGACGCTATCTAGTTATAGTATTACAAAGTACAAATCTCGTTGCAATCATATCAATCATGCATGTATCTGAGAAGTATTTAGTCATGAGCGAGCTACTCATATGACAAAAGCATCACGCATCTATCTCCAGTTAACAGCCGCCCCAGTTGACACGCGAATATGTACGTACTTGGCCTGAAAGTGTTAATAGTTGATGCCTTCATGTTCCTGCTAGAGCTGCAGAGGAATCTGCTGGCCGGTGCTGTACACACCTATATCTAAGCTACAAGTATAGTACTAAGCACAATTTCTTTGAAAGGCATATATATGCTCTCGTGCATTAATTTTTTATGTAATGCATCGTTAGAGAGTCCATTTCACTACTCTCTTATCGTCTATCCATAATTAATTATATGTGCATGAAAATAATTAAGCTGCCTTTTTCAAGATGAATGTACGCCTAAATTTTTTAATGTCCCATGAGTGTACATATTAATTTTTACAAAGGCATTTGTACGTAGGTACTCACAGGTTTGCAACAGTTGGAACGAAGTTTGGCCGTCGTAGGTATATGCTGCTAGCAAACAGTCCCGATCGGTCACATGGCACGCACGCACGGCTATTCGTTCTCGGACGCTGGTCCTGATCGAAAGATGGGTACGGTTGATGCCTTGCTTATTGCTTCAGAAATCGATCCATCTGTGCATGATTATGGTTTGGTAACAAAACCGGCAGTATCAGCAAGTACTGTATTTAGATGATTAACATGCCTGTACTCGACGACCAATGCAGTCCAGTCCTGACATGAGCATCAATCGTCTACAGTATATTTGGGGGTGCACATGTGTACTTATTAAAATACTTGTAATTTCAAATGAAAAATGATATAGCTAGCTATAAATAAACATAAAATCCATGCAAAGCGCAGGGAATAAAGCAGAATGCATGTTGGCATCTATCTAGCCCGGCGCCCGGCTGCTACTGCTACTATATGCAGCATGCATGGGGACCACACACAGAGAGCCATACATGATGCAGGTAGGTAGCTACATGCATGCTAGCTGGAGTTCGTTTTTTTTTTTTGACAACCTTGGAGTCCGAGTTGGAAAGTGGCTGTCATCCTGGAATTGAAGCTCTTGGTGCTCAATTTGGGCACGGAATAAACATGTTGCGTGTCGCGTGGAGATGGAATAGCTAGAGAGATGATGATCGAGAGCGTGCGTTGAACGTTAAACGGCAAAGGGATCAGAGTCCTGCCGGCTGGCGGCTGCTATGCTATGTACGTGTGTAGGTGGAGCGGCAACCAAGCAAGCTAGCGTTCCTGGAATGGAATGAAGCTTGCATTGCTGCTGCATGCAAGCTGAAATGCATTTGGTTTGGGGTTGGGCACAGAATGTAAACAAGTTGCGTGCATGTGGTGTGTGGTGTGCACATATGACCTAGCTACGCTACGTACGTTGAAAGTTAAACGGCGGCCATCAGTAGGATATGGTATGGTGGACTAGATGTCGATCTTTTGTGTATAGTACACGTGTACAGATCAACATGGCCTGACGCACAAGTTTGTCAGTATCATCGATCTCCCGTTTCGATAATGTAGTCAATGTGTCTTCTAGCAGCCTGGACGAATTGACCGCCTACTATACCTTTATATATATATAGGAGTAAAATATAATGTACTTATTATGTATCATGTCGAGACGAATAGGCACTTTAATTTGGACGGATGTATATATCAAACTCTAGCTCCAGTACGTTAGATTGGCCAGTTAAGCTAGACTCAGGGAAGATGCATGTTCTCGTTCACAGCAAGCCATCCAGAAATGGGAAGCCATCTCAGCTGACACCGATGGATTGATTCTCCGAAATGTCACGGTTACATTTCCCCTCCCAGTGCTCCAACGAAATGTGTCTATACTTATATTTATTTTAACATGTTTTATCTCAAATAATCTTACTCTCTCTATCAGCGTTAGTTGGACATATGTCCTACTCACTATGAGTAGTTGTGAGTTTGGATCAATATTAAAATCAATTCATACTCCAATAAGTAATCTCTGATAAAACTCTCTGGAGGAAGAAATTTCCGCTCTTTAACGTACGTTATGATGGTGACCGATGGATGGTGCGTGCTGTGTGTGTGTGTGATTTGCATTTATATCGTGGCGTACGTGGTTGAGGCACGGCATAATTTTAACGACGGATGGAGATGGCGCAACTGGCATGAAAATTGACAAAACCATGCATTTGGCCATTTGGGGATAGATGGATCGCCCGAGATCGAGTTGCTGCCTTGCAAAGGCTGCCAAATTTTGATACAAAATGGCTTCTTCAATCTCTCTGCAGCATGCGTGCGCGTGCGCGTGTACCTACCTGCTCATCTCCATACCTTGCTAGCTTTAGTACTTGTTCATTCAGGGTTGGAATAGTAAGTTTCATTTGGTGGCATGCATGCACACCGTACCCTACCATTGTACCAAGCATGGATGTCTATATACCATACACGTAATTCCTATGTACCATAAGTGTCATTCTGGCTTTCCTAATGAACTTATTTGCAGATATAAATATATTTCTAATACTCTTTTCCATAGTTTGATTGTAGAGACACGACCAGAGGAAGAAACCATTTGCAGAATAGACACCCGATCCGTCCATGTCCATCCATGTCGCGGATAAATTAAAGAAGAGAGAAGGAATGCGAGTAAGCAAGACTCCTTATCCATGTTGGCACACAATCCTCTTCCTTGTCCCACTGTTTTTTCCAACTAGTGCCAAGTCTTTGCCACTGGCTTTGGCTAGCCATGACTACGCGTCATGGCAGGACGCCTTTGGCTAGCAACAGCCACAACCATACATCATCTATCAACCACCTTGATAGAGAAAGAGCAAGTATCACAATAAGAAGCTCTTTTGACTCAGCCAAATAATTAGCGACAAAATGTTGCTAGCCACCGCAACCCAATAATCAGCCACAAAAGTGACCCAACTAAATTCCACACTGATATCGTCACATGCTCGAAGTTTCTTCTATTCTGTCCCTTACATAACATCCGTGTGGTGAAAAGGTGTAAAGCATGAAAGCCTTTGTGACACATTCCTTTGCGACCTTTTCCCTCTTGTTCAACCACGATTTGATAATTCTCCGAACCCCTTGATACAAATGTAGCCAATCCTAGCGGAAAGTTTCCCTCGGCAAAATGTATCCCACAATCAAATGATCAATGGTTGTAAGACTTGATCACAAAGAAGGCAAACATGAAAGTCCTGCATTTGATGCCTCCTATGATGACCAATTGTTGGCAGACCATTTGTGTGCACGAGTGGATCGATGGTCATTAGGAATGCAATGAGGTATAATCTGAAGGTTGTCAAGAATGGATTGGGCCAAGTCTTCAAGCAGGGGCTTATCTCCTTAGTGTCTAGGTACATTGGTGGCGGTTTGTACATGCATGAATCTCTAAAATATCCATGGATAACCTACCATGTTTTAGGGATTATAGGTTAAACATGTGGTTAGCTTTTAGAGTTAGCCATGAACTTAGGGCTTGTTTGGTTACAGGCCAACGCCTGCCACACTTTTTTTTTTTTTTGAAACATAACCGGGGGGGAGAGTTTCCCCACCTTTTCATTTCAAAAAACCCTTACATCAAGATCAAACTTGGGTAGGGGGAAGAGTTACATGTGTGTATGATGAATACAAGAGCGGATATGGTTACACCAGCCATCAAGGCCGCTTACATGAACAGAATGAAGGCGCTTCGCCAAATGACTAAATCATCATATACTCTAAGCAACACATGTCGGTGACAAAAATTCTCGTGGCGAAAAACATGACCGTTATGGGCGTCCCAAACTCTCAAAGGATAGTAAGAAATACGAAGGGGCCACATGTCGGAGGACAGGCCCGGCGGTGGGGCGCCGTCCGGATGTCTTCGGTAGGCCCGTGCGTCACCGATGTCATGCCGATCCTGGCCCAGACGAGAGTGCTTTGGGCACACTCAAAGAAGACGTGCTCCCTGTTTTCCGGTTGCATGGAGCAACGCTCGCATAGTTCCCCTTGGACGACGTGTTTAGCACAGAGATTGACCCTCGTGCTTAACCGGTTCTTGAAGAATAACCAGGCAAAAATTTTTACTTTGTTGGGAACGCGGCGTCCTCCGGATCCTGCTCCCATGAACGTCATGGTCATCTCCAGCTTGGTCGAGTGCTGCATATGCATCTCCGGTTTTGTATGGTCGGCCGGTGAGTTTGAGGAGGCGTACATCGTGATCGTCGTTTAACTGAATTTCCTGCAAACAGCAAATCAGGCTGTCTAGCTGTAGGCTAGCAGCACTTGTTAGGCGAGGGCGCATACGCAAATCAAAGTCGTCAAGAAAAACTTCCTGCACCGATATATTAGGCTGGGTTGTGTGAGAGAACAGTGCGGAGTGAGTTTCACAGAGAGGCCCATCAGGGAGCCAATGATCATACCAGAAAGAGGTGGCTGCCCCATTGTTTATTTGAACAAGTGTGATAGAATGGTAGGTGTTAAGCTCATCACTGATAATTCGCCAAAGGAAACCAGGATTAGCGGTGTTGGGTGTATCGAAAGTTAAAGCCGAATGCATGACCCACTCTTTCCAACAAGGTTGGTCACGGGAGAAGAGTTTATCAATGAATTTCATTAGCAAGCAACGATTCTGAAGCTCTAAGTCTTTCACAGCTAGCCCACCTTTGTCTTTTGTTGCCTTCACATCTTCCCACGCTACTAGACATTTTGAGCCATGACAGGTGTCTTCACCAGTCCACTAGTTGTGGCGCCACCGTAGTTTGAGGCAAACAAAAAGGTTGCTGCAGTTTCGGCGAGATGTGGCAGAAATTACTGAGTGCATGCGGGTTGGAATCACTTTGTAGCATCTGAGGTACCATGGGGAGCCACACGCTTACCCATATTATGATGTGTAACAACCTAAAAAAGTACAGGAAGCCTAATCACGAACCGACGAAGTGGATGCGCCACCGTAATTCAGTGAATCCATATGGTCATAGCATCGGACGCCACCCTAGGTGCCATGGAGAAGAATAATAGCGCACGGGACATGAAGCCAGTCTCAGTGCAAGTTTCATCAGAGTTCTATTTGCATTTAATGAGTTGCCGTGTAGACATTTTGGATGACGTGGCACGAATACCAACTCTTTAAGAGTGAGGATTTCATCCGTGTTTCATTTGTTTTACATGATATGGCAGTCTTGGAAACAACACTTTGGAACTCCCCACTAAGACTGGCCTGAGTACGTGTTGAGCGGTGACCTTGACCCTTGTTTGATGATACAAGTAGCCGACGATAGGGGGAAAGTAGAGACTGACAAAGATATTATAGCCTGAAAATGAATGGACACGTGGTGGCTGGAATAGGTCACTGGGACAGGCCGGATCGAGTGGCCACACGATTGTAGATGCAGTTGATTAAATTGTCGCGCGTTTCCCACGTGAGACAGTCAAGTATATATCGTCGTCGTTGCTATAGTGTGTGTCCTAGTGTCCCAACAACGAAATCAAGAACCGGGCATGCAAGGTGTGTGCCGATCATACATGCATGACCAAGCAAGCTTACATATTAAGCAAGTGTACATGTGCCGACTGCCGACGGAATTGAAGGAACATGAAGGACGAACCACGGATGGATATGTCGAAAAGAAGAGGTGGGCAGTAGTGATCGATGGTGCGATGGAGTACGACGACCACGGACGGATCACACGTATGAGCGCGCGCGAGAGCAGGGATCGGAGAGCCAGGGACCCATGGAACGACAGAGACAGACGCGATGGATCGGAACGTGGCAACCACCACCAGGTCGAGAGACCAGACCGTGAGTTGCATGATATATTGCACAACGTACGCAGATGTGGTTTATTGTGTGGTGGATGGATGATATATATGAACCGTCCATGGCATTGATGCATCCATCGCCCCGGCTCACGTGGATCACGGAGGTAGCTTGTGTGCTCTATGCTACTATACGTACGCGAATAGCCTTACAGGTAGCCGAAACGAAAGGCTTGTCTCGCGCGTTGCAAAGTCATGCCCGGCCGGGAGCGGCGGATCGGATCCGTGACCACAAGACAGTAGCATGGTGCAGTTGCTGTACCGTGCGCAGATGGTGTACATACGGTAGGTAGCAGGTTGGTAGAGATGGAGCACGCACTCAGAAACACGTCCGTCCGTCCGTCCGTCCGTATGTCTCTTTATCTCTTTCCCCAGCGACTGAGATCGAGAGAGAGACATGCATGTGCATACTAGGCGAGATCGATCTGGGAGCGTCCATTTTGTGCTTGGTCAGTTGCTGTCCATCATAATCGTGACGGGCATGATTATTCGTTCCCAGAATACAAATACGTGCGTACATGGTCACCTACTTGGATGGGGATCGGATCCCAGTGCAAAGGAACCAAGCAACCCCCATGGCCTGTGAACATGCATGCATGGGACCTCTCTATCTCTAGTGTGGATTTTTTAAAAAAATTTTGCCCTTTTTTTTAAAATAAATTTCAAATGTATCCCTAGTTTGAAACATATTACACTTTCGGTATCCCTTTTTGTCGCGCCAAACTGGTCGGCGTGATTTTTACACACGCCGCTCGCGATGCATGCGGCGCGGCGACGCGATGTGCACGCCGCCGGCGCGGCGTTGACCGTTCTTTGGCGTGTCCGGGCGGTGGGTCCCACGGTCGCGCCCTACGCATGCGGCGCGACGCGCCCGATCGCGCGCGATGCGTCGGCGCGACGGGCCCGTTAGGGTTTCGGTTTGGGCCTCGTCGAAACCGCGTGGGGTCGACAGTCGGCGCCAATCGTTCCGGCGCGACGTGTTGATATAAATGCATCCACCACCTTTTTCCTCTCCCTCTCTCTCCCACTTTCTCCCTTCACTGTGCCGAGAGAGCAGCAGGTCGGTGGTCCGGGGCCACGAATGTTCTCTTCCCCTTTTGTCTTCCTCTCCATGATTTCCATTTGTTTTGTAGTCTAAAGTGTGTTTATGCTTGTGTTATGCTAATTGGTCCTCATTTGTGGTTGATTTTCTTTGTTAGTCTTCTTTTGCTTAGTTGTAATTGTGCTCTCAAACCCCAAACCCTAATTAATTTCATTGTTCATGGTAAATTGGAAATTTTGTTTGTGATGTTTATTTATTCTTATGCTGTACTATTTGGCAATTAGATGTGGTAAAATTTCTTTGTTAGCAATGACATGCTTAGATGTAATTGTCCTCTCTAATCCCAAACCCTAATTCAACTCTTTGTTCATGGCAAATTGGAAATCATGTTTGCTACTACGTAGATTACTTCATTGTGAAATGAAGGCGTTTACATGTTTTTGGTTTTGTTTAGGTTTTATGAATAATTGCATAGGGTTTGAATATTTAAGCATGTTTTATTGTTCTATTATGATTCGTTACCATGTATGGAGATGAATTTTTATGAATGTTCATGTATTAGTTGTTGGTAAGGGTTTATGAAGATTTCCGTATTGTTTTATTATTTTTTCATGTATTAAGGTTTACTTGGGATGTTTACCATGTATTATGGTAGGGTTTATGAAGATTTCGTAATTGCTTTAATATTTGTACTACTTGTCATTTTGTTTGTTTTGCTAGCTTTCATGGACTTTTCCCTGTTAGGTGTGCACCATCCGGAGGACCATGATGGGAAAGGTCCATTCCCACCACCTATCCCTCCTCCGTTTTGTGACCGTGGGTTCCGTGGCCTATGTGAAGCGATCAAGGCATCCACTCTCCCGGGTGTGCCTTTTTTCGTTGTCCATTACGTGTCGTCATCCGCGGAGCGAGTCCGATTGTGCTCATGGCGGTTGCATGTTTTATCGATGGATTGATGATGCAACTAAGGTTAATGTTGACATTATGTTGTTTCCTTATGACCCTTGGAAGAGCGTTCCATATTACGAGTTAGTTCGGTGGGTGCCTCCGCCACCGAACCCACCCGACATGACGGAAGCCGAGAAGGCTGTCGCGGCTGCACTCCCACCGTCTAGAGAATCCTCCTACATGCAACTGTGGCAAGACAGCCGTCCTCCAAGCTCCAAGCAAGCCGGAGATGTTCACTCCATTCTACCGTTGTGGTCAACGGGATTATGTAAGTGGTCTTTCGAGTCAGGTTATTTATGATCTTGTTTGTGTTGTACCGACTATAACTTGGAACTATGACATTTCAGAAAGGTTTTCCGGCATGTGACTTTGAGGAGTACAACTATGGGCCGAAAGCTCTATGGCCTAGCAAGTCTTTTGTAGAAGAATGTTGGAACGACAACATTGCATGGCCATGCCTTAGTCTCGCCGGTCGGAAGTGCCGGTCTGGCATAAAGGCTCGGCAAGGAGTTGTCCCCTCCGAGTTAGGGATTGGCTACTATTGTGGCAACGCTTATGGAGGGCCGAATGAGTTCTTTGTGAGTGTACTTGAACTTGTAATGTAGATGTGTCCCTTTAGTTGTTTTTTTCCGGTTTTGATTGTGTTTCCCTTAGCCCGGATCGACTTGCAAGTGGGAGGATTTTGAGGGTCGTGGAGATGTACTTGAGAGCTGCGACACCAATTCAATTCCCTCATGAGAAGAGAAGGAGGTCTTTGCTACAATTAAAATTGCGAGAGAAGGACACGGGCGGCGGGTGGTGTTGAATCGCCGGATTGGCATACATGGAACATGCTTCCCTCGGCGACTACAAAGATGCTACTAGGAGAGAGTTGAGCCCATACAACTACGACTATGATGATGAGTCGGTAAAGTTTTGGCGGAAAAACAAGGCACGCTACGACGCTATCGGTCGCTTTGAAGACGTGTATGGGGGAGAAGATGTTGGAACGAGTGCTTTGTGAGTATTAAGTGACATCCTTCTTTCTTTTGAGCTAAATTGGCATACCACAACGTTCATTTCTGGTTTCAATTTGACATCCTTCTTTTTCGTAGTTCCCTCACCACCACGTGAGGACGAAGGCGAGGCTAACGAGGACGAGGACAAGGCTAACGAGGACGAGGGCAACGCCGTTGACGACGAGGACAAGGAGAAGGGTGTCGACGATGATGATTGGTAGTGCTTTCGGGATAGGAAGAACAAAGACCGGCGGCGATGAGGACAAGAGGATTGGTGTCTTCTATTTGTGTCACCTATGTGAACTTATGAGTAGGTGACAACTTTTGTTTGAACTAGGCGGTGGATGATGCATGGAGCTTTTAGTCGTACACTAGCCATGTAGTGGATGATGCATGGTGATGTTTGCAACACTTTTGTTCGATCCATGAAGTGCATGGTGCATGGACCCTATAATTGTAGTTGAACCACTTGTGTAACTTATTGGCATGGTGATGTTGTCATTTCAATCCTTGTACTTCATGTTTGTTCATGAAACTCGACAACAAACAACATTTCTTACTCCGGCAATAATAAAAGACCAACACCGTACATAATTGTTGATTAAACAGTCAGTCAACTAGATAGGCACTTCATTTTCGAAACATGGTTCAATACAACAACTAGAGATACAACTACTAGATAGGCACTTCATTTTCAAACATGGTTCAATACAACAACTAGATAGGCACTTCATTTTCGATACATGGTTCAATACAACAACTAGAGATACAACTACTAGAGTAACAAATGAATGTTGCACTTCACAAATCGTCGTCCGTGCCCCAATCATCCGGATATTCGCCGTCCGTGCCCCAATCCTCCTGGATCTTCGTTGGCCGTGTCCCAGTCCTCCGGATATTAAAGTAGCACGGAGTCGTCTGATAAGCTTTGAAATGTAGCCATCATATGGTTTGTCTTCGTCCGTGTCCGAATCCTCCGTTTGCATATTAGGTAAAACTTTGGCTATCGGAAGGGCACGAAAACATAGGCCTCATACTCTTTGTTGTGCGTTGCATCAACCTCATCTCGCTAGCTTCGATGCCTCCTCCCGAAGTGGTCCTCGCGCCCTCATGCAAATTTGCCAAGTCCGGCACAATGTCCTCCTGGGCCGGAGACACAACGGGAACAAAGTCGAGGGCATGTAGTATCCGATTAAAGACGGTTTTTAACACGGGGCACGACGGCAACCGTACCCGCCTTTACCGCACGAGTGTCCTCCCGGGGCACTTGAGGCACCGTTGGAGCATTGTCGGCCTCCACATTAGGCACCGCGGTGCGGTGACCTCCCGCACGTGAGACTACTTGGCGGGGCTTGTTGTTGGGCTTCCAAGTCGGCCTCGGCTAAGGCTATGAGCTCTTCCAACCGTGATGTGTCGTCGTCACCCTCAACATTTTCACTCGCATTTGAGCCTTGGCCCACTCGGCCTTGGCACGGCGGGCATGCTACGGCTTCCTCTCCCTCTCATCCCTCTAAAGGCGGCTATCCTCCTTTCCTCTTCCTCCTCCCGCGCCTTCTCATCAGCCGCTTGCTTCATATTCTCCTCGGACCTCCGTTGAAACCATGCCCTAAACTCCTTGTGGCCTTCCAAGAATTTCTTGTGTTCCTCACTAATCTCAAGGTCGATCCACTTTGCATAAAATCACGAGTGGAGGTGGGGTCGAAGAACACAATCAATTGTCGAAAGCTAATATATACTCATCAAACAAAGGAACCAAAACGAATATACGCACCATGAAATCTAAGGGCGTTGTTTCGGGCCGAGCTCCCATTTATAATTGGCACACATCCAATACTTCCGCATGTAGGTTTCCTCATCATCTTCATCCCATTCAACTTTGCATGGATCACCACACCAACAGTTTGGGCACGGTTCACCCAGTGGGAGAGGCTTATGGACATAGGGATCCGGCGGCCTCAAGTACGGATTGAAGGCCTCCTTTTTACCACGCCTCGGCATGCGACAAGTGTAGCTTCTGAAACAATCGAACATTCAAAGGAGGTAGTAAATATTTGTAATGGTAATTAGCATTTGTAAGAAATCACACCATTGTCTTTTTCTTACAAATCACACCAACCTCATTTGTAATGGTAATTTGCATTTATAAGAAATTCACACCATTCACATTTACCACGTGGCTTACTAATTAACAATATAACCACAACCAAATATACTAATGGAGATACTAATTAACACTATAACCACGTGCCATGCACAATATACTATGAATTGAAAGAAGAAAAACAAATCCAAATCACTTACATAATCCACAACGAGGAGGGGGGGCTTCGGGGCTTGGAGCAGCCTTGAGGTGTTGGGGGAGGAAGAGAGGGGCTTGGGAGGGAGGAGGAGGCTTGGGGCGGTGTGGGTGGAGGGAGGGGGGGCTAGGGGGGGGGGGGGTAGTGGGGGGGAGGGAGGAGGAGGGGTTTGGGGGGGCTTTGGAGGTGGGTTGGGGGAGGTTGGAGGCGGGTTCCACGGTGGTGGTGGCGGACCGGCGCGAGGGAAATAGAGAGGGGGAGAAGAGTGGTGTCGGAGGAGGAAGAAGGCGGACCTTATACCGCGACGTCGCGCCCGGATACGTTGGTGCGACGTGACGCCGCCGTCGCATCGCGCGACATCCACGTGCTCTTTCCCGTGGATCGAAACGGAGGCGCCGCGCGCGCGGAGGTCTCCGGCGCCGACCCGCCGCGCCGCGCAGGCCCGAGAATACGCTTTCGCCGTGGGAAGTGGCTCTTTGCCACGCCGCTAGGGCATCCGGCGCGACGTGTCGCCAGTGCGGCAGGCGACGCTAGCGGCAACACGGGGCCGGATGTCGACGTGTCGCGCCCGAGTTGTTGGCGTGACGGGCGGACAAGTGGTTTCGACATGTCGACGCGTCGCGCCCTAATACTTTTGCGCGACTTCGTCGCGCCGGGAGACCGGAAGCTCCAGTTTGCCCCAGGTTGTGGCTCTTTGCCACGTCGCGCCTAGGGTCTTGGCGCGAGCCGTCGCGCCAAAACAATTGGCGGGATGATCGGACACGTGGGCGTTTCGACGTGTCGACACGGGTGGCCGTCGCTACGGACAAGTAGGCGCGACGCTATCGCACAAATGATCGCCGCGCCTACAGTGCCGGGCGCGAGGTCGCTTTTTTTTTTAATTTTTTTTTTTGCAAAGCCTCTTTTCTGGCACATATAATTCACACATATTGCATAATACCACGTTTGTCCACAAATTCACAGATATGTAATGACAAAAGCATCATGGAGACCAAGGCACATACATAATACTTCACATAGTTGTTCACACACATAGTTGTTTATCATGTGCCACATAGTTCACACACAAATTCCATCCTAAGTTTCGACAAGTCCGACCCTTGCTCAAATTCACACACATAGTCATTGAACAAACATAGTTGGCACATGGATAACAAATCTGCACTCAAAAGAGCAAAGCACGGAGTCCACACAAAGGTCGTCAGGATTCCTGCACACATGGGGAATGTAAGGTCATGAGTTATGTATTGTAACTTGGCATTTCCCCAATGTTGCTTCTTATTTGCCAAATACGCACCTTCTCACGGTTGGGGCGTGTATGGTAATCTAGGGCGACGAGGACGGCCCGGGAGGCGTTGGAAGGACATTTGGCGTGCCAACGTCCGAAAGTGGTCTTTAGCTTTGCGTTTAAAATTTGGTTTTGGCGTTCCCCTTGAGGTGAGCTCGAGATCCCCCCTACAAAACCCAAAATGTCATATGTGCTTTGCGGATGTATATATATGTATGGTGACAACAAACCCAAGTTCAACAAGATAGAAGAGAAACCCGAGTTTGGGTCACGTGAGGAGCATCATACGCCTGAGAAGAACCAATGACTTCTGCTCAAAGCTTGGATCATCATTTGTCTTCACCACTTTCTTCTTCACCGCCGCCTTCTTGGCTTGTTTCCCGAGGGGTTTGTGCAATTGATTTTCCCCGGAACTTAGCCTTGAACCGGGAGGCCTCTTTGTCTCTACGCGCCGCTCTTCCTCACTTTCGGCTCTGCGCGCCGGAGGCCTACGTTCTCTTTGCCGCACCGGCAAGCCGTCATCTTGACTCTAAAGCGCTCAACTTGCGGCCGAGGCGGCGGCGAAATTTCTTCACTTTTCTCTAGTTAGTTTTTTTGGCGAGTTAGGACTATACATACTAACACATGCAAATAACTTGGAATGATATTGAGTTAGGCGTCATACCTCTGCAAATTCTACAAGGTCACTACCTTCTTGGCCCCCGCGCGCCCAATGTATGCTCGGCTTCATTTGAAAGGTGGGCTAGGCTGCGTGTCCGTACGTAATGCGAGGAGCAAGGTTAAAACTTGAATGCGATTGAAAGGTTGAAGGAAATGAACATGAATGCTTACCGTGTAGTTAACGAGAGGGGCTCTCTCGGGCTCCGGCCTCCCCTTGTTACCATGTCATAGGGGGTCTTCTTGGTCGCTCTCTCCATAGAAGGCCCGGAGTCACCGAGACGGGATCGTGGAGACGCACTCTAGTCACCGGTGCGGGTACAGCCAGGTAGTCATGGTACTCTCGGCCACCGACCGAGGCCCACTATCGAGGCCACACTCTCTCGCTTCATCCACCTGCCGCACATAATCCGCATGGATGGTGAGCCGGTCGGTGGCGCCACCAAACCTTCTCTTCCTCGAAACATTGAAACATTGATTGTTAGTTTAGACTACACAATTTAAAATACGACAACGAAGGAACCGAAATCTGAACCCGACTTACTCATGCAAAGCATCCAAGTCCGCCTTCCGTGATAGGGTAATCCCGCTTCCTCCCGAACTCGCTTCATGACCCTCTTGAATGTGGTGCTTTCGACAACGTGTAGTACGAGGATCATGGGGGCATTGCATCTCCGGTATGCGCCTTCTCATCATCGGCTGGGGGGAGGGAGGACATTCAAGTCCTGTACATGTTGACGCTCATATGGAGTCCACTCCACCTGAAAATTGAGACATTCGGACAAGTCCAACGGCTATTGTAAACAATATGTATAACAACATGACTCACGACCCCGGTCAACAAGTCCAAGTCGTTGGAGTGCCTCCCGTACCTCATCTCCGAAGTCGCCCTTCACCATCTTGTTTTTGTGCCACAAATACATCAATGGGGCCCGATCATCGGTCATATGGCCATGCACGCAAAAAAAAAAAGAGACACGTATAAGAACATGAATATTAGATAGTGCAACTAAGATTAGACACATGAATATTAAAACATGTATGAGTTACGTCAGACAAAGAACCGCCTTTACGTAGTCCCTTCCGATGGGAATGCGCTCCCAAATCCAGTCTGCGGGAGGTACACGCGACCACCCAAGTTCGAGCTATCTTTCACCCTCCTACAGGCCTCACAAAGCTACCGATACTGACCATGCGAGCGTGGCAGAGCCCCAGCTGTATCGGGCGATGTCCTCCCAATCTGGCCAGAAGATTGGGAGCACCATACAGACAAGGTGTTCCCGAGGCGTCGGGTAGAAGGAAAAGACCGATCAAGTGCCACAACCACACCTTAGCATGCCTCTCCACCACTTCCTCGGCGTCCCGGAGGGCCGAGATTGAAGTCTTTGCCGCCCAAT
This sequence comes from Hyparrhenia diplandra, assembly GCA_015847255.1. Classification (NCBI taxonomy): domain Eukaryota; kingdom Viridiplantae; phylum Streptophyta; class Magnoliopsida; order Poales; family Poaceae; genus Hyparrhenia; species Hyparrhenia diplandra. The sequence continues at coordinate 6,945 of JADLZK010009584.1, read as the reverse complement.
TGGATGACACACCCTCAAGTCTTGTGCTCCCTCTTTCCCTCCGGAGGTGCGTCCCTAAAGTCCTAAGTGAACTGGAACACCAACTCCTTCCGGTTCACGCTGTGTCGATGGCACCTGACACCGGTGGACCGTGCACTTTTAGGTCAAGATGTAGCTCACATCTTCTAGGGTGATCACATCTCTCCACACGGTGGGAAGGAATGCGTCTCCTGGCGCCATCCGTCCCACGAAGCGGACCGGCCGCCCGGCCCATCTCCGGAGCCCGCCACAATGGCCCCGAGCAAGGCCCGTGAAGCCCGCTCTCGCCCGGGTAAAGGCGTACGCTCGTCCCAACGCAGTGGGCTTGTGAGCTTCGGGGACGGCGCCTTGAGTTTCGAAACAAATGAAGGAATGTAACGATTATAGATGATAAACGATGACCACAATATTTATTTCCAAAAAATGAACATGGGAATTACTTGCCTTGCCCAAGTCCACCGCCATGTGCGATCGGTGGTCCTTTTCATAGCAGTGCTTATGAAGGGGGACCAACTCCTCCTGCGCCATCCTGAAAAAGGCCAAAAAAACACAAGATTAGAAAAAAGACATGAATTATAACAATTAAAACAACACTGCATTACGAAATTATTACAACAAGGCGTGAAGAAATTATTACAACAAGGTTGAACAAACAACACCTATGTACACGAACACTATCATGAGTGGCTGCGGTGTGGACCGGGTCCCCGTGGCATTTAGAGCACCGGACCGGAGCCATGGCCTCATCAAAGTCTCCATAACCATACATATCGAGCCCATAGCCATTGGATTCATACACATCGGGGGCCATCGGCATTGGAATCGTCCATATTGCCTTTAAGGCGTTTTCTCTTCCTTCTACCAACCTTTTGCTTTTCTTGATCCGGGTCGGGGACATAATCCAATCCATAGTATGGAGGCCACTGTGAAGGATCTAGGTACGGCTCGAAGCTGGATTCCCACACTTTTAGGGTGTTTGATTTGAGATAGAATGGAGACATGAAAAACTCCGATCTTCATGGTCCAAACCCCTAAACTTACAAGCGCCGATGACGTGTGAGCAAGGCACATTAAGTAGGCTACGAGAAATGCAACAAGAACACTCCGGTTTTCGGAGGTCCACCCTATAATTTTTGCCACCGTACTTCTCACCGCCGGATTGGTTCCTCCCGCGACATTATGTTGTACACTAGCCTTGAAGATCCGTAGGCATCACCAACCCCGATTGGAAGCTATGGCCTCCGCAATTTCCAGGTGTCTCCTACCGGCCCGGCCCCATTTTTCTTTAGAAGCCTTGGCAATGTTCCAGCGTTTAACAAAGTATTCGTTGCACTTCTTAAACGAGTACTCCACAATACCGGACACAGGTACTGCACGGATACCCTTGAACACTTTGTTAAACGATTCCGATGAATTGGTGGTCATCACGCCATACCTAAGGCCACCATCATCAAATGCGAGAGCCCACTTGTCCACAATACCCATCTTGCCCCGAAGCCAAGTCCTCGCAGGAGTGTTTAGGACCTTGTTCAACTCTAATAGCTTCTCCTTAAACCTCTCCCTCGTGCGACAACAACACACGACCTTCAACTTCTACACGACCTCCTTCTTCCTTTGTCGTTGCCAAATGTTGGCGGCAAAGTGCCGCATGCACCATCGATGCTCAAGAGGGGGAAGCCCATCTATCTCCTCTCTTGCGACCATGAGCAATCCATTGTCTTGTCGAGATATCATGCAAATCCTACTGGACGTACGACGGATGACATGCATCCTAACAAGCTTCATGAACCAAGACCACTCAAAGTGTTCTCGCTCTTGGCCAAAGCAAACGCTAAAGGGACAAGTCGGTTCTCCTGATCCACACCGACCGCCATCATCGAACACCTTTGTACTTCCCCGTAGAAATGTTGCATCAACTAGCACTACAGCCGACAATGCTTGAATGCCTCGGCCGACCGGGAAAACACCAAAACAATGCGTGCGAACATGTTTAGGCACTCCGTGTCATCCACTATGCGCCAACAACGAGGATACCACCTAAGCCCCGGATTGTAGTGTTTCATGGCGGTAAGGATCCTAGGAGCTTGGTTGTATGGCTCCTTCCAATCACCCCACAACGAAATCTATAGCATCTTTGCTTTGCTCGCCATGCCTTCATGTAGCTCACTCGATATCCGGTCCACCCCATATGCTCGATCGGGGAGGCAAATGATACATCGCTATCGGCCTTAACAAGGTGACAAGACGATGACTCGGATAACGGGCCGTGTTACGTGCGTGCACCCCCTTAGGCTTAGAAGACCGACACGTGTGAGGTTGCTTCACATTTCGAATCCTCCAAGTCTTGTTTGTCGCCTTCCTCGCCCAAACTCCCCAACCACATTTCTTCTTGCAAAGCACTGTGTACCGCTTGTTAGGGTCACAAAGGATCAACATAGTAGGGCCTATGATACCCTAACGGCGTGGTCCGCAAGAAAGAACTTCGGATGCTCCAATGTGTCAAAGACCATCCCCTTCTTAATCTCCACCTCCTCGCTCTCTGTCCCCTCATCGTCCAACAACGACGGGGCCAGGTCACACACCGCTTCATCAACCATACTAATGTCCATGAAGTTGGGTACCTGAGGGTACCTCAACATGGACCTCCCTCAACCCGACTTAGCTCCGCATCGGTGTACTCCATTCGAATGACCCGTCGGTGGATGCAATATCCCCCTATACTCATCGCTTTCATCCTCCGTACTAGGCTCGACCTATACTGCCCTCTACAACCTCCTCATAGCTACTTTCACTAAAAGTGAGCTCATCTCCGTAGTCTCCATCATCCTCTCGATCCTACAAATGTGTCGCCCATAGCACCAATCTCCTCCTCATCGCACTCTTCCATACCTACCATCATTGCCTTTATCATTTTCTCTAACAACAAATGGTTGCAACTCTTCCTCCCGAGTAAGGTGCTCTACGGGCTCCTCATCCACGTTCTCATCCAGGCACAACAACAAAAAGGTTCATCACCTTCTCCACAACAACTTCTAAGCGGCGAACACTACTACACTTCACAACCTCTACAAAGTTCTTCCAATCATCGTCACATGACAAAGGCATCATTGCATAGTGTGGTCGCTCCTTCCCACGATCAAATCGACCTCTCAAGCTAAACGACCATCCATACTTGTCACGACAATTGCCGACCAATTCACCGGCTAGGAGGGCTACCAAAAATGAACTTGTTCATGCATGTTCTCAAACTTGCCATCCCCTCTAACTTTGCCACCAATATAAAAGCGCACTAAACGGTCCATCTACAAATTGTTCGAGGAAAAAATTGCTATAAGTAAAACAACCATATTGCCAATATATATTACAAACAAACTCAACACCTCCATGCAACAAAGAACTTTATTCATGTATTATCTAATCTAGGTGAAATCCACAAAGAAAAACATATCCTAAAACGTTTCCACGCACCACATTGCATCAATAAATGGCCCAATCACTTATAATTTAACATTGGAAAATAGAAATAATATGAAACCCTAAACCTCCATGCATGCATCAATGAACTACTTTCATGCAACTCGTTCTCTTAACCAAATCCACGACCAAAATCGAATCCTAAACTGATTCTATGAACCACATTGTACCAATTAACGCTCCAATCACTAACAATTTTATATTAACCAAAAATCACCATGAACAAGGCACAAAATAAGAAATGGAGGAGGAGGAGAGAAGGGATTAGTACCTAGACGTGTTGGAGATGGAGGGGGAGGCCCGGCTTAGTACGAGCCGCCGGCCGGGCGCGTCCTCCGCGCCGCCCCGCCTCGGCGCCCGGCGACCAAGTAGCGGGGGCCGCCTCCGGCCGGGCGGCGGCGCGATGGTGCCCTAGGGGTGGCGTCCGGGCCCGGCGACGGGGAGGCGGGGTGGGGCCGGCGGCGCGTCCGGCGCCGGGGAGGGGCGGCGGCGTCCGGGGGCGAGGAGGGAGTGGGACTCGGGAGAAGGAAAGAGGAGAAGTGAGAAAGAAGTGAGAAGAAGCCCGGGCGGCGATACCCTAATCCCACCCCGTCGCGCGATGCGTCGGGCGGACGTGGTGGGACCCACGCGCTTTCGACGAGGCCCAAATCGAAACCCTAATCGGGCCCGTCGCGCCGACGCACCAGCGCGACGCGCCGTCGCGCGCCGCATGCACAGCGACGGTGGGGACCCACCGCCGGCCACGCAAGAACCGGGTCAACGCCGCGGCGCCCGAGCGTGGCCGGCATCGTCGCGCCACATGCATAGGCGCGACATGTGTAAACATCGTGCCTATGCATCCGGGCGCGACAAAAAAGGGATACCTCGTGTAAGTTATTTCAAACTAGGGATACATTTGAAATTTATTTTGAAAAAGGGCAAAATTTTAAAAAAAGCTCCTCTAACGTGAAGTTTTTGCATTTTACTCCTTTTTGAAAACATTTTTAATAAATAGGCCCCTACCAAAATATCCGCTAAAAATAGGCCGGTTGTTGTTTCCCTCCTAGTCCCCTACCACCCCGCCTCCATCAAGGCGACCCACCGCGCGCCACCTCAATCAAGGCCGCCACCGCGCCACCCCTGGCGGTTTGACATCTACGTAGGCGGGTGATGATGAGGTTTTTGCATATGATATTCCTAAAGACTCCACGATGACCGCCTGCTCGTCGTTTGAATTCTAGGGAAATTGAGATATTGATTGATGAGGGTTTTGCCCGTATTGATCCGAGAGGTTGGTGACTTTGAGGACCTTAGCCTTGGACACCGGGGAAGTAGGCGATGGAGGAGCAAGTGATACAACGATTATTACGATGCTAGTGGATGCCAGATCATAAGGAAGGACATATTGTTTGCTACGATGGATGACATGAAGACATGGTTGCAAGAGTACTCCATTGTGCATAACCGTCCTTTTAGGGTCATTTGTTCTCACAAGGATAAGAGGTACACTGTTGTATGTGAATTAGAAAGTTGTCCATGGCAAGTATGCGCGAGGAGGACTAGGGCCAGGAAGTGGAAGATTACCTCAGTAAAGCAACAACATATTTGTCCCAAAGCGCAGGTAGAAGAGAGCCATTTGCGGGTGAATTCAAGGTTCATTGCTAGGCGCTTATGCCCGTGGTGAAGCATATGCCAACCATTACAAAGATTCGGCGTTGATTGAGGTCATCTTCCTACATTGGAATTACCATCTCAAGTATGGTAAGGCATGGAGGGCTAAGCAAATAAGGCCCTATAAATTATCGTTGATTGGGAAGAAGCATACGAGCGCCTACTGGTAAGCAACTAACCTCATCATAGTCAACCATATGGTCGCACCAAAGAGCCTATTCAAGCTTTGAAGGAACAACGTCGTAGTTCGCTTTAACACCACATCTCGCACAACACAGGGGTTAGCCCTATATTTTAGCTCGTTCCCTCTTCCTATTCTTGTCTTCTTTTTGGCTCCCCCCAAAGAGACTTCGGACCCCATAGGTGCTCTTTGAAAAACACTTTGGAATATTGGGATTCTTTGTGATCTTGTTCCCGCATCGAAATTTCATCCCAAACGGTCTACCATAGCCCGATCTCCGCCGAGGCATCATGGCGGCGACTCAATCGTCGATATTTCTCCATCTCCCGCTCCCCTTCGGTCATTGGTGGAGGGCTAGGGGAGGTGGAACCCATCTCTTGAAGTGCTCACGTGCATGCTCTGCTTCTCAAAGGTCCTTGAACAGAGGTACCTTGGATCGAACTTATCAGACCGTCGATCCACTAGAAAATAAGCACCTCTCATGCTCCTACAAAACATAATTACATAAAAATATTAGTGAGGCCAAAACAAAATTACAAAACCTACAATATCCAAACAATTACTTACATTAAATGAGCCGCATTAAAGTAGAAGCAACGTCGGCCGTCTCCCGATGCCTAGATTGGGAAACAAATGCCCGGCCTTCCACAATCATAGTTAGGGACGTGGAGGTCCTGGAGGGACGCGTCGGCATCCTTGCTAGAAACATCGTAAGGGGCACAATTCGGGAGGACGGCCCTTTTTTCCCACTTCGCTTCCGATCCTCATACATAGACATCGAGCTTTTTAACGAAAAAAGTTTTGTAACAATTATAACCTAAATGAACAAAATGATTACCATACAACATACATTCGTCCAACCAAACTACCAACAAGATGAACAAAACAAACAAATCAACATAGCTATGTCCAACCAAACTACCAACAAGAAGGGAAGAGGGGAAGGAGCTTTACAAATCAAAATCATAACACCATGTCACCATATCACTTAGGGTTCTTGAAGAAATCAACCAATACAATAAAATCTACATGGATAGAAGGCAAGAGGGGGAAGGAGATTTACCTTGTGCGGCGTCCGGATGGGAGAGATCGGGCCACGTAATGAGTTTAGAAGCTAGGGTTCATGGGGAGTCGGTGGGAGGTAGAGATGATGAGAGAGTGCGGGTAAGAAAGAATGATGGGAGGAAGAAGAAGGCCGGCGCGCGCCAGACTAAGTGACCAGAGCTTCGGTGTGGTGTCCTTTTACGCCGAGGTACGTGCGCCGGCGTTAACTAAAGGCACGCCGAGTCCCTAGGCTGGGCCAGCCGGGCCTAGCTAGGCCCAGCCCAGTAAGTCAAACCTCGGCGTGAAAAGAGAGCGCACTTAGTTATAGGGCTAGGCGCACTGGGGCATGATGCCGAGGTCTCTTACCCCACTGACCACCATGGATGTCGCGAGCTGGGTCGCCGGCCCGATGTGGCACCGCCGGTGCGGCGACGAGCCTTGCCGAAGCCACACCTCGGCGTGGTGCCCTAACGCGCCGATGTTTTGGCCAATTTTTAGCGAATGTTTTGGTAGGGGCTTATTTATAAAAAATGTTTTAAAAAAGGAGTAAAAGGCAAAAATTTCACTCTCTCTAGCTA